>LPNX010268655.1:247043-318372 GCA_001517045.1 Pseudotsuga menziesii | reverse complement strand
TATTGAACTCAAAAAATGTATAAAATTTGTGTTCAAAAATGAATGTGAGTAAATATAACGTTAAGGTGTATCTAGTAAGAAAATTACAAACTAATATAGATCTATATTACCATGATGTATTAAGTATTATGATTTGAGAACTAAATATTTAGGTTCTTAGAGATATTTGGTTAAAAATGATATATACTTATGTGTTTATAGTTAGAATATTAAATGAAAAAATAGGCATAAAGATGTAGAGTTAAAGAACAAGTATACAATGGTGTATGGTATAAGAACGATATATTATTAGGTGCAAGGATGTCCAGCATAAGAAAAAATTAGGCACGCCATGGTAATTTGTTAACATGATATATACCTTTGAAAGTAATTACAATTATGTTGATCTAAAGTATAAAGAGGCCGTTCTATTAAACCACATATTCGCTGAAACCCAAAATCATGGAAATTCATAAAGCATGGAATTTATTGACATTTTTATTTGCTTACGGTTGCAGGGTTTCAGCAACAAACTGTTCAATAATTGACAAAGTAACATCAACAACAACAAAAATTACATACCTGGACTAGTACCAGGTCAGCAGATTTGAAGAAAATCTGAAAATCTTTATCTTGTGAGGACAGTGTGAATGGATGCCCTCATGGCGAATGAATACACCAAACATGATTACATTGACCGGATGTGCAGTGCTTAAACAACTCCACTTTCCTCTATGATTGATACTTACAATCCTATATTTGCAAGTAACCGGAGTCTTCCCTAAAAGCACAGAAAATTTAGGCAGATTTGTTAGAAAATTATTAAAATTCATGCAGATTGGCTTCCTTATTCCCCATGGCACAATTCGAGTGCATGCAGGAGACTATTTCTAAGTCGACGAGTTGCTAAGTGGCATCCGCTTGCATGAATATCTAATTAGCAGCCTGCGTGTCTTCAATTTTTGAGCACTTTGGTGAATTTCAAAATATGCCTCTAGACATCTATACTCTGAGATTAATGTCTTTAATAGAATATGCTCAAGAATAATGTCTTCAATAACTTATGCACGGGGATGGGAAGAGCCAACAAATGTCTCACATTTCCTTGAGCAACTTACACGTTATAGCATGCAAAATCACAGCATAAAGAAAATGGTATACATTTTTTTCAATTATGCATTGAATACAAATAATATAATGTATAATATATTTTATTAATGTATGAGAGAAAATAAAATGTCGTGTTTAAATACCTTTCTTTATGTACAAAATCACCCCAATATATATATATATATGTGTGTGTGTGTGTGTGTGTGTGTTTTCTCACATATAGAGTCACATTAAAAATGCTATTTTGCTATTTGTTATTTTCTTGAATTGCAACTTTATACCAACTTACTAAGTCACCCACACAATCCAGACTTTCTTATGCATCCTCCCACGGATATAACATAAACACTTAGTTTCGCCAATGCAATCAGCCTAACAACGCCCATGTTATTTGGCATCCTTCCATGGTTCGGTAGGTATTGCTGTCATGCAGCCTTACAAAAGATGCTAAAGTAAACTACAAAGAAAATTCACAACTACAAGTAAACTTATTTTGGATCAAACTTATTTTGGATCTTTAATCTCAAGGTCTTACTCTATAACTAATTAAGAAAGTAGTTGTGTACATTTTATCATTATCTACTTGTCATTTCTTTTACAACTATTTTTTTACAAAACTTTTCTTAAGAGGTGGGTATCATGCAGCTTTGTTACTAACTTGACATAGAAATATAAGCAACATAGTTACAACAAGTAATAAATAACACATCAACATCAAAGCAACAAGTAATTTCACATAGAAAAATAAGCAACATAGAAACTAATAATGTCACATCAAAAAATAAGCAACATAGCAACAAGTAATACATTGTTGCAAGTTTTTAATGTTTCATAATTACTTCAACTTTCAACTTATATACATTATGGCATTAAAATATTTCTAAACGGCAGGTATAAGCAGCCTTGCTGCTATTTCACTTGTTATTCTTGTTATGATAATTATTTTTAATAATATATATCTATTTTAATTTCATATTTTTATATTATTTTTGTTAAGACGATTTTTTTAATAATGTAGATATATTTTAATCTCATGTAAAAAACAAAAAACAAATTCCTATATTATATTTTTTTTAATTCTTGTAATAATGATTTTTTAATACTTTAGTTGACTTTGAAAAGTATATAAGGTTTTGTTCTATTACTAATAATTTTGTAAAAGAACAAAAAAAACACCATGCATAATTTTGTAGAAAAACAAAAAAAACACCATGCTTATAAATGTTTTTTTCTTTTTTGACTAGGGGAATCGGCAACTGGGGACGGGCTGGTACTCGCGTGACACAAGGTCCAGGGATCCAATCCCGTTACCACTATAACCCTAGGTGCAACCATAGGGCCCGAACCATGGTGCACAGGTAAATTTGGGGGGGATTTGAACACAAGACCTTCCATTTACAAACAATTCCACTTTACCACTTGCTCTACCACCCCCCATGAGCACCATGCATATAAATGTTAATATCTACTCCATGCTTAATTTTTCCCATGGCCTAGCACAAGTTTTGATGACCTTATGTTCTCTTCAATTTAAGTGTATAAATAAAAATATCTAAAACCATATAATCGTTCCATTAGAATAGTAAGTCAGGTATCCCTTGTGTGAGATTGATATAGTAAGTCATTGCTAAAGAGGCTAATGAGGCTATTGTTTCAGCACATGGATGAGGAGCCAAGGAGGTGGTCTTATCATTTGTGGAACTCAAAGGCTCTAATGAAAATAATTTTTTATGTGGTTGTGTTTGGAGAATGACATATTAACATGGGATAACCTATGTAAGAGGGTTTTTTCGGGCCCAAATTGTTGTCTTATTCTTATGCATGGGTGAAAAAGCAGATTGTTTGATATCTTTTTAGCATATGTCATTTTTTTAAGATTGTATGGAAGTGTATTCAACATGAGGTGGGAGTTTCTTTTAGCTACGAGCAACATGATCCTGAATCAAATATAAAGGCTTGGTGTTTAAGATTTCTTCATTGGAAGATTCTATTATTTTTTGTTTTTGTGGGATATTTGGAAAGCTCATAATGCAATTATTTTTTAGAATATGAGATGGTCACCATGGAAAGTTGTCATGTCTATTATGAGAATGTTTAATGAGTACGTTAAGTCGGGCCCGAATAGTAGGGTCAAGAAGTTGCAAGAACCTGTTTTTGAAGATCACATGCCATGTGTATTTTTTTGACAGATCATAAAAAAATGATAGTCTTTGATACTAAAGATCATGAAATATCACTTTTATTTGTTAAAGTTAGGATGTGGTTCTGGGACTAACATGACAAACGAATTACTGGATCTATGAGGGTTATTAAAATTCACTAATTTGTAACAAGTTAAATGCATTAAGGTATATGGAGATTCAAAGACTATCATAGATTGGGTGACTGGAAACACAGACATATAGGCCCTGCTACTAGAACACTGGGGAAAATATGTTAAATTACTTATTGAGAAGTTTGTTAGTTTTTTAATTAAACATGTTTTCAGGAATTACAACTGGGAGGCATATGTCTTATATAAATTAGTAGTGGGACTAATGGAAGGACTTCTCCAGTTCAAGGAATACAAGGATGGCATACTTTGTAATGAAGGATCCATACAACTATATTAAGTTTATCTATGATGACACTAATTTCATGAAATGTAATTTTGACAAAAGATACAGCCATAGCCATGTTATTTTTGTAGAACACCTTTTTTGTACATAAGGGTAAATCTAGATCAGATAGGGATCAACAGATAGAAATTGTTGAACATGTTATCATGCATCATATGTACAACTTTGATTCTTTTACTTTGAATAACAAGTTGTGCTCTTTTTCTCTTTGAAAAAAAATTGTTCCATTTTTAACTATGCAAAGTTTCTTTATTATTATTATTTATATTTATTGAAAAATTAACAATTTGATTATTTTAAAATGAATTGTCTCGATGAGTAGACTATTGAAGATAGGGTGTATTGTTAAGTCACTTCTTGTGATGTCATGGGTTCAAACTTTGAACAATCCCTGTGTGTCGTAGGTGGATCATCATTGATACACCTAGAGGTATAGTGGAAGTGGAGTGAAATCGACTATGTGTTATATGAGTACGAGTCTAGTCCTAGTTGCGATTTCCCCTGGTTACAAAAAAAATGAGCTAAAACTTTTGAGAACATAATTTTCAATAGTAAAATGAGACTAACTTTGATCAAAATTCCTACTAAATTTGAATACAATTTTCCCAATTTTCTATGTTCACTCCAAGGATGCCATAAACTGTTGCTGATGAAAATTGCTGCCAATAATCCACATTTTGTTGGTGTGATTATCCAAGGAATGTCTTCAAACAGTTGTTCCAACTGATGGGTATGTTGTTGGTTTTAATTTGCTTAGGAATTTCATCTTCAGGACAACCTCAATAAACCCTAAAATGCACTTTATCTGTCTAAGTTGTAATGTCTTACAGATCTTAAAAATGATGGTATAATTTCATGCTACAGGATTGCCATGTATGCTAGTAGAATGGATAAGTAATGGAAACATTCATTAACTCTATGTAGTTTTGTGAGTTATAGCATGTTCATCTCAAATTCTAGGCATACTCCAGCCTTCAATTAGCAACAATTAGCTCTATTATGGCCCTTGAACAACACTAAGAGGCATCTTTGGGTAAATCTAGGAACATTGTGAGTTTGTGGAAGGAAATATAAGTAAAACCCGTTTATTCCAAAATCTGGGCAGCAAGCAACTTAATTCTTGTAGCAGCGCTCCATACTGGGTTGTTTCCTAACATTTTTGGGCATTCTAGATAGTTTTGGGTATGTTTTAACCATGTCTCAACCCTTCAAACAAAATAAATATTATCTTGTGAGATTAGGACTATTATCTAACTATTGTTACAATGAAAACTGCCCATATATGTTATTTACAGCTAATTTAACCTTAATCATGCCCATACCATTTTTGCCAAGAACACTTCTCCAAGAAGCAATCTGAGTAGGGAATCCCACATGTGCCAAGATAATCTTCTTTCAAACAAACTCCATTTCCACCCCTGAGTATAACACCCTTCCTCAAATTGGAACCCAAGGTTAAGAAGGAACAAATTCACATGTTCCAAGCACCCTAACCACTCCAAACACAAATCCCTCAATATCGCACTTAGGTGGTGCTCTTTTCGAATCTAAGTGTTAAGAAATTAGATGGTTACCTAACCATTTCCATTGAGTGCACTTATCCAAGCAACAACCCAAGTAGAGTGTCTTACATGTTCCAAGGTGGTTATGCACATTCCCACATGTGAAAACTCATCCACTCCAACTATTTTCATGCAACATGTGTGCCCTCCTAGCAATGCATCTCCAATGAAATGTGCCATACTTGTCCATGTGTCAAAAGTAGATGAAAAAGTGCTATAGGATAAAAACACCCATCATTAAGACTCTCTTCCATGAAGCACTCTTTCAATAAGTAAATTTTCCCCTCACTCATTAAGTGCTCATAAAATTGAAGGATATTGTAGAACAAGTTCAAAGAATTTAGACCAACAAGTCCATTCTCAATGCTAAATTGTGTCATTCTCCAAGCTACTAGTTAATAGTCACCTTACAACTTTTTAATTCAACCTAAGTAAAACCCTTGTCACAATCTCAATCTCATTAGGGGAGTGCATGTGATGGAGATTGAATGATTTGGTCCTAAGTACTACAGATGATGATGCCCTAGTGATGATGCTTCATGGAGTATGTGCATTGTGGATTGTTTGACCTTGAACTAGGGACTTGTTTGAAGTAGAATGGATCAACAATGGAAACATTCATTAAACCTAGGTAGTTTTGTGAGTTATGGCATGTTCATCTCAAATTCTAGGCATACTCCAACCTTCAATTATCAACAATTAGCTCTGTTATGGCCCTTGGACAACACTAAGTGGCACCTTTGGGTAAATCTGGGCACATTGTGAGTTTGTGGAAGGAAACATAAGTAAAACTCGTTTATTCTAAATTCTGGGCAGTAAGAAGCTTAATTCTTGTAGCAACACTCATGCTGGGTTCTTTCCTAGCATTTCAGGGCATTCTAGATAGTTCTGGGTATGTTTTAACCATGTCTCAACCCTCCAAACAACAATAAGATCGATCATAGGTATAATGTGGGAATCTTCCTTGTAGTGGCATCCTTGAGTTAGCCTCAACTAACAATAAGAAGTAAGTCTGGGCAATTTTTAGGTAAATAACATCAATACAGATCTTAATTTCTCAAGTTCCTAAAACTAAGCTACCATGATTAATTTCTCCAATTTTGGAACACTCAAAACTTAGGACATAATGTACATCTTTGCCACATTCCCATACTCACATAATTAATACTATTCAATCTATGTTTCCATCATAATGAAGTAGAAAGGGGTGGAGCCACAGAACTTGAAAGTAACAAAGTGGAAAATACACAAGAACCAACAGGCATGTGTGTCAACAAGGAACAACTGCACTCTCATCAAGCTATAGAGGAACAAGGTCATGAAACATATCCAATTATAGATCTTGATGGAGTAACTGAAATTGTTGAGAGCCTTGACACTATGAATGGAACACATATAATGGATGTTCAAGATATAAAAGAAACAGAAAGAATAAGCCTTGGAAAATAGGAAACAATCTCATACCCATCATTGGCTTATCAAACAAAAGAATGTGTAACGCCCCGTGTTGACCTTATTACCTAGACTATCATTACCGGATGTATTTGCTTATTATTGTGTAACTTCGTTAATAAATGGCATTGTGGACATGTGGATTTATTATTTGTGGAATTTATATATATGTGTGTGATGTTAATGTTATGAGTTATGAACATGTTTTGATTACATCTTTGGCATGCAAATTCAATAGATAATGGTATGTGGATACTGATTTAAGTTATGTTCAAGTAAATTATTATGACGCCAGATGCATGGTGCAAATGATTATATTGTTGTTGTTAGTATTAATACATTTTTTTTAACAGAAACTATAAAAGGTTTTATATAAAATAGGCTGTGCACAGCCATTCGTTACAGAAAATAGGCGGTAACTTAGAGTTCTTGCAAATCAAAAAAGGATGAAACAAAACTGGTCCAAAAGGATGACCAAAGAACTCCACACAGAGTTTTTAAATAACTTCTAAGGCCTAAGGTAGTGTATACCCTAATAAACCGCTGACTAAGAAACAGACAAAAAAACATGAACTATTGAAACCATTAAAGATTGCCTGGGTGCTTCATGGGTTGGATAACCGATTCCTCCTCCATAGGGTGGGTTGTTGCTGCTGGAGTTTCAAGAGCCTTACTGCCTTGATTCATGCTTACCAAATGCTGGAGGTCTTCTTGAATTATTTCCACCTTTCCCATGATTTCCCAAAGGTTGCTTTCAGTATCATCGATCCTGGAGTCATGATTACTTATCTGATATGAGGTGTAGTTGACCACTTCCCCCATATTTTTCACCTCTTGGGAAATTTCCTTGTTGTCCATAATGCCAATGAACATTATTTCATACAAACGCCTGAGATTTTTCTTCAAGTCTGCTAGCCCAGCATTCTCGTTTGCCTGATCCATTCTTCCTTGTCCAGGAGAAATTGCTATTCTGGAGAAATTTCTGTGGAGAGCCCGAACTGCACCTGCAAACTCTTGGGCCTTCTCGACAACGGAGAAACCACCAAGAACCAATTTAAGAGTGTTGAGTTCCTACAGGAGGGAGTCACGGTCTTTTTTTCTTCGACATGAAAGAGTACCGACCACACCTTCTTTCCACCCTGAACAATAGCAACCCAGAATCGAGTTGTTGCCTGCTAAAAAGGACTGGTCCTCAATGGAGAGGCTGAGCCCAGAACCAAAGTTCGAGAACCACAGAGAAACCCCAGCATGAGTAGAGCATAAGCAGGTGAAGAAAGCGGTGAGAGCCAGCCTTTATTTTACAAATACCCTGGTGAGAGGCAGATATTCCCATGGGATTTCCTGCAGAATGCCCTCGTCAACCCCTGTAATAATATCCAGCAGAATCCTCTCCGGAGAAATCACATAACAAATGGAGTGCACAGCAATGACAAGAGGAGAATGAGGGTGAGGAAGGCTTTGAGGGGAAGACATATTGAGGAGGATGACAAGACCCGGAGCGTGCGAGTTGTAGGAGCAATTAAGCCGAGGGAGATGGGTAATAAAATCTTCAAGGATCGAGGAATGGCCGATGCAGAATGGGAGACACGCAGCAGAAGAGTGAGGAGGAGTGGGATGACAAGTTAAGGCAGGAGATCCTTCACGAGGATCCATGGGATTGAGGCCAATGGTGAAAGGAGGGTACTTGGCGGCAAGGAGAGGAGGGGTAGAGCGACAAGTTTTAGAGCCTTCACATAACTCCTTGGAGCCTTTACATAAAACATTAGAGCCTTCATATAGATCCTTGGAGGTGAGTTCAATGTGGTGGGGGTCTAAAATTACATCCTACAAATTCATTAAGGTATGGGTTTGGGGTGTGAGTTTTGGCCGTTTAGACAATAGTGACCTTGAGGTAAGGAGGCCCCCGTATTAGCCAAAGCGTCAGCAACAACATTATTTGTGTGAAGAATGTGATAGAATTCATAGTGCTTAGATAAGAGAGGAGTGATTTTGTCATGCAGACGATGACACTTTATAGAGCCTGTGGTATATCCATTGATCATTTTATATATGACATGTTGAGAATCTTCAAGTATCACAATCCTGGAGAGATATTTGTTAGCTAGAATTTTCATTCCCTGAAGGAGAGCCAACCATTCGGCCTCATTATTGGTCCTATAGCCAAGACCCCAAGCGAAGGTTTGTTCAACTTGTCCTCTAGGATCCAGAAGGATCCCCCCCCACCCCCGCACTTGCCATCCCTATAGTATTAATACATTATGTATGGACATGTCGACAATTATATGACATTTTATTATGAGACTAACCAATAGGTTTAAAAGAGCTAAAAGGCAGTTGAGCTCCACAAAGTGGAAGTACCTCGATGGTATGATTTCAAAAGATATGATATGAGAATGAATTGTTATTGTTATATGTGATTATTGTTATTATCATGATGTGTGGGATGGTGTGGGGTTTCATGAAAGTCAACCTCCCAAATTGGTTATTCGATGACAAAACCTGAGTACGACAGAAACAACATAGTCACTATGTCAAATGCATACATAGTCCCTTATTCCATTGAGGGGGGTGGAGGAATTACCCAACGTTATCCTAGAAACCCGGAGTCATGGGAGGGTTGTGCTATGCTCCCAAAGGTGTGTGATGATGACTAGTGGATGCCTGTTGGGGAATCTTGGTCAATAGATTTGACACTTCTGCTTATGGGTTCTAACTGGAGTTAGGTCATGTAGTTGACACTCCAGGGTAGTCCAATAGAGGAAGGATATGATATGGAAGTTAATTGTGAATTATATAGAACAAAGTACACAGATATGAATGACATGGAAGTTTTAGAAGGGAAACTGATTAACTATGTGTCGAAATCCTTTGCTTGATTCTTATGTGGTGTCTCATTATGTTTTGTTGGTGTCATGGACTATTATGATATCAATTAGCGTCTAAACCTTGCAAATTCATGTTTAAGTGCGTGTCGACATATAGTAACTTATGTTATTATGTGTGATGTGTGGTTGAGTACTATTAGCATACCTACACGACGTATGTAAGCATTAACTATGCTTACATAACTCGACTATATATATGTTTGTATAAATGGTATGCCATGCTATTATAATTAGGACTTCATGTTTTGTAATTTGACAAGTTAAATTATATTTGTTATTTATCAGGTTAGGAACTGGCATAATTGGGCCAATATATTAGTAAGGGGTTTGATTCTGATTAAGGTTGGTTAATGATTGTGGTCATCATTAAATAAATATTATTTAAGTTGATTACAATTACTTAGTACTATTGTTGAATGTGGTGTTAATTAATAAATGAATAATGATAAAGTTCTAATGAGGATTAATGTCGATTAATGTTGATTAAAGTTAATTCATAAATGCAAATGGTGTCATTTATGTTATTAATATTTGATTAACTTACTATCGTTGAATAAGGCCATGGTTACTAAATCACTAAATAAAGTATTAATGTGGTCGATTATTGTTAACCACTTTATTACCAACTTGATTAATAAATGCTAATTAAAGGATGAATTATAATAGTTCCATGAATGGCGATTATGATTATTTGTAATTAATTACGATTAATTAGAATATGGTAATTTATCAGTATTAATTAGGATTGTTAAAATAAATTACAATAAATTAAAACTAATGAGAAAGTGGTGTTAATTGAGTATTAATCACGATTAATTGTAGTTGAGGTTATTGTAACTAGGTTTGAATGTTGAATGTGGTAATTAGTTCCATGAATGATTATTATAATGGATTATAATTAATTAGGATTAGTCAAAATGTAGTAACAAATAAACAGTAACTAATAACTTAATCACAAATAATGTTTAATTGTTGAATAAGGTAAATAGCTTTGTAAATGATCTTTAAATTTTATTTAGTTGATAAATAAATAAATGAGTCTTAATGACAATTAGGTTAGACGGTGGAATATAGTGATGATTACATAAATGACATTTTGTTGTTATTATTATTAAATATATATTAATGTGAGGTGATAATGTTGACTACATATATTGTTGTTTTATGTTGAAAGAATGGCAAGAAATGAATGGTGGTGTAACTTATTATTAATTTATAATAAAGTGATTGACTTACAAGTAACCACGAGAATCCATGTGGTTGGAGAATTATGGGAACCTGGCAAGATGGATGAGAGGGGAGTTGAAGAATTAATGGTTGGGATAAGGTAGTAATGAAGGCAGGGAGAGTCGGTGAAGAGTAGGATAAAGGGGGAAGAATGTGTAGGTTTTGGAGGATCGGAAAAGAGGAGGAAGAGGGAGAAAAAGTGATTTTAAAATTTTCAAAGGAAAGGGAGATTTTATCACTAGTTGGACTATACTCAGGTTTTGGGCTCGAAGGTCCAAGAACTGGGTTCTTGGAGCTAGGAAGTCGGCAAGACTATCATAGTTGGAAGGGTGGTAGATTGGTTTGGCCAGCTAAGTTTTCTAATATGGTTAAAGGGTTAAAGGGCTTCCAGGTTGCATGACCGAGGAGCTTGAAGGGACCAATTACTGAAGGAGCAAACTACTAAATCTACAAGTGTTTTAAATATTGTTTCAAATTATAAATCAAAGAAGAACTGTTTGAACATGCCCGAAAGAGTATAATATTATGTCAAATTGTTTGTACAAAAAAAACCATGAATATGATATGCTGTAATATTGTTTGTATCAAAATTTTTATTTGTTTTATACATGCATAAGAAATTTAGATGAATCAAACAAGTTTGCAGGTTAACTTAGCCCCAGTTGATAAAACAAAATTTCAAAGGTTAGATTCTTATTAAACTAAAGACCGAGTTGGGTCCTACAAAATCACACAGAAATCTAGTTATTGTTCCAATAACAAATGTTGATGGGATGTTTCCAATAAATAACGAGGCACTGACAATAGACTTGACAATAACAATAAATGAAAAATGCAAAGAATCCACTAGAGCTCTAGATGCTAATGTGAGGACTGAGGAATATTCAAGATTCTCTACTCTCTATTGCAACAAGAGAGGCTAAGGATTTGGAATATAAAAGGAATATGGATGAAAATGTAGAAAAAGAAGAAAGCGCAAATGTTGAGCTACAATCAACCTTGTCTCCATCTTTAGAATAAAAACATGAAGATTCACATACATGTTCATATATCAATGAAGTAAATGAAACTCTTGAGATTGTTCACAAGAAGGAAATGTAAATTTTCCTTTAAAGCACAACTAGGGATAAAACAATATATTTAAATTTAACTGAAATAACCACACATGAACTTCTTTATAGTATGTAGTGCAATATAAAACTGAGAACCATTTACAACATCAATCACATCAATAGAAACAACACAATATTTTTGGGTAGAAACCCCCGAACAAATCCCAAGATGGGAAAATCGGTGCAACAGTATGAGAGGATATTTTTTATTAAGAAAATATAAATCTTTTACAATATCAGAAAATCAATTTATGTCCTAGACGGAAAAATCAAAACACCCAAAAATCACTGAGGAAAACCTATGAGATGGCATGGTTCCCTAGGTAGGTTGCTGTTGTACAACCTACTGTTGTACGACCTGTTGTTGTTGTTGTGCGGTGTACCTCTGTCGAAGTTTATTGTCTCTCTCCTCTACAATTTAGGGCTTTCCTGAGTTAGTGCTCCTCTATCTTCTTCACTAAAATTCTCTCTCTCACACTTCTTCATTCGTCTATGTTGGAATGCAATTGTGTCCTCTCCACCAATTGATATCTCTTTTATAACTTTAGGTAAAGTGAAAACCCTAATTTCACTTTCACTTAAAGTCAATAAACAATTAGATCACTTTAATTATTTTATGAAAGATAATTAAATACAATTAGATTCCCAATTTAAGTCTTCTGCATGCAAGAACACATGCATGCATGAAGACCTTCCTTGTAGCTGCTAGTTTAACGCTCCCTCTCAATGAGGAAGGGATTCGGTAGAAATCCCAACTTATTCCTGAACTTCACAAAACTATGTCTGCAAAGTGCCTTGGTCAAAATGTCTACCACCTACTCATTTGTCTATATGTACTCCAATCGAATGGTTCCTCTTTGAACACAATTTCTAAAGAAGTGGTATCTGATGTCTATGTGTTTGCTTTGGTCATGGAACACTAGATTCTCAGATATCTTGACGCCGCTCTAATTGTCACAGTGAACTAGTGTAGCCTCTAGCTCACACTCAAGCAACCCTAAAAGTAACTTCCTCAACCACATACCCTCAAAAGAATCCATGTTGGTTGCCATGTACTCAGCCTCTGTCAAGATCAATGCAATTGAATTCTTCTTCCTGCTGAACCAAGAGACAACTCCTGATCCCATGCTGAGAAAACAACCTAAAGTACTCTTATTGTCCTCTACACATCCTTCCCAGTTGGCATCCATGAATCTTGCTAACTGTACACTCCCCTGTGCTCATAAACCAATCCATATTCCATTGTACCTCTGATGTAGCGAAGTATATGCTTTGCAGTCATCCAATGCACACTCCAAGGGTCCACCATGAACTAACTCAAAGAGTTGACTGCAAAGGTAATGTTTAGTCGTGTGTTGACCAGATACATAAGTGATTTGATAAGTTGATGATACAAGGTAGGATCAAATCTGTCTGACCCTGATGCATTAATATTCCTCCAGTTGGAAACTAGAAGTATGGTCATAGGCTTACAGTCCTCCATCCTGAATCTCTTCAATATCTCTATTTCATACTTCCCATGTCCAATGAAGAAGCATCCATATCTCTGCTAAACCTCCAAGCCCATAAAGTAATGCATCATACCAAGGTCTTTCATCTCAAACTCCATTGCAAGGTTGGACTTGCAGTCTCCAATCAGCCTCTCATCTCCTGTAAGAAAGAGATCATCCACATATAGGACCTATATGAGAAGCACCTCAACTGTCAAGAAGTACATGGTGTGGTCATCCTCACTCCGTTGAAATCCCATCTCCCATGGATAGTTGTCTATCCTCGAGTACCATGCTCGAGGTGCCTACTTGATCCCATAAAGAGATCTACGCAGCCTGCATACATGTGTCTCCCTATTCTCCACATCAAACCCCTATGGCTACTTAATATATACCTCCTCCTCTATCACTTCATTGAGGAAGGTAATCTTGACATCCATATGATGGACTTGCCAACCCATCTATGTTTCTAAAGTGATAATGGTCTGAATAGAAGAATACCTGGCTACAGGGGCGAAGGTCTCCTTATAGTCAATCCCTCCTTCTGTGAAAACCCCTTAGACATGAAGCGTGACTTGTACTCCTCCACGCTTCCATCTGTTGCATGCTTCACCTTGTAGATCCACCTAGATCCTACCACCTTCTTGCCTTCAGGTCTCTACACAACCTCCCATACCTGGTTCTTCACGATTGAGTCATACTCCTCAACCATGGCCTCCTGCCACACCTCAAGCTGTGAAACATACTCGAAACTGGAAGGTTCATAGTTAATCAACTCTGTCATCAGTGCCATATAACTGAGTCTCTCTAGTGGTACACTCCATATAAAAGATATATGTGGAAGATCCACCTGCCTGGAATCATGTACTATGGACCTAAACCACTTAGGCCTTGGCCTAATATTTGCATGTTGTGGCTAATGGATGTCCATCTCTTGCTGTTGCTCATCCTCCCCATCAAAGATAGGAGGATCATTTCCACCTGACTCCCTCTGACTGCAAGAACTTGTGCCTTGTGTCTATACATGCACTTGTACCTCTATCTCTTCCAAATTGACCCCTGTGTCCTATGCTAGTTGTTGCTCGTGGCTGGTAAGTCCATAGATCTCCATAAGGCCCTATCCTCATCGAACTGGACATTCTTGCACACAATGATCATCTTGCGAGCAATAATGTAAACTATGCATGCCTTCAAAGTCTCGCTCTAACCAACAAGTAACCCTTCTCTCCATAAGGGTCCAACTTCTTTCTAGTGTCAACATGAACATGACAATAACAGACACTACCAAATATGCAATTGTGACTCACATCTGGCCTAGTTCCTGTGAATACCTCCTCGGGTGTCTTCCTCCCCAAAGTTGTGTGGGACACCTATTTTGAATGTACACTACAGTCCTGTATGCCCCGTCCCAAAGGAATAGTGGTAATCCCTAATCAAATACCATGGCCTTGGCTGCTCCTACCATAGTCCCGTTCTTCTGCTCTGTAACTCCATTCTGTTGTGGGGTATGGGGAAGAGTGTGCTCCTTCTTGACCCCCTCTGTCGAACAATACTCCATGAACTCATTAGAATTGTACTCACCCCCATTTTCTTCCCTCAACGCCTTAATCTTCTTTCTTGTTGGGTTCTCCACGAAAGTTTTGAACTCTCGGAACTTCTCAAAGACCTCTGACTTGGCCTTCAGGAAATAGATCCAAGTCTTCCTCGAATAGTCATATGAATGCACCAAGTCTAAGAGCTCCTTATACTTGTGCTCACTCTGTGGGAAAGTATTCCTGATGTTTTTCCTCAAAGCACAACCCTTGCAGTGGTTATTCTTTTCCTCCTGTACCTACGGAACTCAAATGGCAGCTTGTCTCAAGTGCCTTAGTGGTCCATGTTGTAATTGTGTCATCCTCATATGCCACAACTCACCTTGAGTGCTGCTATTGCTGCTGACTAGAGCCTTTGCAGGCTCAAAGTGTAGTCTGTACACTTTCCCACTCCTCCTTCCAATCACCTGATCCAAGCTCCTATCTGACCCCTTCAGTTTGATATATACTATATGGTCATGGAACTTTACCTGATATCACTTGTCCTACAAATTGGAGACTGATATACGGTTCTTGGTAAGTACTGGAACATATAACACATCAACAAAACTGAGGGGTTTTCCAGACTCCCTCTCAAATAAAACAACGCCAAATCCTTGCTCCTGATACCGCGCATCATCACCCAACTCAACGTGGATTCCTGTTCCACCCTTTTGCAAGTTTCTGAAGAATCTCTTTTTTCCAGTCATGTGACTAGATACTCCATTGTCAATGTACCATATACTGCTCTGTGTGGTGCTTTCCATGCAAGCTATCAAGCAAAACTCCTTGTCAAAGTTCCTGTTGAACTTATCCACCTCTATAGATCCAGCCATCTGAGTGTTACTCATCTTCTTCTTGTTTGGGAACTTGGAGGCAAAGTGTCCCTTCTTGTGGTATATAAAGCACTTGACCTTTTACACGTCAAGGTTCTTCTCACCATCCTTCTTCCTCTTTTCCTTACCCTTGCTCTTCCCTGTAAGGGATAGAGCCTCCTCATCCACAATCTGTGGGGCACTGCTAGATGAGACTGATCCTTGACCCATGCAGGTCTCCTCCTGCATAAATTCATCCCATAGTCTCTGCCAATAAGGGATCTTCTCCCTATCCACAACACCTTTTATAAAGGTTTCCCATGGCTTAGAGAAGCCATTGAGGGCTACCTAAACTAACTCTTCATCCACTGTCTTAGAGCCAACAACTCCAATATCATCCCTGATCTATGTGAGCCTCATGAGATAAGGAACCACTCCTTCTCCCTTGGCCATCTTAGTGTTGCGCATCCTCTCTTGCAGCACCATCTTTCGGTTTTCATTCTTGCTTTGGTACAGACTCTCCAAATCTATCCACATCTCTGCTATGGTATTCTTACCAAAAAGGTGAGGGACTATATAGTCCTTCACTCCATCCATGATAATCATCATGGATTTGGAATCAATCTTCTTCCAAGCTATCAGATCTGTCAGGTCTGTGGGTGCAACTTTTGTGGAGTCAATGTGCTCCTCTGCATCATTGACGTCCAGGATCCTTGTGATCCTCTCTTTCCATGTAGGAAAGTTCTGAGCACCTGGAGTCTATCCTCATTTCTCAACTGCATGACCATAGTGAAGTGTTACATGTCAAACCCTAGATCTCCAATCTAGGTTTGTGTCTTCCTATAGATCTACCCATGATCTATCACTGCTACTGCAAATCTCTCAGTTTTAGCTCACCAGATATCTGATACCATGTAAATTTTCGTTTAAAGCACAACTAGGGCTAAAACAATATATTTATATTTAATTGAAATAACCACACATGAACTTATTTACAATATGAGGCGGAATATAAAACTGAGAACCATTTAAACATCAATCACATCAATAGAAACGACATAATCATTTTGGGTAGAAACCCCCTGAAAAATCCCAAGATGGGAAAACAAGTGCAATAGTATGAGAGGATATTTTTTATTAAGAAAATACAGTGCTTTTACAATATCATAAAATCGATTTATGCCCTAGATGGAAAAATCGAGACACCCAAAAATCACTAAGAAAAACTTGTGAGATGACACGATTCCCAAGGCAGCTTGATGTTGTATAGATTGTTGCTGTGTGACCTGCTACTGTTGTTGTACGTTGTACCTCCGCTGAAGTCTCATGTCTCTCTCCTCAGCAATTTAGGGCTTCCTTCCTGAGTTAGTGCTTCTCCGTCTTCTTTGCCAAAATTCTCTCTCTCACACTTCTTCCTCCATCTCTGTCGGAATGCAATTGTGTCCTCTCCACCAATTGATCTCTCTTTTATAACTTTAGGTAAAGTGAAAACCCTAATTTCACTTTCACTTAAAGTCAATAAACAATTAGATCACTTTAATTATTTTAGGAAAAAATAATTAAATACAATTGGCTTCCTAATTTAAGTCTTTCGCATGCAAGAACACATGCATGCAGGAAGACCTTCCTTGTTGTTGCTAGTTTAATAGGAAAATGAAAGGGAAGCGAACCCAGTGATACCTTCAGAATAACTACATGACCAATCACATACAACAATGAATAAAACAAAACTAGAAGTTGTTATAGCTATCAATGGAGTAGAAAAGGTTGAAGCCACAGAACTTGAAAGTAACAATGTGGAAAATACACAACCAACATGTCTTTGTCAACAAGGAACAAACACACTCTCCTCCAACTATATAAGAACACGCTCAAGAAACATATCCAACTCTAGATACTAATGGAGTAACATAAATTGTTGAGAGACTTACCACTATAAATGGAACATATACACCAACATAGACAGAATGCCATCAAGTAGAAACTTGCATAACTTCATCCATAATTGCAATAAGCAAGGAAGATGTTCTAGCTACTAACAAAGTAGCAGAAGTAGATGAAATTATGGAATTTGAATGAAAGGATGTTTAAAAGGAAAGAGAGCATGAAAGCACAAATGTTGAGAAACATGAAGGTGTTTCATCTCTATTTTTGAAAGAAAATTGTTATGAAGCAAACACAATTCATGCCATATATACAACACTAGAACTTGTTGAGACATTCTACACAAAGGATGATGCAGTGGTAGAAAAACAAACAATGATATTGGAAGAGCCACATGAAGAATGCAACATAACGCCTGATAGAGATGCAATAACAGAAATAGATATTCCAACTACTGATGAAGTAATAGACAATGAAAAAGTTGTGTAACTTGAAAGTAATGGTTTTGAAACTGTAAAAGAGCCAGAAACCATGCATATTGAGTTTATTGGCCAACATCAAACAGTCTTGTGTCAAGGTTCAGAACAACAACATAAAGAATCATACAGTAATCCAGCTAGCATTGCAACAATTAAAATTGTTGATACCCTCCCAACAAAAGATGATGGAAAAATAGTAGACTTGGCAGTAGTGGAAGAACAAGATAAAGAATCGAGTAGAGCTACAACTATTGCTGCAACAAAAGAGGCCAATTATTCTCATTGATACGATAACATAGGAAAAGGATGTAGAACATGAAAAGGACAATGGGAAAAATTTTAAAAAGAGCAAAACCACTGGTGCAAATGAGAAACCTTTAACCTTGTCTCTAGCTCTAGAAGAACAACAAGAAGAACCACATGCATATCCATATATCAATGTACGAACATAAGTTTCAAATACCATTCACACACAAGACAATGCTTCAGAACTAGACCTAACTATAGCTTTTGGAGCACTGCTTAAATTATCAAACATAACAACTTCTGAAAGAGTAATAGAAGTGTGGATGTTACAACCATTAGTGCAGTAGCTGAGAGGGAAGTGGGGGAAGTTACGAGCAATAAAGTGGAGAAAAACGAAAAACTAGAAAGTAAATATTTTTACAGACAATAATCACACTCATCTATAGCTATGTAAGAACAAGTTGAATCAGATATGGTACCAGCTACCAATGTAGTCAATGAGATTACTAAGAACCTTTCCATGATGGATGGTTCAACAGTAGAAAAGATGGAGACTTATAATGGAAAGCGTGGCTATGCAAAATATCATTTTGTATCCATTAATAGATTCACAAAATGGTCACTATTAGAGTGAGTTTCTAGATGATCTCTTACATATCAATAATGGTGCAATAGAATTGGATGCATCAGTCATACGTACTCAACAGAAATACAATGAAGCCTTTCAGTGGAAGATCAAGCCCATGGAAAAATTTGGCACCAATCCAAATGTAATAAAAAGAAATCCCACCACCATTGTCCAACTCTCGTAGACCTACTGGCATGCAATATTTGAAGGCAGTATATGTAAAGAATTATGCCATTCAAAACTCCTTAAGAATCGATGAATTATAATAAAATCAAAACATTGTAGAAGGTGATCAAGGTGAAGCAGGAAACTTAGTAGTTAAGATCTTCCATTGCAAAAATCCCTTTGTAATGTAATCAACAGTTGGTTGTTGGTAAAACCAATGTTAATGAGCAAAAATATAATGAAACTAACCTTTTAATAATACACTTGGAAGGCCTATGCGAGGTGTATGGGAGATCATCAAAATGAGAAAAAAATAGAGTACATAAGATTTATACAGCTCAATCTAGTTGATCCAGGAGGATATTGGTGGCCACCCACCTATTCCTCTTGGACCCCCACCATTATTTCTTTCAGTTTTCCAGTTTACTTAATTGTAGCACAATTTACTATTTTTGGCAGTTTTCGGGTCCTAAACTTCTGGACTCGTTTTGAGGCCCTAAACGACGTTTTTTTGGCATCGAATGGTTGGGCAAATAAGAGTCCATTTTGAACTTAATATTTATTATTTATGGATGTAGTCCTTAAACAGATCTTTCTAACGATATATCATGCATGTCAAACGAAGGTAGTATGCTAAAGTTACAACCCCGGGAAATTGATGTATCAAGTTACCCAACGGGGCCCACATTAAGGAGTTTCACCTCCTAGGGTTAGGTTTTTGGATGTGTAGGGTTTCCATTGTTTCTCAATAATATATAGGCCTTCGAGCCTCATTGTAACAGAGAGTTCAGAGGCATGTAGCCGCCACATCTCTTCTTAGAGATAAGCTACCAACACTCTAGCTAGTTTATTTCCATTCTGTATGTAAACAAGTTTCAGTTATTGATTAATGAAATGAAGTGTTATTTCCGCTGCATATTTGTTTCTATGGTTATTTGTGTATTCTGTTGCGTTCCTACATAAATATGGATCAGTGATATCAGAGCAATCTGCTCTTTCTCGATCCTTCTTTGCATGTCCCCAATGAGGGCGGGGTATAAAGAGTTAGGGCTCGATCTAGTTGAACCTTTGCAAGATTAGCCTCACAAATCCTGACAGCCACCCATGGGGGACGAAAAGAAAGATGAGGGTGCAGAAGATCCTATCAAAATGTTGCTCGAGGAGGCCCTTGAAAAACAAAGGAACACGATGATGGATAACTTCACCCAGATCCTTCAACGACTTCCCACTGGCGGCGCATCTGCATCTAGCAGCCACTCTAGAGGTGCAACCCCTTTTAAGGTACAAATAAACTTCAACATTCCCATATTTGATGGTCGAATAGATGCAGACGCCGTAGATAAATGGTTGAATCTATTAGAAGGATATTTCTCGATTCATGACTTTTTTGACCGGGAAAAGATTACTTTTTCTCTACTCAAAGCCACCCTCCATGTCAAGGACTGGTGGGAAACCTACTGTGAGAGAAAGGATGAGGAGGAACCCTCTCTATTCTCGATTGTACCCACTTGGAGTTCTTTTCGAGATGCCATAAAGGGACAATATTATCCGGTGGGGAGCTATGAGGACAAGTACATCTAATGGACTACGCTGTGGTAGCAAAGAGATCAAGATGTGCACGAGCTGACAAATTTGTTCCATACCCTATGCACCAAGTTGGGTATCAAAGATTCAGAGAAACATTTGGTGTTGAAGTACCGCAGTTGTCTTCATAGATACATTCAAGAGGAAATGGATTTCCTCGACATCTCCTTTCTTGGTATGGCATATCGGTACGCTGCCAAAATTGAGCAAAAATTCAAACAGAAAAAGCAAGACTTTGGATCTGCGAATTAGAAGCAAGGGAAAGGTGCCCCCAAATCGTAGAACCAAGGACACAGCCAAGGCATGGCGACTCAAGAAAACTTGCCAAAGCCGCAAGCAAAGAGCAACACTGCAAAGCCGAAGAAGGAAGCGGGAAAGTGGTGCGAGTTCCATAAGAGCCCCACTCACAACACAAGTGAGTGTCGGGCTAAGTAGTCACTAGTGGCCAAGATAAAGGCTTCTAAATCAGATGCATACTCTGACACTGAATCAGAACCCAAGAAGGGGAATGACAGAGGGAAGAAGATTATCGATGCAGAGCCCAACGCCACCGTTGCCACCATGAAGATCCAAAAGGAAGAACCAGAAGATTCAGATGAGGAGGAGCATCTTTTCCACTCCCATATGTGGGTAAAGGGTTCCCTGCTACAGTTCATTGTCGATAGTGGGAGCTAAAATAACCTGATTTCAGCAGAGGTCGTGAAGCGGTTTGGTTTTCCGACCACAACACACCCACAGTAGTACACCATCGGGTGGCTTCACCAAGGCCGAGATCTCCACGTCATTCAGCAGTGCCGACTTCCTGACAACATCAAGCCCTTCACCGATGAGTTATTATGTGATATTGATCCTCTTGATGTTTGTGATGTATTATTAGGTCAACCATACTTATGGAAGTGACATGTTGTGTATGAGTCCCAGCCTCGCGTTGTTATTATTATGTTGGGAAATAATTTGTACAGAATACCAGAGGTACCACCCCCTGCCGCTATCTCTTTAGTTACTGCAAAACAATACAGTAAGCTCATTTCCAAAACTGGGAAGTTTGTTTTCTTGATGATCCGCCCTCAAGGAAAGAAGAAGATCGTTGCCACAACCTCCAGACAGGGCCCCTACACATGACAACAACAAATGGACAAGGTCATGGAGGAGTATCGGGACATATTCACCTCACCCACCAGGGTGCCTCTCCACTGTCAGGTCAAGCACCCCATCGATCTGACCCCAGGTGCACCGCTGCCCAATGGACCGATATATCATCGTTCTGTTATGGAGAATGATGAAATCAAGAGGCAAATTCAGGCGCTGTTGCATAAGGGTCACATTCGGACAAGTTCATCGCCTTGTGGGAGCCCGATTATGTTGGTACAGAAGAATGATGGGACTCGGAGACTCTGTATTGACTATCGGGCACTGAACAAGATCACTGTCCAGAATAGGTACCCAATCCCATGAATTGATGACCTCCTAGACCAGCTTTAAGGGGCGAAATATTTTAGCAAGGTCGACTTAAAGTCCAGGTATCACCAGGTACTAATCGAATCGACCGATGTGTGGAAGACTGCCTCCAAAGCCAAGGAGGGCCTTTTCAAATGATTGGTCATGCCTTTCAGGCTAACGAATGCTCCTGCAACCTTCATGAGACTGATGGACGACATATTGCGTCCATTCACCAACTCATTTGTAGTAGTGTACTTGGATGACATCCTGATCTTCAGCCAGACTTGGGAAGAGCACCTCCACCACATCCGACAGGTCCTCCAAACATTGCAGCAACACAAGTTATGTGCCAATTTGAACAAGTGCACTTTTGGCATGACCCAGGTTCAGTATCTGGGATACATTATTGATGATTGTGGGTTACATGTGGATCCAACCAAGATCCAAGTCATTCGGGATTGGCCAACCCCAACTACTCTAACAGAGCTTCGTAGCTTTCTGGGCCTTGCTAATTTCTACTGCAGGTTCGTGTTGGGTTTCTCTCGTATCACTTGGCCCTTGAGTCAAGTCACCAAGGGAGGAGTGAAAGCAAAATTCTTTTGGTCGAAAACTCAATGTTTGCAGAATTGAAACATCGCCTATGCTGTGCCCTAGTGCTCACATTACCAGACTTGCAACAACCATTTGAGATTGAGACAGATGCCTCTGACTATGCTATTGGGGAAGTCCTTACTCAACAAGGGCATCCAGTGGCATATCACAGTGAGACACTGTCTGACACTGTCCGCAAATATCCCACTTATGACAAAGAGATGTATTCCATTGTATAGGCTTGCCGACAAAGGATGCATTACATTTTGGGGAAGGAAACAATCATCCACACAGACCACCGACCCCTGCAGTTCATGCAAACACAAGGGAAGTTATAGAACAATCGCCATCAGAAGTGGTCCACATATCTACAACAGTTTCATTTGAACATCAAGTACAAGAAGGGAAGCACTAATAATGTTGCAGACTACCTTAGCCGACCACCGATCATGGTGATAACGATCGTGCTCAACTCTTATGGGCACGAGACTTCTGATTGACCACTTCTCTACAAGAGCAATTCAGAATTCAGCCACACATACCAGACACTCTTGGAGGGAAACCAAGTTCCAAAATTTCACCTCCAGGATGTACTACTGTGTCACATGGGACACCTTTGTGTTCCTTCAAGCGAGCATGCCAAGATTATTTGGGAAGCACACTACAGTTGGGTCGCTGGGCATTTCGGGGTCGAGAAAACAGTGGCAGTACTGCAAAATTATTTCTATTGGCCGAACCTTTGACAGGATGTCAGGAAGTACATCCGATCCTGCACTGCTTGGGCCATTGCCAAACCATCCATCAAGAAGCAAGGCCTCTATACTCCGTTGCCTACCCCTTGTCGACCTTGGGAATCCATCTCCATGGATTACATGTTAGGCCTTCCTTCTACTAAGCACAACAACGATTGTGTGTTTGTGGTCATTGACAGATTCTCAAAGATGGCCATAATGGCGGCCTGCAAGAAGAATATCACAGCAGAAGCCACTGCTAAACTCTTCTTTGAATGAGTGTGGGTACACTTTGGGATCCCACTATCTATAATCTCAGACTGGGACAGGAGGTTCCTTAGTACATTCTGGTCTAGCCTATGGTCAATGCTAGACACCAAGTTCACAAAGTCCATAGCTTTCCATCCCCAGAATGATGGCCAGACAAAGGTCGTCAACAGGGCGGCTTGCAAGAAGAATATCACAGCAGAAGCCACTGCTAAACTCTTCTTTGAACGAGTGTGGGTACACTTTGGGATCCCACAGTCTATAATCTTAGACCAGGACAGCAGGTTCCTTAGTACATTCTGGTCTAGCCTATGGTCAATGCTAGACACCAAGCTCACAAAGTCCACAGCTTTCCATCCCTAGACTGATGGCCGGACAAAGGTTGTCAACAGGATGATCGTACACATTTTGCCTACCCCTAGCCGACCTTGGGAATCCATCTCCATGGATTACATGTCAGGCCTTCCTTCTACCAAGCACGACAACGACTGTGTGTTTGTGGTCGTTGACAGATTCTCAAAGATGGCCATAATGGCGGCCTACAAGAAGAATATCACAGCAGAAGCCATTGCTAAACTCTTCTTTGAACGAGTGTGGGTACACTTTGGGATCCCACTGTCTATAATCTCAGACCGGGAAAGCAGGTTCCTTAGTACATTATGGTCTAGCCTATGGTCAATGCTAGACACCAAGCTCACAAAGTCCATAGCTTTCCATCCCCAGACTGATGGCCAGACAGAGGTCGTCAACAGGGGGACCTACAAGAAGAATATCACAGCAGAAGCCACTGCTAAACTCTTCTTTGAACGAGTGTGGGTACACTTTGGGATCCCACAGTCTATAATCTCAGACTGGGACAGCAGGTTCCTTAGTACATTCTGGTCTAGCCTATGGTCAATGCTAGACACCAAGCTCACAAAGTCCACAGATTTCCATTCCTAGACTGATGGCCAGATAGAGGTTGTCAACAGGATGATCATACACATTTTGTGCATGTACAACTCAAAGAATCCACGCACATGGGATGAGAGCCTCCCCTATGTACAACAAAGCTATAACCGGGCCCTCCATAGCTCAACCAACCACAACCCCTTTCAGGTGGGCTTGGGATTCCAGCCACTATGTCCCATTGACGTAGCCATGCCATTTGCAGCTACTCAAGCTGATTCAGCTCATATCCAGTTTGAATTGTTCAAGGCAAACAGCTTCATTGAGCGCATTTAGCACATTCACCAACAGGTTCATGACATATTGGACAGATCCAATGCTAAGTACAAGCAGCGACATGATCAGCATTGGGTGCAACACAACTTCTAGGTGGGCGACAAAGTGTGGCTACATTTGCAGAAGGAGCGCCTCGCTGGACCCCACCGCAAGCTTTGCCTGCTCTGATATGGGCCATGCACCATCACCAAGGTTGTCGGTGACAATGCCTTCGAGCTCAGTATTCCACCATTCCTTGGTCTACACCCAGTGTTCAATGTGGACTGCCTTCAGCCCTACTTTCCACCTCTACTGGACACATCATACATGGCAGAACAACTCACACCAACAGAGTTAAACCTCGACTACATGGAACAAGCCACCGCTGATTGGATTATGGACACACATATCAAGAACACCCACCAGCAGAAGATCCAACTATATCGAGTTGTCAAAGCAGACCAACTCCTTCACCAGGGACCAAGTTCAACAGAAGTTTCCTCATCTCATGGAGGAACTCAACGCAATGGGGACCATTGCTTCCTAAGGGGGGAGGAATGATCCAAGAGGATATTGGTGGCCACCCACCTATTCCTCTTGGACCCCCACCATTGTTTCTTTCAGTTTTCCAGTTTCTTTAATTGTAGCACAATTTACTATTTTTGGCAGTTTTCGGGTCCTAAACTTCTGGAGCCGTTTTGAGGCCCTAAACGACGTTTTTTTGGCATCGAATGGTCGGGCAAATATGGGTTTGTTTCGGACTTGATATTTGTCACTTACGCATGTAGTCCTTAAATAGATCTTTCTAATGATATATCATGCGCATCAAATGGAGGTAGTATGCTAAAGTTACGACCCCGGGAAATCGATGTACCAAGTTACCCAATGGGGCCCACATTAAGGCATTTCACCTCCTAGGGTTAGGTTTTTGGATGTATAGGGTTTCCATTGTTTCTCAATAATATATAGGCCTTTGAGCCTCATTGTAACAACGAGTTTAGAGGCATGTAGCCGCCACATCTCTTCTCAGAGATAAGCTACCAACACTCTAGCTAGTTTATTTCCATTCTGTATGTAAACAAGTTTCAGTTATTGATTAATGAAATGAAGTGTTATTTCTGCTGCATATTTGTTTCTATGGTTATTTGTGTATTCTGTCGCGTTCCTGCATAAATCCGAATCACTAGTTGTCTAAGATATCTAATATGTAATTATAAAAATTACATATCACTCAAATTACATTGCAAATAAATATATTGAGTAAAACGTTTTACCTCCTCCCACACTAGAAAGAAGTAATTATGTCTCTAACAACTCCTTGAGAAGGATTCCTACATACTTGGCTAAAAATCTCAGCAACATCTTTAGGTCCGTGGAATAAAATTGATGCAATGAATGCTTCTTTTATTTAGTCACATCTGGAATAATTTAATGACACCTGATTTTCATCTTGGATCATTGGCTCATCACATAGGAGACATTTGCATTCTCTTCATGAACATAAACTTGGAATAAAATTTTGAGCCGAGGAAAAAATACTATGAACCTCTCTTTGATAAAAAAAAATGGCCTTCAAAGGCCAGTGAGACCTCCAAATTTATCTCCTAAAAGATGGAAAAAAAGCCTAAGACTTAACTCTTCTTAGTATTATTAGTTGATAGACATTTCTACTTGAACACCATCCTCCAGTTGGGGCAATAATATGACAAGTACACAACAAGTATTAGAATGTCTTTGCAACAACATCTGTCCTTCTTCTTCATTAAATCTCAGAGAAGCTCCAAGAACCACAACTCCTTATCCTATTGAGTATAAGGACTAAGAATAGCCCTTATTTTTTTCTCAAAAGAGCACCACAAGTTTGAGAACTCAAAGGGGATAAATCCAAAGGAACAAATTTGTCTACTTACTAAGTTACCGATACCAATGAAAATACACCAAGAACATTAAGACTGTTAGAAGGAGTATGCAAGTGCCCCCTCTCCACAAAAGAGACATAATCCATAACACAACCTAAATGTATCCTCATCTTCAATGAATGTACTTTAATCGATGAGGGGAAAACAACTAGATCTTCAAGAGGAAGAACATGGAATATCCCACATTCAGTTCAAGTTGCACACACATCTTCTTGAATAGGCTTTCCAACTGAACCTTCTTACAGGAAAAGCGTTACCACCAATATGAACCAACCAGATTCCAAAAAACAGTGTTTACACATCAAATTGACACATCTTACAAAATAAATAGGTGTTCCCACTTTACCAGACTCTGCATATAGGTGGTCCACCAGACACATGACACATATACACAAATAAGCAGATACAAAATAAGTAGCTCTCTTTGGATAATCTCCAGATATAATGCAATTTTCCACACCTATATCATAAACCTTATTCAATTGTGTCCACTTAGGGAATCTTTAGCACCAACAAAATAACTTATCCATGTTTGTATGCAACACAATAGTTTAGAAGTTGCATAGTTGACTAGAGACCACACCAATATCTGAAAATTATACAAAAATAGGGTTGTAAAAGCTCAGGTGGAAGAAGAAAATTTACGTGTAACATTTGTATGCCAACCCTTTAGATGTTACCTGAGCTTCAACTGCTTCAAGAAAAAAACCTGTAACTGCGATTCAAGCCCAAAAGCGTTGAAGTTGAACTGTGATTTGCGAAAAATGTTAACCCTGAACGGTGAACATTAAATCCATGTTGTTATGTTAATGGGTATCGAATCATTGACTGGGTGATTGATTCCTTGGGCAAGCATTCCATGTTATAGGGACGAATTGGGTCAAAATCCGTTGGAAATGGATGGGAAACCATATATCCCACTTCCCATTCAAATTCAGTTAGAAATCAAGAGGGATTGAAGGAATTTAGGGAATCTTTCCTAAAAATATGGACGAGATGAGGATCCCAATAAAAATTTGGTATCAATCGGTGGGCGAGTAGAGGATCCCACTAGTTTTTTGGTTGAAATCCAGGGTGAGCAGATGATCCGAAAAAAATTTCGCTAGAAATCAGGGGCGAACAACATATTTTGGCGGAAATTTGGAGGATGAATTCCGATTTTTCGGATTTCTACCACAAATATAATATGGCTATTTAGGATAAAATGAATTATTTTATAAATAATTAGTGGACGAATAAAATATTTTATAAAAAATGTTTTAATATACCTAATTTTCCCATGAAAAAAACTAAACTCCTTTAAATTTTCTCATGGGCTATATTGCGCCCCTAAAATCATCCTTGGAAATGGGTATCTAAATTCAATAGGTGCTTTTAACTTCCAAGGCCCATAACTGAAAAACAAGTGTGTCTGAAATTCCATAGGTGATCATGCTTGGTAAATTCGGAAGTTGATAAATTGTTGATGCTTGGTGGGTGTCTGAGTTAATTCCTTCATTAACATAGCTTAATACCAACGGGTTCTTCTAAAATGGTACCCAACTCTCTATAGGAGTTGCATTTTAAGACTTGAAAATTGACTTATCCTCTAAAGGAAGGACTTAAAGGCTAGGGAAAGGCACTGAAAGGAAGGGCACAACCCTGTATTGGGACAATGCTAGGTCAATATAAGAAATACATAAGAAATGGAATGAAAGCAAAGCCATCCCCATTGAAAGCAAACTCACCCGCCTACTCTTCAATCAAATGGGAAAGTTCCAATCAAGTGGGAAAGTTTCAATCTCCATTATTACATATATAATAATAACCACCAACTACAGGACCTTTATCTAGGCACACACATAGCTTAACAATCCTATCGAAAAAATAATTAACCGTAAAAAATACGTCCTAGTAAATTGGTCGTGAGTTCTTTGAGATTGTTTGTTAAAAATTTTAATAGTATTTTGACAAGTAAAATGCCTCATGATGAGCATATGCCCGTCAAATTCCGACCTTGCTTATGAGTATGTCCACTTTGGATTATGCGGGTTAAAAAAATATTGAAAAATACTTTGAAAAAACATTTTAAACCTAACATAAGTATGGTTGAAAGGGCATTCATACCCATGGTTGAATCTATGTAGAGTTTGATCAAAGCATAGGATTTAGGTCTATCAACATCTAATATAATTTTGGAATTGGATGTTTTTGAATAGATTCATGGATTGGATTATAAAAAACATGACTTTCAAATGCCAAGTTTAACTAAAGAGACTGATCGAAGATGTTTGCTTCTCTATAGGTTAAATATGTTGAATATTTGTAGGAGAGAAAAAGGGGAAAACAATAACTCAAAAGTTGGAATCTCTTTTAGATAAATCTTTATGAGACACCTTTAAAAAAGAATGTTGATCGCTCAAAGCTCGGAATATTGACAAATTTTTCAACCCTTCTTGAGACATGGGACACAAATACGATTTAATGATACCAAACGAATTCCAAAGCCTTTATATACAAGTTGTTTCCACTTAATTGTTTTTAGAGGTATGAAGAGACAACATGAATAAGATAACTTAAGCTTATAAAGGGAATTGGTCCCTTCAATTGTATAAAAATGCATGGACAACCAGGTTTGTTAAAGCCTCCACTAAGATGAAACCACCCATTAGAGTGAAAGGATGTCAAGAATAAAAATGGGAAAGGGCAACCCCGTAAATGTTCTAATTCCTCAAATGTGAACATTCTAGATCCCAAACTATACACATTCTAGATCCCTAACTAAGAAAATCAACATAAAGCATTTATCTAGAAAACATAAGCTAGTGGCTTATTGAAATTCAAGCTAATTTATTTGTTTCCATTTATCCATCTCTATGGTTTTTATAATATTTTTAAAACCATTGTGCATTTTACAAATATTAATATTTTTAATAAATTTAAACACTACAACCAAATATTATATACATGGTACATTAACAAATAAATAGACATAGTTTGTTTTAAATGAATGCTCTCTCTATATATTCAAGTAAATTAAAAATCTTTAAATTAAACTAGATCTATTTTAATTTTGTATTGTAGATCTATTTTAATTTCATATTATAAAGAATATAAAAAACAAAATACAAACTTTTATATACTTAAATTTAAAAATAAAATTATACTAATTTTATTTTATTATTATTTTAGTTAAGATGATTTTTGTAATGGTGTAGAGCTATTTTAATTTCATAACACAAACTTTTATACATTTAAAAAAAAGATTATACTAATTTTTTTTTATTATGATGATTTTTTTAATAATCTTAAATTTTATTTTATTAATGAGATTATATTAATTTTATTTTATTATTATTCTTGTTATGCTAATTTTTTTAATAGTATAGATTTATTTTAATCTCATATGATTAAAGATAAAAAATTTAAAAAAAAACTTTTATATACTTAAAAAATAAGATTATATATACTTTATTATTATTCTTAATGATTTCTTTAATAATATATATTTATTTTAATCTGATTTTTGTTTGTTAGTATGATTTTTTTTGAAAGTGTAGATTTATTTTAATCTCATATTATTAACATAAAGAATGTGAAAAAACAAAACACAAACTTCTATCTACTTAAAAGATAAGATTATATATTTTTTTATTCTTGTTATATATATTTTAACAGTTTAGTTGACTTTGAAAATATAAAAGGTTTTGTTCCACTTTTAATAATTTTGAAAAAAGAACACCATGCATATACATGTTAATGTCTATCCATATAAGTTGATGTTGTATATACACTTGTAACTCCAAGTTTAGCTCACCTTATGTTCTCTTCAATTTAAGTGTATACATAAAAATATCTAAAACCATATAATCGTTCCATTCGAATTGTGAGTCAGGTATCCCTCGTGTGGGATTGGTATAGTAAGTCAAGTATACTCATTGCTAAAGAAGTTTATGAAGCTATTCTTTCAGCATGTGGATGAGGAGCGAAAGAAGTGGTATTATCATTTGTGAAACTGGAAGGCTGTAATGAACATAAAATGTTTTATGTGGTTGTGTTTGGAGAATGACACATTAACATGGGATAACCTATGTAAGAGGGTTTTTTTGGGTCTAATTTGTTGTTATGTCATCGCAGGTGATATATATGAATCAGTCAAGAGTATTAATTTATTTAGATATGGGAAAAAAATTTCAATCTTCTAAAGTTTGTAATAGTTTTTATTAGATGTAATGGAATTTAGATTAAGGTTTGGTAATATTTAAGACATTTAATTATTATTATTATTATTATTTATTATCTAATTTTTTAGATTACTATTGGTGTGGGAAGATGACGTTGCTCTTGGTTTCAGTGCCCCAAGACCCAGCGGCGAGGATGATATCAACAATTATGTAATTATCCCAACCTTTTCTGCTTTTGGCTCCTTGTAAACAGTGCAGAGGCACGGATGACAATTAATATTCCAGGTTTTCACGATAAACAGTGCAGAGGTACCGATAACAATTAATATTCCAGGTTTTCAGGATGGGCCAGTTCCAGTACAGAATATACTCGATGGCTTCTACACTTTTGCATAAAACCACAAGAAACAGAAACAAATAACATCATGAATCCATTATGCTCGACAATCAAAGGAGAGCTATCGACTCCACACCACTTTGCCCAGATGAACAAAGGCGTTGTGGGTTTACTGGGATAATGATAATAGAGGAGGAATGAAGGATAAATAACCAGGCCTCACAGAGAACCGACAACCCATGTCTTGAAAAGGACGAGAATATGAAGAAAAGCAATAGATGAATGACCAATACCCAACGGAAAAAGGGATGTTATTGTTTATAACGCACGATCCCTGGACGTTGCTAGACTGTCAATTCTAATAGGCTTTGAGAGGTGTCCACATTCTCACTCATCTCTTAATTATGGGCATCTTTTCTTTACATTTCGTGTGTGTTTCTGTTTTTGGAAAATACATTGCTTGCAGGAACTAGTATTGAGATCCATTAATTGCTTCATAATGCGCATCTTTTCTTTTTAGATTTTGAGTGCTTCTTTTGTTCAGAGCAAACCTTGCTTGGCCATGACATAGCATAGAGCTTTATTAGACGAAATAAGATCTTTTCAAATAAGTTTAAAAAAAATATTATACAAAATGTAAAATGTCTTTTAATAAAAGATATATGGGATTTTATTTTGTTTTAATAAAATATATATGTAGTTTTTTTTTAATCTAGAGAGTATTTTTTAACTCTAAATAATATAGAGATTAATTAACATAGCTATTTCTAAATAAAATAAAATAAAAGTGAATACTTTATAATTAGATTTACTGTGGAAAGGATAAATAGAGTCAATTTTATTTAAAATGATTGTTGTATGAATCTTATTAAAGAAAATCTGTGTGGCCAAGGGTCAAAGGAAGCTCTAATATTAATTAGCCACATTTAAATTCCAAAATAGATGGTAGAGTTTCCACTGGATCACAAAATAAATAGCTTTTATCATGAAATCTTTATTGAAATTGACATTTTTGTAAGATAGTATGAAAGATTACATTATACAAAAGTTATTCATTCATTTCTCTTTTAAGTATGAAATGCCAAAAAAACAAAAATATTATGTAACCGCAGGTGATATATATGAATTAGTCACGAGTATTAATTTATTTAGATATTATGTCACCGCAGGTGATATATATGAATCAGTCATAAGTATTAATTTTTTTAGATATGGGAAAAAAAATTCAATCTTCTAAAGTTTGTAATAGTTTTTATTAGATGTAATGGAATTTAGACTAAGGTTTGGTAATATTTAAGACATTTAATTATTATTATTATTATTATTTATTGTCTATATTTTTAGATTACTATTAGTGTGGGAAGATGACGATGCTCTTGGTTTCAGTGCCCCAAGACCCGGCGGCGAGGATGATATCAACAATTGTGTAATTATCCCAACCTTTTCTGCTTTTGGCTCCTTATAAACAGTGCAGAGGCACGGATGACAATTAATATTCCAGGTTTTCCGGATGGGCTAGTTCCCAAAAATTAAATCTGTCAACCATGGTTCTTAGGCTAGCAATGATAACAATTAAGGATACCTGATAATAATTAAAGATACCAAGCTTAATGTTTGCAGGTTTCCATGACAGAGCCTATTTGTTGCCCGATCCTCCATATACAAAGACGAAAATAGATCTCAGATCTTGTATTGATTAAGTGATCCTATTATCTATCAGCCCGATCCTCCATATCATATTGTATTAATTAAGTGATCCTATTATCTATCAACCCGATCCACCATATCATATACTAAAACAAAGATAGTATCATATCTTTATTGAGTATTTTACCTAACCGCGTTGTACTGGTTGCTCGGACGGGTATCAGCTAGGGGACACAAGTATTGATTAGTTAGTTGCGGGTTCTTTTTCACACCAGGCCTCGATCGGTATACAATATGATGAAGAAATAGTTGATTAAGGACTATCAGAACGAGGATTGAAAGCTTTGATTGACAGCTTAACTTTGATGTTGGGATGCAGGTACACTAATTTATTGCGATCGATGCATGCATGACAAGCAACATACTAAGAGCGTGGAAACCTGCATGTTGAAAGTGTGGCAAGTTGCATGGTTGTTCGTTTTATTTTTATTTTTTTTCATTACTCGGTCAGGCTCTCAGAGAACACAAGGGCTCTGAGAAATAAATCTTCGATATTGATGGCCAGGGTGGTTTTCATACATTATCATCTCCATTTGTTGCCACTGTAATATTGATGCTCTTGTTTTCATCCATTTATTTTCCTCTTGAGTATGTTGTGTAGTGTCAACTGTTCGGTGCTTCGCACCATAATTCTTGCCGATGTGGCAATGAACTCCTTATTGTTGGTTGCAAGTGTGCTTCTTGTGCAGAATGAGTTAAACTCTAATAATGATGGAACCATATCTTTTAGATGTTTTTTTTGGTCTCTGATGGTTCGAATTTGAGGCTTTAGGGTTACTCTAATGCATAGCTTATAAAATATGTTTAGGGTTAGGGTTATTTTAATTTTCAAAGTAAAATGTCGGGAGCTGGCTGTATTGCATGGGTATTTGACAAATTCTTTTGCATTCATTCATGCATGCTCTGCGAGGCTCTCAGAGAACACAAGGGATGGTTGCAAGTGTTCTTCTTGTGCAGAACGAGTTAAACCAATGGATTACACTAACTCCAGTTGTATTCTTATTTTATTAAAGAAATTAATTTAGGTTATTAGTGGTGTTGCTTTGATGGTGTTAGTTAAGAGAAATTATTCCGTTCTTAACTCTTTGGTGTAAGCTTGACTGCTTTTTGGTTATGCAGATCATTATATTTTGTAATACATTTAGTTAAGAGTAATTATTCCGGTCTTAACTCTTTGGTGTAAGCCTCACTGTTTTTTGGTTATGTAGATCATCATATTTTGTAGTACATATCAGCTGGAAATAATATTGTCTGATGATGTAAACCATAAACTTGTTAGAGTGGATTTATGTGCCTTCCTGGTAAGCCCCTGCTTATATGCCTTGTTTCTAAGCCCCATAGATAGATTCATTATTTCTAATTCATGGCGCTAACTCGCGCAGCTAGAAACTTTGCCAACCTGTTCTGGTATTCCCTGACTGAGTGCTGCATAAAACGAATAGCAGACATTGCTTCTTAGTTTTATAATTGGATTCTTTACCTGTGAAATGGCAGCTTTTCTAGCCGAAATGGAGTGGATTTCTTCATTGGACATAAACAATAAACAATGAATATGAGAAGCTTGTTATACAAATGAATACGCCTAGTTTAGTACTTTCTTCTTTGGCCTTCATTTTGCCTCCTGTGAGTAAATGGTATGTAAATTATAAATTGATGTGGAGACTTTGTTCTTCTTTTGTTTGGGAATTTTGATTAGTTAACTAATGAACAGACATTCTATTTCGATTATTACTATTGAACAGACTTTTAATTACCATTTAATTTCAGGTCTGTGATTGATATTGACGTATGTGAATCTCTTCTCTTTGTTTGTGTTCTCAATTTTCGCAATTCCATAGTTATTGGGGTAGTTTTTTATTAAGCATTTGTGCCATCAAAACAACAGCCTGTGTATTTTAGTAGGAATTGGACAACTAAAATAACAAATATAATAGAGGACCATGTACTGATAGGGTCAAAAGTTTAGGGAAACAATTCCCATAGGATTTCTACATTAAGAGATATTCTCAATATTGACATGCTTCATGAATGAGTCTACAACATTATTTAAAGGTTCAAGCATTTCCAACACCACCACCTTCTTGTCATATGTCACATAAATGGTACTTGACATCAATATGATTTGTTTTAGCATGATAAGCAAGGTTCTTTGCTAGAAAAAATACACTATGACTATGACGATTTGGTGATACGGTTAAACAGTGGATAACATTTAACTAACCTTCTGTGGATAACATTTAACAGAAATTTTCCCTTGGCGGCTGTAGTTTGCAGAATCCCGCTGCAAGTGAATTGTACACAGTGACGCATAACATTCTTCTTGGACATGCAGCTGCTGTAGAAGTATATCGGAGCAAATACCAAGTGAAGTTTTTTGCATACAAAATCACTAAATAAATTGAGAGTAGCTATAGCTTTCATGACGGATCATCCAATGCACTATATATTAATATTTAGACTAAGATCAATTATGAACGATTTATTAAACACTTGGAAAATACTATTAAGTTACATGTTTGTTTTTTTTACAATTTAAAGGTGTTTGTATTTTACAATCCAAACTTTAGTGTCAGTTCAATCTTAAGGTAAACATTAAAAATTGAGACCAATTCAATTTGTTTTTAATAACTTTTAAGTTCATCTATGTGGAATTTTGAATAAATTCATTGAAGTGAAGAAACAATTCACTTTGTGGTTAAATACAATGTAAGTTCTTCTATGTAGAATTTTAATTAAATTCATTGAAGTGAGAAGTAATACCAAAATCATATAGATTATGTGTTTTGATTTTATTTTATATTTGAAAATATAGGAGTTTATATCTATTTCTATTTTGGATTTATTATGAGTATAGATGGAGTTTACATCTACATTTTGGATTGGAAAACCTAGAAACAAGATTTACATTTGTTTAGATTTGGAATTAACATAAATTTAAGTTAATATTTTATTATAATATATTTTATTTCTTTATCATTTAAAATTGTAGCTAAACAATGGAAAAGAATTTAATAATTTTTAAATTGAAATTTTATGTTAAAAACATTATTTAATAATAATAATAATAATAATAATAATAATAATCTGTTTTTAAGTTTATAGTTAAACTAAACACCAATTTGATACATGAAATCTCTCTTTTTTTGAAACAAAAGATTTTTTTACTAAATTTAATTACTAAAGTCTAAAAAAGTATACATATATGAACACATAACCTCTTAAAAAAACATATATTATTAATAAATAAGCCTAAATAATCCCATTCAAATATGTAAAAAGTTTACTTACATTCGACATATAACTCTATGTATTCCCTCCTTCTATATTCCTATTTCGTATTGTTTCCACAAAACGGTTATGAAATATTTGCACTAATTGAATAAACTAAAACGCAGTCAAAATAGAGATTGATTTTATATTTGGATGAATTAACAAATGATTGTAAATCTCAAGAAGATCTTATGTTTGATGTAATTAAATGGAATACTCGTGAATTCTAGTGACTTGGGTTTGCTTTATTTTGTCAAATAAATGAGAGAAAATATGGGAGCATACTTCGATGTATGCATACCATAATGTGTCCAATTTACTTCTTAAACTTAATCTCTATGCTTTGGTCAGAGGATAACTCCGCCAACATCTAGGTGCAAGTACAATACTTCACAATTCTTCAAAAATATATTGTCTCCCTATTTTGTGATTGTAACCAATAGAGAATGACTCATAGATGAAGAGGGGAGACAACATAAAATTTTTGGAATAAATCAGAAAATTGAAAAAGAAAGTTGCGTTTCTAAGGAATTGGAGTTTTGTTATGGGGGAAGACCTATCGTCATATATTAGAAATCGTGTGATCTTGTCATGCACTTTCGACGGATCGCTGGCTATGGCTCACTATTTGATTTTGGTGAATTTTATATTAACTTTTGTTGTCATCCCAATGCTTGTTTGTTATACTTTGGTTTAGTTATTAGATGATATAGTGGCGATTGCAAGTTGACCTTATTTCTATAAATTTCATGCATGATATGTGATGATGTAATTTATTCTTTCTTTTCCATAATGATGGATTATAATATCTCAACGGAATTGTACAAGTGGGTCGACCCCACAACATTTCACACTACCAACGAAAAAGTATATCGTCTCTGTTTTTATTATGGTCTAGGAATATTTACCTAGAATTCGAAAAAATTAAAAATAATGTTTAATATATTGAAACTCCACCCACATGTTTTTTAGATGTCTATTTCCAAGGTGTGCCTTTCATTAATTTTTGTTTTTTATTATTATAATTATACTTAATACATATATATAATGAGGTCACTAATAATATGTTTAAATATATTTTTATGGAAACAAAGTTATGAAAATACTTTATATTTTTATTTTTACATGGAAATATGTCACTACATTACATTTATATAAAATCAACCTCATTTATTTAAAATATAAAATCAAGGTATGTTTAGATTACGTAATCCATACATTTATATAATCAAGGTATGTCTAGATTACATAATCCATAAGAGTGGCATGTTAAAATTTTTGTAGATGGTCAAATAAACTAGTTGTTTTTCTTATAGTATTGGTGTTATAGCAATAACTATTAGTAACTGTGGTGACATTGCCACCTCGTGGCTCTTGTTTTATGCATGGGTAAAAAAGGAGAATGTTTGACATCTTTTTGGTTCATGCCATTTTTTTTTTCATGTTGTATGGAAGTGCATTCAACATGAGGTGAAAGTTTCTTTTAGCTATGAGTAACAAGATCTTGAATCAAACGCAAGGGCTTGATGCTCGAGATTTCCCCATTATAAGACTACTATTTTTTGTTTTGTGGGGGCATTTGGAAACCCCATAATGCAATTATTTTTGAGAATATGAGATGGTCACCATAGAAAGTTGCCATGTTTATTATGAAAATGTTTAATGAGTATGTTAAGTCGGGTCCGAATAGTAGGGCCAAGAAGTTGCAAGAACCTGTTTTTGAAGATCACATGTCATGTGGATTTTTTGATGGATCATCAAAGAATGAAGCCTGTGGTGCAGGTATGTTACTAGAGATAATGAAAGATCACTTTTATTTGTTAAAGTTCGGATGTGGGTCAGGAACCAACACAAGAGCCGAATCACTGGCTCTATGGGGGTTATTAAAATTCACTGATTTGGAACACGTTAAATGCATTAAGGTATATGGATATTCAAAGACTATCATAGATTGGGTGACTGAAAAAGCAGACATACAGGTCTCGCTGCGAGAACACTGGGGAAAGTATGTTAAATTATTTATTAAGAAGTTTATTAGTTTTTTCAATTGAACATGTTTTCAGGAATTACAACTGCAATGCAGATGTCTTATCTAAATTAGCAGTGGGACTGATGGAAAGATTTCTCCAGTGCAAGGAATATAAAGACGACAAACTTTATAATAAAATATCCATACAACTAATTAAGTTTATCTATGATGACCACTAATTCCGTGAAATGTAATTTTGACAAAAGATATACCTTGTAGCCTTGTTATTTTTGTAGAACGCCTTTTTGGTACGTAAGGGTGAATCTAGATCGAATAGGGATCAACAGATAGAAATCGTTGAACATGTTATCATGCATCAGATGTACAACTTTGATTCTTTTATTTTGAATAGCAAGTTATGCTTTTTTTCTCTTTGAAAAAAAAATCGTTCCATTTTTAACCATGCAAAGTTTCTTTATTATTATTATTTATATTTATTGACAAATTAACAATTTGATTATTTTAAAATGAATTGTCTTGGTGAGTAGACTATTGATGATAGGGTGTATTGTTAAGGCACTTCTTGTGATGTCATGGGTTCAAACTTTGAACAAGCCCTATGTGTCACATGTGGATACTCATTGATAAGCCTAGAGGTATAGTGGAAGTGGAGCGAAATCAACTGTGTGTTATATACGTACGAGTCTAGTCCTAATTTCCATCCCCTGGTTACAAAAACAAATGAGCTAAAACTTTTGCGAACATAATTTTCAATAATAAAATGAGACTAACTTTGATCAAAATTCCTACTAAATTTGAATACAATTTTTGCAAAAAGATAAGATAAAAGAAAAAAAAAAACGTCTTTTTTATCTGTAAAGAACCCTCAAAACCGCCTAAAAACCTTTGTTCACTACATTACCTAGAAACAAACCTCAGAGGTTAAGACCAACCTTAGTGTTAAACAAAACATACTCAAAAAAAATAAAACACAACCCAAATCATACAAAACCTTCAAAAATGATATCCTTCCCACCCAACAAAGGTCCACCAAAATATTCACTTGTCCCACCACTCAAACCTCTCCTCTAACCCCAAAGGAAAAGAATACCCATATAATGATTACTAGGGTTGGAATTTCAAATGATTGACACCCGTCAAAAGTGCCGGTAACTACCAAAATTTGAAAAGTTTTTTATATTCTAAACCAGATTTTGACTGTTTCTCTAAACTCTTATGTATTTGACCAGTAAATCGACCCATGACTAGCATTTACCAATCAAATTCCATCCCTATATCCCATCCCATTGAATTCCACTAAAAGAGTAAAGTAGAAAAAAAGCACCAACCATGCCATCGAATTGCACTAAAAGATAAATCAGAAAAAAATGACAAATACCTTTTACCAAAAGTCTTTAAATGTACACGAAACCCCGTGGACCAGTCATTGACTCACTCGTGACGAACAGCGACAGCTCAACGCACATATACGGCCGTATAGTAGAAGCATCGTATGTATCAATCTCATATGCGTATATACGTATAATTTTACGTATATGCAGATGTTTCTAGCTCTTTCCCGATTTCTTTGATCTTTATTTCTTGCATCGAGCGTTCTACGGACTAATCCTGGGCGATCTTCAATACTCCGATTTTTAGTGTATGCACGTCAGATTCTTCGCTACGTCCACTGTATTCGACTCGAATCAGCAATATTTTCCTGTAAACGGCAGCAATCCCAAGGTACTTTGCATCGCTATCTTAGATTCAATTCCTTAGATTTTCCGTTCTGTAACGTAAAATGATTTCGATTTGTTCCACTGCAATTATTTTAGTAACGGAAGTCTCCAATACACAGAGGATCCTGTTAAGGCAAGTACCTGGAGTTTACGGTTAAAATGTTAACCTAGGGTTTGAACGAGATTTATTTTTGTTGTGCCCAATCACTCCATGGAACTCCTGACCTCGGGCTGGTAAAAGATAATTGGACTCACAAAACGAACGCTGAGGATTAATTTTGTTCTTATAAATAGAATTAGAGTAGTTTCTGTAAACCTGTAAACTTTCTTGGTGGAATTTGAGCTACTTTTGGCAATGTTAGGGAAAAGTAGCGATCTACTAAATTTGAAGAGTATGTGGGTCAACTTACATTCTCTAACAGGTTTCTGTGCAAAACTCTGGCGAAAGAATACTTAGCTTAGCCTAACTTATCTTTCAGTTTGTAGTGGTCTGGAATTGTTCTGCCGGCTTGTCCGAAAAAGTATTTTATGGGTAGCTTAGTGGTCATTCTTTTGTTGGAGGGCTCAAACTTCGTTGACACAGATCCGCCTCACAATCAATGCCAGACAGGTGTTACCAGACTTTTCGGTAGCTGAGTCAGCTCAAGAGTTTGATTCTGCTCTTTGAGGAAACCAATCGAGTCAGATCCTTTGGATCTGATTCAGTCTCGATGCATACTCCGGAGTCCGAAGCTTTGCGAATATGTCTCAGATGACGAGTAAAATGTAAGTTAGATTGTTTTGGCGAGTGTGAGTCATCGCATTATTTGTCCATGAAAGACACAGAGAAAGCAAAGTCAGGATTCAGCCCGTTTTCTGGAAACGCTGCTTATAGTATCTTACAGCTGTCCTTTTATCAAGCTGCTGCGCCATGAGGGGTGTTTCTCTGCGGCCAAAGACACAGTAAAAAAACAAAATAAGGATTCAGCCCATTTTCTGGAAATGCTGCTTATAGTATTTTATAGCTGTTCTTTCGTTCGTTAAGCTTCTATGCGTGTTTCTATGCTGCCGAAATCACCCTGGCCTCATCCTCACCCAGTCAGGTGGTTATGAAATTGGGCCTTGCATTAACATGTAGTAACACAAGTCCGATTACTTCGTTGCTGTTGGAATGCTGGCAATCTTCACATATGGTCGTTTATGGCTGAGTGACCTCTTTATTTTATTATTTATGTATTTGACTAGGTTGGCCTAATTATCCTCTTGGGATACATGCCCTTGTTTTGTTGGCCCATGATCCCTGGTTGAAGGGACACTTCACTTGGCTTGTGTATAGATACACAATTCAAAGCTCATTTGTATCCCCTCATCGTATTGATTCTTTAGACTATGGGCATGATTCTTTAGCTTATAGGCACCATATTTGTGTTTTTCTTGTTCATGGGTTTGTTGTTTCTTCTTTTTAGCAGCATAGGCTTAGCCACTAGGTCAGTGCGGACCCGCGGGACCTTCCCTAAACCCCTGGGATCTCAATGGCATGACATGACTATATTCCTCCCCATGAGGCAGATGAGACCTCCCAAGCCTTAGCAATGGGCCACCTTCTCCAGACAACAACACAGTGGGTGGTCCAGGCCTTCCACTAGTTTTTTCGTTGACATCATACTCTTTTGAGTTTCTTTCATTTGGCCTCGGATGTTAGGGGGTTTATTCCATGATATACCTACCTTATTATTTTTGTTTTTGCTTTTGGATATTTTACTCTTGTACATCCCCTCAGAGTCTATATTTACCTAATAACTGACAACATCATTTGGTGAGAACATCATGCTAATAAGATTCTGTAAGCTTTACTATCATATAAGTAGTTAGTAACAACCAGAGTTGGAGTTGGATACCACAGTGATTCTTTGTGACAACCAGAGTTGCATAAAGATGACAGAGAATCCTGTGGGATATGGTACTAAAGGGAGATATAAAACTCTAGTATGTAATTATCGATGAGCAAGTTGCTGATGTGTTGACCAAGCTTCCGCGACAAGCTTGGTGTAGTTCGAAAAGACTTTCCTCGCAAGGAGGAACAATGATGATGATACTACAGACTTTCCTCGCAAGGAGGAACAATGAAGATATGGACCCTTCTTGGAAAGGAGAAACATGTCGAAGATATGGACTCTTCTCAGAAAGGAGAAATAGGTCGAAGATATGGACCCTTCTCGGAAAGGAGAAACAGGTTGAAGACATGGCACCAAAAATGGATGTAGAGACATTAAAGCATGTAGCTTCGCTAGATGTCCCTGTCCCACATATGAAAACAATTATGACAAAGGACTTGTACCCTTCACTGCTTATTTACCTCTGCGACTACTCCTTAGGGGGGAAGAAGAGGAGACATGAACATAGACCAGGAAAGGAACCAATCCCATTGACTTTATCATAGAATGTAATTCAAATAGCATCATTGAAGACTCCTCTAACCTCGTATCAACTAGCCAGATGGATAGAATTAAGGAATTAAAAAAGGGAAAAACAGGCAGCCGATTAGTTTGCAAGATCTTCAGCTACGATATTTAGAAGGATGATTTGTTTGAATGTAGTCTTGGACAAATGATAAAAGAATTTAGAATTCAACCCTCGTCCTGAGCTCTGTAAGGGTTATAATGTTGACTATTATCACAAGGGGTAAGCTAGTTTGGTGAAACCGGGGAGCTATTGCCCCTGCTTGAGTTCGAATCACTAAAAAAAGTGACATGTGTGTTCCTTGTGTGCCCATGCGCACCCACAAGGGCGTTGTTGATTAGTGGAAGCCTTCATGGCTGCACTAGGTGGTCACATGTCTTATAAAAAATTTCATGGAAAGGCCCACCTCGTGATTGGTGGTTTTTAATTGACACCTAGTTAAAGGAAACTGATTCAAGTTTGTAAAGTGTTGACTATTAGAAACTGAAAAGGAAGAATCAGATTTGAAGCTTTCTATTGGTGGTATTGTTTTTTAATTAATAATGCTTCAAATTATTGTAGATTTATGGAATATTATTATACTCAAGATCAGCTCCAATTTTTGAATTTTTCCCCTCTAATCCTCAAATTGTCTATGAAACTCCTTTAGAATGGAATAAACAAGGACGACCTATTCAAGAGCAATCTAGAAGGGGATTTTGGCATCCAGTTGCTTGCATTTGATGTCAATTAAGAGGAGATTATCAGATTTATCAAAGGTCACTTTAAGACTCGGTCCTTATGACCTGTGTTTTTTGTGGTATGCTTCAATGATTTTTTCCTAAGCAAAATTTTTGAAAATTGGGGTCCACCTGGGAATTACAATTCATCCCACTCAAATATCCATAAGCACAATCAGATGTAGATACCTTAACCCCCTTTCGGAATTTGAACATGTGACCTCAAACCCATGTTCTTAACCATTAAGCCTATTTAAGTTGTACAGAATGCTTCAAAAATTGCAAAAAGAGATCAGTTCTTTGAAAAATTGTTGCAAGCCATGTCCAAAAGACTTGTGCACTTTGGTTCAAGATTACAATATCTTGTTTACTTGAGGAATGTATTGCTCAAATTCTACTTTGGGGTTGATGCAACTTAAACAGGGCAGACCTGTTCAATAATTTTAGATATATTATTATGTATATTAATTACTAATTATATTTTAACACTTATTACAGTAATAGTAGTAACTGATATATTATTATGTATACTGATTACTAGTTATATTTTAACACTTTTAATAGTCAATAATTAAATTATCAGAGGGTCACATTATTACTGTAATAGAGTAAGGGGCATGTCAACATTGATTGTTTGAAACTTTAACCACCAAAGACTTGCATCTCCTGTGATGTGAATGCTCTTTATAGGTCTTCCTAGCTAAGCTTGGGTACGTAGAGATTTAAACACCTTCATAAATAGGGATTTTAAGGAAAACGACTCCTCAAGTGACATCCAATTTTGGTCAATAAGCCTATTTTCCGCATACAATGATGTTAACATTTTTCGGTGTATTTTTCTACAAAGATGTGGAACTCTTGCAAGGCTATCGTCAACCAAGTAGCAATATCATGTTCCAGAAAGAACTTTGATGTTACAAAAGAACCAAGCTTTACAAAATTTAGGATGCACTATATATGCTTGTGGTGCTTTGACATTATAGATAGATTTTGATATATTTATATGATTATATAGCAGTTTGCTATTTCTGAAACATATTATGTTCTTGATCCAATACACAACTTTGGGTAATGAAAAAATAAGACTTTTTGCTTTATGATTTCTTTTAGGACTTCAACCAACAAAAGGTGTTGTAAAACATTCAATACTATAACCATTATGTTTCTTTTTTTCAAAATTAGGCTTTTCCTTGGGCTACTGAATTCTGAGCTTTATTTCTTTAGATTTGCAAATTTTGTATAGTTTATTTGGTGCTTAGTTTTTGAATTTGTGCACGCAGATTTGGTAAAGAAGGGGACGAAATCCACTTGCATCAAGTGTTACTGCATATTTTAGTTATTTTCTAGTACCAGTGTTTTGTGTTAAATTTGCTTTATCCAAGATGAGGCGCAGGCTGCCATTTTCTGCTCTATGTTGTGAAGCCATGAGTCTTTCATGTCTTGCTTGCCATGGTGTAGATAGTCGATCAGAGTCATTCAGGAGCTACACAGTTTCAGATTCAGATGGTGAAGGAAGATGTGGAACAACAATGAACTGCTGGAGGAGGACTCCTGTACCGGCTCCTACAGATATTGCAAACAGCACAGTGAGTTCAGAGGCGTCTCCACGACCTGTTCTGACTAGTCAAGACCCTCCTGGTACCCCTCGTTTGGTTCGTTGCCGTGCAGTTAGAAGAGATATATTCGAGGACTGGAACTTTGATGATATGACTGAGGAAGTTCAACGACCTGAGGAATAAAACAAGAGTGTTTATTGCAACTGGGACTGGTGTTGTTTTAGCTTTTGTGATTGGGATAAACTGTCTTATATGCTATGGTCTTGTGTATTATGTTCAGAGGGACCCATTGCCTGCTCCAAAACAACTTTTCAATTGTTGGTGTGATGTGGTGTTCATGAGTAGGGACGAACTTTGGTTTAATGTTTATCTAGAGAGGAAGCTATCGGTCCTGAAAGGTTGGTATTTTGAAACAAAATCTATTTATTTGTTTTCCGTATCGTGGCATATATAATCTTAAGAGGAACTCGGATGCTTCGAATATGATACTTGCGTGGCATTCTGTTTGTGACATTGAAACAATCTCGTGATATTCTCATCTGCCTGTAATTTGGCCCATTTGTATAATAATATGATTGCTTAACTTGTTCCCTTGGTATGGATTTTTCTAGTTTCTTGATTTATAAATATTTGTAGCCCTTCTAGAACAGGATGGCATTCTGTGCAACCATTTGGTCTTGTATGCTTAACGAAATAACTATTGTGAGGTAAATGCGAGGCAATGTCTTTAACATGGTTTAATGGTTTTCCTGAAATCCATTTTGCTGGACTGAGGAATTTCTATTTCCTTTGTTTAACTTGTGTCTTTTCTGCGTTATATGGCTTTATGATTCAAGGGACAGAATCGTGTCAAACATGATCTGGTGATTATTTGTCATTTGTCAAACAAACTTTTCTGCTTGAGCAAATCTATTTCAGGAGTATCTGTCAAGCTAATTCCATCTTTTGACTGTCTAGATGCTGTTAGCATTTGATTTCTTCGAGAATTTAGGTTGCAAGACAAGCCAAAGGACAGTGTGTAACACCTATATAGCTGCTAGATCTAACAACCATCATAGAATTGATTGCCCAGATGGATAGTTTTGGGTGCTTATGCTGTTAAGGACTACACAGCTACTAGATTTATTGTACTGGTTAGATGCAGATGAAGTTGGCCAAGTAGGCTTGTCCATTATAAACAAATTTAAGCTGATCAAGTGTGATGTTAAACTACACCAGGATTGTTAACAACATATCTGCTGATTAAAGCGTGATGCTAATTTTCCAGTCTATGTTATATGAATAGCTTAATGTTAATTTTCCAATTTATGTTTATATGTTATATGAATAGCTCTTAAACTGATGCTGTTAATTTTGCTGGTTTTGATTTTGAATGAGTCGGCAAAGTTTTGGCTTCCAAGCATGCCTCTGTTCATAAGGTACTAAGGTTTTTAGGGTTCCACTTAAGTACACACAAGTCGGCAAATAAGAACGTCCCAAAATGTATTGCACAAATCAGCAATGCAAAATGTATTGCAGAAGTCAGCAATGAAAAACATAAAAAAAAATGTAAGAGAAATGTAGAATGGAAACACATAAAAAATGTAAGAGGAGAATCACAACTGTACATATGTCTTTCTATGGTTCGTTAGATGCATTAGGGTAAATTTGTACTTTCAATTGTTCATTAGATATTTGAGCAAAATATTGGTAGGTGGACCTAGCCGAAGAGTTTGGTGGAGTAATAAGGGAGCATTTACTCTTATCTTCTGACAGTCATAAATACTAAACATGTAACCTTTTATACAATAATAAAAATCACATTCTCTCCTAATTTTTTAAAAGAAATTGTGAATTTTTGTTTGTCACTGGTTGAGGGTCATCATTTATAAAAAAAATAAAATAAAAAAACTAATTATTGGGTCATTGGCTTTGCTTGTGTGTAGTTGAGGTATTGACATATGGATTTATGTGCTTATTAAGCTTGGAGTGCTTGAATTTTAACATATGGATTTATGTGCTTATTAAGCTTGGAGTGTTTGAACCAATGGTAAAGTGCTCTATTAAATAGTAGACGTTCTAGCTAGAAAACCATTAAAGGCTTTTTTGATTTAGCAACAAAACGAAAACAAAACACAAGAATCTTGTTGAAAATTAGAAAGAGGAAGCCTGTTCTATAAAAGTAGGGTTTCATGTTGGAAAACCAGTGAAGGTTTTCTCTATTTCAATAACAAAATCATTAGAATCTTGTTGGGAGTTAGGGAAGCACTAATAACTAATATTATTAAAAGAATATTGCTTTCATTTTAGAATAAGCATGAGTGATAGGAACAGCATAATTAGAACTGCACAATTATTGTTGTATTTTAAAGGGTGTAACTCAATGGGAGGATGGGGTGGAGATGATTCTTAGATAATTCTTTAACAATGTGGGCTTTGGCATATAATGGAGCTGAAATAGTCTGATGAGTTTCATGTTGGGGCAATCTAACAAACGAACAATGAAATATTTGCAGGCTTTGACAAATAATGGAGCTGAAATAATCTAATAAGTTTTATGTTTAAGCAATTTATGAAACTAATAATAAAGTATCTTCTTATGAAATTGTATCGATAGGAAAAATAATAGATTGTAGTTAAAATGGCCTTAGTTAATGAAATTCTTGTAATTTTTTAAAGTGCTCTTTATAAAAATAGGGCAGAATAAGCTAGAGCATGTTCTTGAGCATGCATTAGTGCAAGAGGTGTGGATGCCGATACAAATAAAATGTCAAAGTGCACGAGTGTAAAAGGTGTGGGTGTGGACATTGCTAAAAGAGGAGATATAAAATGCCAAATAAAAAGAGATACAAAACGTAAGGGTGTGAAATCCCTTTGATTAGAACTCTCTTAAAGTGTTTTTTTTAGTGTTGGAATGTAGTCATCATGTTCATCAAATTTATTTTAAATTCATCTTTTGTTTGTTTTTCATACAAGTTGTTAACTTTGCTCAAGCAAGAGTTTAATGAATAATTCACTTGTCATCTCTATTCTTGTTACAAGCTAGATGTGATGAGAGCAATGTAATGTTTTAATGATACTTGAACCACATTAGGAAACTATGGAGATGAATCTATTAATTTTTGTTTATTTGGACCAAGTTAAGAAACTATGGAGATGAATCCATTAGTTTGACCAAAGATATACTAAATTTCCATGATATTTCGACAATGTTATGGAGATGAATCCATTAATTTTGCTTATTTGGGCTAAGTTAAGAAACTATGGAAATGAATCCATTAGTTTGAGCAAAGATGGAATAAATTTCCCAAAATGTCTAATGTGAATTTTACTAAGCAAGTGTATTTTTTTAATATAATCTAATTTTTAAATTAAATAAATAACAATATATTATTAAAGGCAATATAAAATATTATTATATTATTAAATCAATTTAAAATAGGAAGGATAAGTTTTGGTAAGTATAGTTTTATTTTTAACAAGTTTAGTTTCACATTAATATATTATAAAAATCAATAATTTATAGTTTTTAATATAATAGATATATATTAATATATTATTAAAATTAATATAAAATATTCACAAAATATAGAAATTAATAATTTTATAATCTAATTTTTAATATGATAAATGTATATTAATATATTATTAAAGTTAATATAAAATGTTCATAAAATATACCAAGCTAAGTATATGCCTTATCAATAGTCTAATGGTAATAGATTAAATATATATTAATATATATTATTGACCTCAATAATTTTTACATTCAATATAAAATATTAATGTTAAAGTCAATCTAAAATATGGATGATGTTTTCTTTGCATAGTTTAATTTTTAATAAGCCTTAGTGTTAATATAAAAGAGGCTAGGTGTACATTGATATATTATTAAATTTATTATAAAATATATTAATATATTATTAAAATCGATATTTTTTAAGTATTGAATACTATATAACTAATTATTAATCATTGTAATTATTAAATATTTTATGAAAAGTTGTGTTTTTTAATAAATTGTATAGATGATGACTCTTGTATCATCACCTAATTATCAATTAATAAATATGTATTTTATATATTTGTGTATATCTACTCTTGATTCCTTTTAGGTAGTACCAACGATACATGTTTTGGAATTATTGTTTGACTTGGTGTAAGAGGACATTTACACTAGTGCTACACACTTGCGAGTTATCAAGCTTGAATAGTAGTTGTGCATAATTATTGTAGTTACATTGCATAGAAATGAAGTGAATTTTAGGGTTGTGTTACTACAAAAATTTGGTTGTATTGATGTATTTTTAAGGTGTTTTTTTACACTACAAAATGCAAAATTCAACGGTGTGTGTGGCTATCACATGCGTTAGAGACTTTCACTACACTTGTGTTGTGAAATTTCCAAATTCATAACATAAAATTTTGTGAACGGAGTGGAATAATATTAACATACATACCAAAGTTTAAATGTAAAAAATGTAAATGTCAAATAAATTAGGTCTTGGTGCATAAATTAAAGAAATCCCAAGCAAGTTCATTAGTGAGGTAGAAATTTGAACATTTTTTTATTATTATGAAAAATGAAGAATTGGAATGACAAGTATGACATGCTTAAAAAAACCTAGACTCCAATCAAGTGGGTGAGGAGGAATTATAAGATCTAACTAATTTATCACAATAACCATTCTAAGATAGTCCATTGGATTTATGAATAAAATGAAAATCGATGCCACCAAATTCAATGGAGAAGGCAAGAAAAATGACACAAAAAGGATAAATAAGTTTGAATTATATTTTGAAATGTATCAAATCTATGGTGATTACAACATGGTGAGAGCGTCATCCATGTTTATTGAAGAATCAATGTGTTAGCAGTTCCTATGGTGGAACTCCAAACATAGCTTGTCAATTGATTAAAATTTGTTTAAGAAAATTTTATTAAAAGATTCCAAGAAGGAAATATTTTCTAGACCCACTTGAGTACAACAACATTAATAATGGCAGTGTGTCCCTATGAGTAGGAAGTTCTTGCTACTCATGTGCTAGATCTATTAAAAGACTAACACAAATCTATCTCTAGTTTGAAACAAAATATAGAAGGATGAGTTTGAGCTTCTAGACATTAAAGATACATTGAAAGAAATATCAAAGGCCATGATTGTTGAAATGAAGAGAATGGACCACCAACAACCTTCTTGGGATCAATTATAAAAATGGTCTTTCAACACATTCCTCCTAACAAGAGGAATGTAACATTTATTGAAAAATATGCCAAGGGAAGGGGTGAGTGTTTTAAATGGAAGGTGTCACATCCCCATCCGTCAATGCAACCAATAAAGGAGGGACATGAACAAACTACATGCTTTTAAATTTCGCTCCATAGCCATATTACGATTTCATAATATTTAAAATGTGTGCAAATGCATAAATAACATTACACATTGGAAATAAACTTTTTCCACAAACATCTAGCATGTATCTACAAGCATAACCATCCCATGCATCAATTAAAACATTACATATTCAAATACAAGAGAATACTTACTTATATGTAAACAATGCATATCCAAACAGTTGGTTGTGTAAGAGCAATTTTCCACCCAACCATAAGCACTTTGTCCAACAAATACTCTTTATGTTGAAAGGCCACCCCCAAGATAGGCTATGAGGCCACTAGGGCGAAGGAAAAACGTACAAGATGCTCTCTCTCTCTCAACCCACAACTTGTTCTACTCTCCATGCTTATCCAAATGCTCATACAGAGCTCTACATGGATTTCTCTCAACCATCATAGCCTTGGATCTAACAATGCCTTCCCCACACAACACCCTTCTATGCCCGGGCATCCCTTTAACCAATCCACAGTTCTCTCGGGAAATCCATCTTATCAAGTGATTCTAGTCTGTGCATAGAAGGAGACCAACCTACTATATGTTGTTGGAGAACCACTTGTATCTTTAATTCATGGCTTCTCAAGCATCCGTGAGTAGAAAAAATCAATGGGTAAGGGTGCCTAGCTTGCTCAACCTCTTTGCTCATCTACAAGCAACATATTTCCCTTGAAATTTGCATCTCTATCCCTAAATTCGAATTTCTAGGCTATACACAGTATGGTAAAGGTCATGAACATCAATGGAGAGCTCTACATAGTGTAGATCTGCATGAGAGAATGATAAAATGAGTGTTGACCCTAAGGGATGTGAGATAATAGTGAAAACACAACTAACATAACTTCTGAACATAGAAGAATGACTCTTGACAACTGCAGAATGCCTTTGACATTTGGTAGAATTCTCACAAAAGTGCATTCATCCCCATGATTCAATAATTACATGAGGCGACTTTTCCCACCATCCTCACACATGCATTCGATGATTGGAAATAGTCAAAAGAATGTTATTGGCTCATTTAATTCACATGGAAAAAAGAGGATGAGTTCTAGGGTTGACACTTTGTAGCAAATGATTTAGTTTCCCATAGGCCCCCTTTCCTCTTCCCCTCTCGTGGAATCATAGTCCCTTTAGTGCTCCTTACACAACCATCTTGGACCATTTTATTATTGTTGTTGGTGTTTTCACACAAGCACGTGCAAAAGTGCATCTACTAAGGGTTGTCCTAAACTTAGTAGAATTTAAATGGAAAATACTAAAAACAAATAAAACAAGAATACAAAAAAGTACTCTAACATGCAAGAAAACTTAACTCAAAGGTATTGAAAGCAAAATTAAACTAAGCATGCATTCTTCATTCAATAAACATATTCACAAAGAATCATTAAAGAATAAAGAATTGTATTTTTCATTAATACAAATGAACTTTAGAAGAGTTGAGAATCACCTCTGAGTTGTAGTGGAAGGGGCCCTTGTAGCTATCCAAGGGAGGGTCCACTTTATCCATTAGTAGTCCACAATCTTTTGGCCACACATCACGTAAGCGATCTCTAGAAAGGCGAGAAATGAACACATAAGGGAGTTCAAATCTCGGAGAACCTTTTGTAGAGTAACAACTTGAGCAATGTCTGGAGAATTGGTGTGAAGTGGTGGGATTTGAGGGTTCACTTATAGGCCTAATGGACAGATCTGGGATAAGGATCAATATTTAATTTTTTATTTTTTCCTTGATTTTTTTCCGTTCACTTTTTTTTATCATTTTTCCAATTTTGGGCTAACATAGGTGTTGTGCCAAGTTTCTTCTTTTTGTTGAGTGATAAAAATGAGAAACATCCAAAAAACAAGTCAAGGCAAGGTTGCTCATTTATTTCAAGGTAATTGAGCAATTTTAATTTTCAAAATAGCCTTTTTGGCAAATGACTTTGATTTTTTGGTTTTATCAAGGTCCAAATTGTGGAAATGAAACATGGTAATGATGTATATGTGTGATGGGGATAATGACATGGTAGGTGGACACAATTTAGGTGTTAACAAATTTCCCCTTGATGTGTGATGTTAGGAGCTCATCGTATGGCCGAAATACATCATAGGATCTTTTTTTTCTAGTGTGATGGTGGCATGAAAAATCAAAACTGTCGGAGGTAGCTCGCCCTTCAACGGGACTACGTGGGCCCTTATATGTAGACACAACACTCAATATGAGTGAGGTGCATATAATATCAAATATAGGGACAAGGTGGGGGCATTCCCATGCTTGTATAAATGTCTCAAACTAGAAACTGGATCAAATCCCAAAGGGGACTTGATCAATACATGGATAACTGATGTGTACATCATAAGTGTCCAAGATGGACTCAAATATGAAATGTAATTATGGTCCAAATATGGATGATCTGTAGAAATGGTACATGAACAATAACATTCTCGTGGAATGTTGAATCACAATAACTAATACACTGTTGGATCTAAAGGGGATCAACATTTGCACTGCCAAAAATGAATAAGTGTCTAAATCTAACAGGTACAATGAACTACATATGAATTGGATACAGTAGGAAGCATGTAAATGGAGAGCTTCTAAGCACTATCACCAACGCATTCCATATATCATTGGAAATATAAATGTCGTGAGGGTTTCCATATGGACTAGAGTCAACGTATATTTGAGTTGTTCGACCAAATAATGACAGAACCATCAACCTATATGAATATCATCTGTTGGATAACTTAGTTGATGTCGATCAAGTGAGAAACAACCATTCCAAAGAGCATTGATGTCTCCCTTTAAGTGGTCTAAGGGGCTCATTAATGGGGGTTATGAGGATAAGGTTTAGGGTACATGTGGGTCTATCCTTTGGAATAAATGTGTTGATGTCAACATAGGGAGACCTACTACTGGTAAGGTAATGATGTGTCCTTGACAAAAGCGCAAGGGATACAACTCAATAGTGAATGGAACTAGATATGGGACCAAGACATTGTTGGGTATACTAGGGTCTGTGAGTAAGGTTGACTCAAACTTCCTTTGTTCAGAGTGTGAAGGAATGATTGACTTGGAAGCATATGTGAACTTGATCTTAGGGAGGGACACAATTGGGATACTAGGAATTTTGACTGTAATGGGGGAAACTCAGAGGAGGGGTATTGACACATGACTTTGGGAAAACATGATATCAAGGTGAATCCAAAGGAGATTCATCACATAATACTCTAAACAAAGGCGACCATGGATGCTATCGTGAAATGAGATCACATGTGATTTGCAGGGGTGTTAAGGTGCACCATTCGTTAAATGATTTCTCTAATGCATGGGAATCAATGAGATGTTGTGGAGTAATACTTTCATAGTCATGGTTTCCCAAACCCAGGGGGCAATATGGAAAAAGAGGGTGCTTAGAAGCACCATTGTAGAATGGTTGGTGAGGTGGAAGGCCACCTTAGTAATGTAAAATGATAGGTAAGGAGGTCACCGTCCAACGAACTAAGTAGATGGTTTAACTAGTTGAATGATTGCATATGAGAATATTTATGGGGGGTTAGGACACTAGCGATGACCTCTTTGTGGGATGATGGATGGGGGCACACTAACGTTACTTTTTTTAGTATGGATGAAGAGGTGGGCTCATGAGTGTGTAATGTAAATCATTAGAATTCCATAATGACAATAAATTTGGGAGTTCATGGGGTAGGCCAATCAATGTTGATGGAATATTAGTATGTGGCTTTGTGTAAGATCATATACTGCATGGATTTCCAATATATAGGGGTTGTATAGGCATGGGTGCCAAAAGATAAGGGTTACTAATTGGGCACCCATGTAAGGTAGGTTCTACTTATCGAGTGAGGGCGAATGCAAGAGTGGATGGACTGATCCATTTAACCAAATAGAATGGAGGGTCCTATAGGTGTAAGGATATGGATAAGGTTGATGCATACGGTATTCTACAGGGGTGATTACCTATATGCCAGTTTTAAGTATTATACATTTAGAGATTGATTATGAACAAAAAGTGGAGGTCCTTGTCATAACCTGTAACTATACACATGTAAATGATACCCATGCATAAATGTGTGTCAGGAAATCAAACCAAATATACAAGCAACACGTGACCTCAAAAAATGATCGAGATCACACATGTGAAAAAGTGAGCAAGTTTAATATCTGAAGTCTTTCCCCCATGCTATGGGCATGGGGTTTATGGTTATGGATAACTTATGTGTTGGATTGAACTATGAGCTCATTTAAATACCAAGATAGATGTGATAGGGAGAGGTCAAAATGATTAAGCATGCCCCCTATCCCAGGGTCAATATAATTGATCATGCCCCCCAACATAGAGGTGCCTAAGTAGTGTGAATACTCTCCTAGAGAGTGTTAAATTATTGTGCCATTGATCTACAGGAAATGAGTGTAGTTGAATAGTATAATTGTGTAGTAGAACGGAATGAAAAATACACACCGACCAAGACAAATTTCATAGAAAACTGATAAGTATTTCTCAGTATACTTATAGTATAAACTTCATTAATTCTAGTAGTATACACGAGTGTTACAATAAAGGGAATTCAAATCATGTGGATAGGATTCAAATTCACCAACTCAATCTGACTGCATGGCTAACTAGAAGTGTCTAAATCACTATCAGAGCTCACTAGTATAACTCTAGATGTCTAATTTAGTCTCTCAATAAGTTATAATTAGTTAAACTAGTTAAACTGATGTGGTAGGTAAGAAGTAGGTGAGAATAAGCGCCTACCCACATGAAACCATGCAATACTTACGCTAACTGAATTGGAGTACATCTAATTGAATGTAACTAGAGCATATCTTAGCTTAACTAGTTACCAACTACCAACAACTGAAGGAGGTTGGTGGTGGTAGTCCCAGTGGCTCTTAAATTGTAGGGATTGGTCCCAAGGGCACATAAGCCAATGCATGAAGGTGCAGTCAATTGTAGTTAACCTCTACATGTGTTCCCCACACTCTAGTGACTAGTACTGGTGGCCCCATTATCCCAATTGGACCCAATGGTACTAGTTGACCCAATATTAATCAATGAATCCTAAGTTATCAAAATATAATCTAATAGACTAAGTATGAACAAGGGAGGATTATAAATCCTAACACCCCCCCCACCCTTAATCCTAACTTGGACAACTGTTAGCCTTGGCAACAAGGCCACAAGTCACCCATTACAATTTAAAAGGATTAAAATTTGTTTAATAAACTAAGGAAAATGGGGAAAACCTCATGGGAAACCACCCCCCTCAAGCTAAGTAGTGAATTAGGGAAACAAGTTTTGAATAAAAACTTTGTGAAAATTTTGCTACAATTTGCATCTTATGCAGCAACAAATGCAGTATCTTGGTTCTTCTGTGCAGAAACATCCTTAGACTATGCATGTGAACCTATGAATCCAAACTAAATGATTATGTCTAGATGAATTTTATTCTTTGGAAGAAGAAGAATATGCTCAACTGAATCAGGAACATAGACAACTGCTAGATGAAAACTTGACCCATATAGAGCAACTCAGATCAACCAATGAGAGAGAAAAAGTGCTTGAGAATTCGAACCATGTGAGGAAAAACCAAGCAATTGATATATTGCAGCCTTGAACATCAAACCATGTGAGGTAAAATCAGCTCCAAGTGTTAGGAGCAAGTGTCCAAGCGAATGCAGAATGTCTCCATCTTGACTAGTTCCATGAGGAGATGAGCATGCGATCAAATAGAAAGGTAGAGAATCCCTGGGACTATGGAGAGCGAATGCTTGAGATCTATAATATGATATAGCTTCAAAAATAACCAATGATACACAAAATATAATATCAGCAAACTTATGAGAGAAAACCAACATCAAATCCCCAACAACAATTTTGAAGAAGACTTGCGGTACTTGGTTTTTCTCACCAAAATTGACGAGAACAACTACAAGAATCATTGGAAGCTCTTGAAACTTAAAACTTGAACCAAATAAGATCATATCATATCCAAAGAAGTTCATATCATATCCAAGAGTGTGGAAAAAATTTAAGTGCTCCACCGAGATGGTAGATGCACAATTTTCTCCTTCAAAACTCTGAGTATTGGTGCATTCAATCATGTAGGAATTTCCTGGAAGCTCAAGATAAATGAGAGCGAATGGATCACTCATAAAATCTGATATTATTTCCAAAATATCCGAAGTATTACTTTTCTGCACACCAGCAACATCATTAGAGATAGAGAAATCAAACTCCTCTTCATTTTCTGAAACGATCACTGGTAAACTATGCACATAATTTAAAATAGAAGAATCACTGGAGAATTATTGCATAGAATGGAAGGAGAGTTTTTACTCAACAACAGAGATTACAATGTATTCTTCTAGATCAGCTATATGAGAATATAAGATATCATAGATCTCATAAGCTTTCGGAGCAGCAGGAGAAAGAGTCAATCCAACGAGACTTTCTTCAATTCGAATTGGCTGTGTTGAATACTATGTTTCTTCATCTTGAACAACTTGCTTTTCTGTAGGAGAGGGAACCTAGAGTACATTCTTGAAATCATCGTGCTGGATTTTAACTGAACCTCTCTCAACAACTAGTATTTGGAATACATCTCCCATATGAGTGCTAGGTCCTCCTGATAGAGTGAGAGTGGTGAAGGATTCCCTGGAGGAAACCATGTGGTTGGATGCTCCAGAATCTATCAAATCCTTCAATGGAGTGAGGACTTCCTTCAAGGCATGGAACCTCTCAATTTATTCACTTTGATCTCCATCATCATACATCTTTGCACCTTGTGGAAGGGAAATATTGTTTTGTTCAAGGAGAGCTTTCAACTAGTTGAGGGTCTTCTTCATTCACTGGATTTCTGGATGAAAGCCCCTCATACAATAAGGAGTGACTTAGTCTTTCTCTTGGATCCCGAAGCTCCTTCAAAATAATTCTGACTCTCTTTTGGCTTCGAATTAGATGCTTTAGGATCCTTCCCCTTGTGCTTCCCTTGATCTTGTGCATTGGTTGAGTCGGACATGAGAAGAGCTTGGTTCTTGGAAGTTTGGAGGACTCCCATTTTGACCAACTTATCATGCTCTTGTATTAAAGACTCTACAAAGCCATCAAGTGAAGGCATATTCCAATTGGGGATGGAAGCTCTTCCAGAATGGAAGGTAGAGACGAAAAAAGAATACTCAGAACCAAGTTTGTTGAGCACAAAGAGCACAAGCTGCTCATCCTTCCTCTCTATTCCGTATTCCTTACATTGTAGTGCTAAAGACTTGAATTTTATAAAAAAAATCCGGACAGTTCTGAAACTATTGGGATGCAAAGATAGTAGCTTGTTCTCCAAGACGTGTTCCCAAATATCATCTTTTTTTCCAAAAAATAATTCGAGCTTCTCGCAAGATTCTTTGGGGTTCTTCAATCCCTCAAGATGAAAGAGGAGATCCCTAGAGATGTGAGCACAAAAGAATCCAAATGATTCATCCAACTGGTTCAAGAACTTATTTTTCTCAGTAGTATGATGAGGTTATGTCTCTCTACCCATAGTCATCATGTACATGCCAAGCTTTTGCAAGGAGACTCGCATATCTGCCCTCCAATCAATATAGTTGAAGGGTGTTAAGATCTGGGGTACGAAAGCAATAGAATCCATCAATTATTCTTTTTGAATAATCAATTTCTTCAATTAAATACGTAGTGCCTATAAGAAAACACTGCAAAATAAAAAACAATTCACACTATGTTAGAATCAATCCTTCCATCTCGACATTTACACTTTCTCAGGGTCTGTCATGCCCGCAGAGACTTCTCTAAATGAATCCAAAGTTATTAATGCACATTTTGCGAGACTTATGTGGAAATCCAGCTACTTTTGGTGTACAATGGAGATTGGATAGACTTTGCTTCTTTCCTCAATAGGCTCTGATGCCATGTTATATTATTGTGCCATTGATCTACAGGAAATGAATGCAATTGAATTGTATAATTGTGCAGTGAAATGGAATGAAAAATACACACCGATCAAGATAAATTTCACAGAAAACTAATAAGTATTGCTTAGTATAATTACAATATAAAATTCATTAATTCCAGCAGTATACACTAGTGTTACAATAAAGGGATTTCGAATCATGTGGATAGGATTCGAATTCACCAACTCAATTTGGCTACATGGCTAACTGAAGTGTCTATATCACTGTCAGAGCTCACCAGTCTAACTCCAGATGTCTAATTCAGTCTCCCATTCAATTATAATCATTTAAACCTGTTAAACTGATGTGGTAGGTGAGAATAGGTGCCTACCCACATGTAGCCATGCAAGACTGGCGCTAACTGAACTGGAGGACATCTAACTGAATGTAACTGGAGCATATCTTAGCTTAAATAGTTACCAACTACCAACAATTGAAGGAGGTTGGTGGTGGCACTCCTAGTGGCTCCTAAATTGTAGGGATTGGTCTCAGGGGCACATGAACTGATGCAAGAAGGTGCAGTCAGTTGCAGTTAACCTCTACACGTGTTCCCCACACTCTAGTGACTGGTACTGGTAGCACCATTAGCCTAAGTGGACCCAATGGTACTAGTGGAATCAATATTAATTAATGACTCCTAAGTTAGGAAAATATAATATAATATACTAAGTGTGGACAAGGGAGGATTATAAATCCTAAAATCAATATTAATGACTAAGTGTGGAATCAATATTAATTAATGACTCCTAAGTTAGGAAAATATAATATAATTTACTAAGTGTGGACAAGGGAGGATTATAAATCCTAAAATTAAGGTGCCGATAGGGTATCAATCAACTGTTGGGAAGGGGGGAACCATGAGGAAGATGTCCATGTTGGAACAAAACAACCATGAAATGATGAAAGGGAACCCCCCCTATGGGTTGGATTCCCCTAGTATCATCTATGAGGATGGCGATGTGGAGTAGGCATGTTTGTCGACCTATGCCCATGTTGTGGACATGTTATTTCCTCATCGTATTGGAAGTGTTGAACAGACAGGTCAAAGGGACTTGTGTTAGAAGACAAGATCAAAAACATGGTGTTCGTCTCGCTTGAAGAAGTCATTGTAGGGTGAACTTCTTCAATTACTGTGACTTGGGGTTCTCTGGAGAGATGACGAAAGTCAGTGAGTATCGATAGATACTCGGGTAGATCTGGGAAATGGCATGAATAATGGCCATGAAGATCACATACTGCAAAAGGATGATTGGTGCACAACAAATTGTTACATTTCTTGGGAGTGTTAAGAAGATGAACCATAAAATGTTTTTGTTGAGTTCATGTTTAACATTTAGAGATGAGTGATGGCAGCTCCATAAAATTCTAGGTATTGTGACCCAAGACATCGTACAAAGAACAAGTTGAAGGAGCTTGAGTTGAGAAAGTAAGGGGAGGGTTCGCAACTTTATTTATATTTTCCAGTAGTGGCACACTCGTTTATTTTTCCCCAACAATATTCTTGGGAGGAAGTGGGGTAGTTCTTGGTGGTGCTTTGGGGTCTTCTGGAGGAGGATGATGGCCCAATAGCAATAAGCTGCACATGTGTTAAAGAAACATGTGGTGTAGGAGGTGGGTGGAAGGTGTAAGGAACCAAATAGGGATTCCTAAATTCAAACCCAAGAGGTTAAGAGTATCCATGAATAGCATGCTCACAATTACAAAAGGTGTAAATAAAAACATGTTTCCTTGTATATGTGTGGCATCCCATTGGTTCCCAACTAATTTTCTGGGAGAGGGAATAGGTTGCGGTTGGGGTTGGGGTTGGGAAGGCAGTTTGTTTGAATAGATGGTGCACAAATATGAAATTTCCATATTTGGAGGTGGTGGAGGCAGAGATTGAAATTTTCAACTAATGTGGCATCTTGAAAGATGTTGGGCCCAACACTAGTGAAAGTTGAGATGGAAGTGTAACCAATCCTACTATCTACTGTAGGTAGAAAAATTTCTGAACAAGCCGCCCCCTTGGGATCGCAATATGTCAACTAGTCTAGTCTGGTGATCTTCCCTTTGTGGGGGAGCATCATTAGTTTGAAGAAGGATGACCTAAGTTATTTCATTGTGTACACATATATACATCCAAGGAGGAGGTTGTAATCAATGTTGGCATTAACAACTTCAATGTCGATTAACACTGTCTCGCGAGCTAACTCTACAAGGACATTCAAGATAATACCTTGAGGTTGAGCTACGCGATCATCCTAAGTGTGTAATGTCATGAGAGAGGAGTCCAATTTGGAGGATCCAAGCTTCTGTCAAACATGTGTTGACATGATGTAAGTAGAGGCTCCTTCATCAATAATGCATCGATGAATCACCAGGTTTCCAATGATTACTGGGACTTAGAAGTCTATTGAAGAGGGAATCCATGGATCTTCTTGATCCAAGTCAAAATTCATCAAACAATAGTCGGAGGGATCAATCACACCTAGCACTAACAATAAATATTTGTGTTGTGTCAGGTAGTTTATAAGAACTTCTAGAGTTGACATGGAAGTGAGGGATTGCGCTAATTCATCCACGATACATAATTATGAGTATCATGAGCATTGTGATTGCTTGCAATGTAGTGCAAATGAAACATGGGGACCATATGGATCCCATTAGTAGGTGGTTTTAGCATGTGAAAAACTCCATCAACTGGAGTGGTGTATTTTCCATTATCAACAATGGAAGTTTCAACAATTGAAACTTACTAGTTGTGTCACGTCTGAAGGTTCACATCAGCGGACACCATGAGCAGGTGTTGGACCCCAAATTCAGGAGGTTGACTTAATGAAGTTGGTGGATAAGACACCAAAGGTTGTCCTGTTATTACTCCTTGCACAAGGAAGGAGTTTTGTAGGACCATAGGTTGCGTTTAAGTGGGTTGAGGCAAAGGTGGATTTATTTTCCCTTATGGGGAAACTGTCGCTTCACAATAATTTGCCTCATTCCATAGTTGACATGGTTTATCCAAATGATGATAGTGATGGGTATAATTCCCATTCACACCACAAAAATAACACAAAATATTGGTTCGTAGTTGAGTGTCCTTGGACTATTTAGGCGGTTTTTTAGGTTCTTGATATGTGAGATTCACACCAGTGTTCTTAGGTGGTTGGTTTCCACCTCCCTACCCATGGTTTTTCCCCTTATTCTTTCCCCAATTATTTTTCTTGGGTTGTTCTTATTGAGAATTTGGTGTATCTTGGGCATGAACATTTTGCATAGCATATGCCATGTGGGAAAGGACGAGAAGCAAGGTGTAGTTGTATTGGAGCAGCTGGTTAGGAAAGGGATAGTATGGGTTCATGGATGGAGTGGACACAAAGGTAGTAGAAGCATCACCACACATGGTGCCACTCCAAGTGGACCCAAGAACATGGGGGGATAAGGAAAAAGCTGAGTAAGATGTGTTCGTTCATGTGTGTGATGAGGCACATGATTAATCATGGTTGTAGCTTGGAGTGGTGACCAAGAATTAATGGGGGACACACTATGTTAGGAACATTTTCGTACACACAACTTATCACTGGGGGGTAAGGTATATAAGGATTGGTTTGGGACATGAGAGTCCCAATGACACCATCTGCAACATGGGATGCCCCCAATGAATCTTTTCGAGAGGAGTCTCCAAGAGAAGCATCAGGGATGATGGTATACAAATAATGAGATTGTGCATATATCCAGTTGAACTGGTGAGATTTTAAGATAACCTCTTCCTCAATTTGAGTTCATTCATAGGCCATCTTCTTGGAGATGGAGGGGAGTAGGTATTTTAGAAACTAGTCTAAAAATACCATATCGCCAAGTTTGATCTTACACAGACTTCGACGCCTATGCCACTATCATATCCCCACCCTTCTACCGGTGAGAGGACGCGACTATAATGCTAACATTTCGGGAAATCTAGCCCCAGGAACATAAAATAAAATGCATTGAACTTAAACATACACATATGCATAAATGATTGTGAAACATCGGAAGCACATTCATTCGTTCGCAACATTTAACATGTTCATATTGATTTATAAAATAAACACAGCTGCGAGGATTTAAACATAAGAATACTTATCTTATAAGAAACTTGTCCCACAACCAACTATGTCGCTGCAATGTTCTACCCAACCATAGGCCATTGTGCTCATCAATCACTCAGGAACACTTCCACCCCCGAGCTGGGCATGATTTCTACAAGGAATAAGGGGAACACTGGCAGGCTCACATGTAACCAAGGATACACAAAACTCAGCCAATCCAACATAGTTGGGTTTATCAGGCTAACAGGGAGCTGGAAAGATTTCCNAAGAGCTATGGACACCTGCACCAGAACTAGCCTGACTTCTAAAACATCCACACACACCCAACACAAGGAAGCATCCCCTTCTTTGCTACACAGTCCCTCGGGATATGCCTTCCCTTCTAGTGCTATTCAGTGGGTGTAAAGAAGAAATCCAACCCTCTAGCTCTGTCTGTGAGGCTCTTACACAAACTAGGTTTATCAAGTAGGCTCAAAACCCATTTCCACTCCAAAAACAATTCCACCAAAACAACATAGGCATACACAACAATTTCTAGATTTGGGATTGATGAAAATCGACTTGGGAGCCAAAAACAAATTTGCAGAATGGTAATACAACCCCCTTAGCAACAATTCAAATTCCAGATTCATTTATGGACCTAATGTGGCCAAAACGAACTCAATTGGAACCCAAAATTCGTGGCTATGTTCCCCCCATTGGCTGTGTAACTCTGAAACACAAAATTCCCCAACTGTGGAGGGGTGGAAACAACACAAAAATGCCCAGGAGTGATCCCAACCACTTAACATTAACAAAAACACTTCCCATCCCTGGGAAAAATGAAGAGCACAGTAGAGAACATGAATGGTGAATGCCAGGAGCTCCAAAATCGTGGGGAAGACAAAAAAACATGAATGATTTCACACACAGGAAGTTCTGAATGCCCGAGAGAGCTCACGTGAAGGAAAAATGGTGAGGAAAAACATGAAAAACATCCCAGCATGGTAGAATGGCATTTACTTGCCCAAGGAGTCAAAACGCATTTCCCAAAAACTGATGGCTTCTCCAATTCAAATTTTGGGTTGTCATACCTTGCCCATCCCATGCAATAACCAACTCAACCAACTTCTAGCAGTAATAAATGATTGTGTGAATAAGAAAAGAAAGGTAGTTGACAGTTTTGATGGGTTCTCCCTTTGACATTTGACTTTTCCCCATTGGCCCCAAAGGTTTGAATATCCCTCCCCCCTTATCCTTGGGAAATCACGCCCCCATCTCATTATTTGTTGCATTGACATAGCCGGTTGTGGGTTTTTAATTAAATTGCACAATTACATGATGTTTAGAATTATAATGTGCCGGCTAGCACAAAATACCATCGGTATCGATTTTAGTCGGTGAACATAAAACGCTAAATCAATAGTGGGGATTTTTCCTATAGCTCCACACCATGATTAATTACAATATATAAATCATATTCATTTAATGCAAGCGGGGTCAAAATAGGGGTGTTACAACCACTCATGGATGTGGTTAGTAATGCGGGTAGTGGAGTTTTGTTGACAAGAGAGGAGGATTTCTACTTCGTCATCATACCAGATGGAAAACTGATAGAACTACAGGAAAGTGGAAGCTAATGACAAAGAGTTAGAATGTGTTCTGTGGGTTTTGTCGATACACCACTTAACAACAACACTAGTTAGGATATGCTAGAACATGTGTAGGATGATGGAATCATCTACGATGCTATTTGAAGAGCAGCTTAGGTGAAACGACATGATATGGTTTTGGGGGTCTTCCTCAGCATTCCCTATGAACTTTGGGATATATAACAAGAGTTTGGTGCTATAGGAGGCCAATTTGAATCATGGTGTATCAGATCATTAGTTATCCTCACCAAATCAGGGAGGTTGAGGTTATCCATAAATAGAAAACTCACATTCATGGGAACTCTTGGCAAAGGATTTAATAGGGGAGGGTTCCCCATAGGGATTCCTAATGGGTGGTCTACCTATGGAGGGAATCCCGGTGAGATGGTTTCCAATAAGTAGGTTTATGATAAGGGATTCCTCATGGGAGGAATGTTGGAAGCCATAGAGTTGCTAATGCGTGATGTGTGAGGGATTCTGACTATAAGGAGTCGATATCTAATTGGTTTGAGAAAGGATCCAACGACTGTGTAGTGTGATGAAATGGATTTGGCATGAGGAGTTGACTGCATTGTCTAAGAGACCATATTGAGGGGGTTAGCCTTGAAGCCTTCAAGAGTACCTCAGAGGATCAACAATGACAGAATCTTATCTAAACAGTTCAATAGTGCAAGGCTATGATAGAGTGGGTCTCAAATAAAAAATAAAAAATAAAAAATCCAGTGCAACCGAATGTGCAACCAACAATCTATCTATAAAATGGAAAACAAGTCAAAAGAAGCTAAAAAAACCTAATGCAACCGAGTTTGCAAGAGGTGATATCAACAAAATGGAATACAAGCCAACAAGGAATCCTAGAAAAGGAAAACAACATGCTAACCTAACATATATCTACTTAGTAAAAAACAAAAAACACCAAATATAAATCTTCCTCGAATATTTTCCTTTGTGTGGTCATCACCTCCCCATTAAAAAAAGAAACAAAAAGCTAAATGTGTTCTTCCAAAAAATGGACCACAATAGGGGAATCAATCCTATCCAAACCCACTAAGTGAAGATTGAAAGGACAATTATAGATCTAGGGCCACAATCGACTATATTCTAGGTTTCCCCCCACCAAAGAGGATGACCTTTGGGTAAGATACCTAAGAAAAATGGTCTCTAGGCTACTTTATTCGGGTCACATTAAGAGGAGTTTTCCACAACTTCAACCCAAAGAATGATAATCTAGAATATCATTAGTACAAAGTGGGGACGGTGCACCACCCAAGAATCCATTTTTGTCTTTAAGTTTTCTCTCATAAGGGGGAGGATCACCTCACATATTGGCCTTAAATTGTGTCCAAATTACTAGAGGGGTTTATCTCCCTAATAATACAACCGCTATGTTTCATATGTATAGTGACAAAGGGGAATTGTTTGGATACCTATCCCTATTGTACTAAATTAACTACAATATTATTTTTTGTCCTCAAGTGAGGTTAATGTATGTTAAGTTATGGTTTATTTTAAGGATTCGCTAGTGGCATGAACCAAGTGATAGTTCAATTTATGGTGTGTTTTGCGTGCACTAGTGGTGTGTATAGTAGCTAACTAAGAAAGTAAATGCTTAAGTGAAATGAACAAATTCTAAGACTAAGCCTAAACATTTTTGGAAAACATCATTTCAACATATAAAGGATACGATTAAGCATTCAATTTTAAAAGGATGAAAGATTATTCACCTAAGAAAAAATCAAACTGTCAATATGCACTCACTGAACAAGTAAACATGTAGCCAAGAAGAATCTTTAACATAATTATAGAAGGAATGAATTCTCAAATGTAAAGTGTTTTCTTCACCACAAGGATTGAAAAAGAAAACTAAAAATATTTCTACAACAAGCAAATGATTTCAAATATAACTAAAAAGGAACTGGAAATAAGCTTTAATTGCAAAACCAAACTTGCTTACAAGGGGAAAAGGTCAAATAGAGAGTTTGAAAGATGGAAACGATTGAAAAATTGAAATTAGAGCAGAGGTTGCTCCTATCGGGGACCAAAAAGCAATATGGGTCGCTCAAAAAGGCAGGACTGCAACAACCCAGGCTAAAAAAATTGTTTTAGGAATGATTCGCTCTTTTTAGAGGAAGTGGTGTGACCTAGGTCGCACAATAGGGGCAGACATGTGTAACCCATCGTGAAAAAAATCAAACATAGGACACAGAGGCTTGACTTGTTCAACGAGGGTAGATTCAATCCAATATCTTAACTTTAAACACTCAAACAACAATAGACATACATACAAAGGATATAATCAAGCACAATAAGGAAAATTCAAACAAGGGCCAGAAAGGTTGGACGAGCACAACTGGAGAAGGATCCCCAACAGAGTCGCCAAAAACTGTTGCTGGTGTTTTCACACAAGCATGTGCAAAAGTGCACCTACTAAGGACTATGCTAAACTTAGTAGAGTTTCAATGGAAAATACTGAAAACAAATAAAACATGAATACAAAAATCTACTCTAACTTGCAAGTAAACTGAATTAAAAGGTACTAAAAGAAAAATTAAACTAAGCATGCATTCTTCATTCAACAAATAGATTCACAAAGAATCATTAAAGAATAAAGAACATGTTGAATTTTTGTGCAAATATGTTGATCTTTGATCTTTAAAACTTTAAGTGCAGAAATATTGAATACTTGAAGTCAATGAACCATTCATATGAACATTCAACCTTAACACGAGATGTATCATGGGAAAACCCTCAAAATAATGAGGATGAAAAAACTCAACAAATATTCAAAGTATAATTATGATAGATAACAAAGAAAGTATTTTACAATAGAAGATTTCTTTCGGCACCCCAAGTATAAGATAAGAGAGAATAAACACCCCAGGTGTAAATACCGAGCAATAGAGAAAAGAGATCAACTGGATGAACTTTGTAATGTGTCCAACACATTAATAAATTGCCAAAACCAATGCCATGCAAGAAGTAGCAAATCACTACATGGGGAATTAGGATCCCATGCAAACTATAATGAATGCTTTCCTTGGATAAGATTTTCACTTTGGGTTCATCAATCCTGCATACACAATGCACAATGCCTTTCTTCTTTGACATTAAATAATTCTCTACTGACTTCATAGTAAAGTCGCCTCATAACTTTAGTTAGTATTCTAACTTAAGTGTCACCATGCAATAGTTGTGACTCAAGTGTCATTACTTAAGTATAGTCTTTTAACTTAAGTGTCGTTTTTAGTTTAACTAATTCCTTTGGATTAACACTTTAGTTAACTATTCTTAACTAAAATCATGCTGATTGATTTTACTGAAGTGGCCACTATGAGTTTTCTTTTAATTAACTAATGCATACATTGTTGCTTTAATTGAGGCATACATTGTTAATTTAACTGAAGCTTAAAAATATTTAACTGAGGCATACATTGTAACTTTAACTGAAGCTTAACAAACCGAGCTCACTTTAATCAACTGAAGAATTCTCATGAGCAATTTCGAACTCTCTTGTTCTCTATGCATTTATCTTTATCTCTTATCTTTTCTGCATGGTCATTACGCGTTAACTTTAATTTATCTATCATATTAGATTATACTAAGAAGATTTATCAGATGTTGTGATCATCTTATATTACTCTCAGACCAAATGATCATGTGCTAAAGTAATTCACTCTAGAGGTGTCCAATCTCTAAAGGAGACTTAATAACAATCGATGACCATGGTTAGAAATACATCACACAACATTTGATGTTTCAACAAGAAAATCGTCCACCTTTTAACTTGGAGTCCCTCCCCATGGGTACCTACTATAACTAGAGGTCCACATGAGAATTTGACTTGAATCACAAGTCTGAATCCTTTCCCAACAATAATTTACAACATCATCGCTTTGATAAATCAAAGCATTCACCTCAACACATGAGGAATAACCTTTTACATTGAAGGATTAGTAATTCTTGAGTCCAACCCAAGAATTCTACTCCAAGATCCTGAGTCTAACTCAACCTCCCTACCTCAACACATGAGGCCCAATCATGGTTGCACAAGACTGAATAGCATAATGACTCATGATGTTGTATCTTTAACAAAAATTTTGTTTTCATTGATTAAAAATGAACTTTAGAAGAGTTTATGATCACCTTTGAGTTGCAGTGGAAGAGACCCCTGCAGCTATCTGAAAGAGGTTCTACTTGATACCCTGGTATTCCATGATCCTCCATCCACATGTCACATAAGCGATCTTCGACAAGGTGGGAGATGAAAATAGAAGTGAGTTAGGATCTCAGGGATATTTTGCAGAGTAACGAATTGAATAATGTATGGAGAATTGGTATGAAGTGATGGGATTTGAGGGTTCATTTATATGCATAATGGGTTGCTCTAGGATAAGGATCAAGCTTTGGTTTATGATTTATGATTTTATCCTTGATTTTTTTTCTTTCACTTTTTTTATCCTTTTTCCAATTTTGTGCTATCATAGGTGTTGTGCAAAGTTTCATATTTTTGTTGTGTGATAAAAAGGTGAAATATCCAGAAAATAGGTAAGGGAAATGTTTTCTCATTTATTTCGAGATAATTAAGCAATTTTATTTTTGCAAAATATCCCTTTTGGTGAATGACTTTGATTTTTTGGTTTTATCAAGGTCCAAATGGTGGAAGTGAAACATGGTAATGATGTATATGTGTGATGGGGATAATGACATGGTAGGTGGATAAAATTTAGTTGTTTCTCTAGACAAAATAATTAAGTAGGTGTTTCTTTTAGATCCAAAAGAATTAAGTAGAATACTTCCAATTTGGATCTATTTCTTTCTCTTCTATATGTGTGATGGGGATAATGACATGGTGGTTTGGAAGTATTCTAATTAATTATTTTGGATCTATTTCTTTCTTTATTTTGGATCTATGAAAACAATAACAGAGAAATAACTAGATCCAAAAGAATTAAGTAGAATAGTTCCAAACCACAAGACATTTTTCTAGGACATACCTCATTTCCTTCGACCCAAACATTTTTGAGATCATGTGATTGGATTAATGCTAGGATAAAGTCTCATAAAGTTAAAGGAATATTGACACCCCTTGGCACAAATATAGACTTGAAAAACTGGTCCAATAGTCGTTAGAATGCGTGGTAATTAATCGCAACAAAAACATGTAATCTACCTTAGTGATCCTAATAAGGAAGAAGTGTGGTTCAGATAGACTTTATAGTGACTATCATAGTTTAAAACTTAACCATTGATGACAAATTTTCAATTTGTTTTGTCAATGAACTATTGGACAAATTACGTAGTTAGTTAGTGTAGCATTAATATATAAAGTAGTGTAGTGAATATAGGAAGTATGAGTTAGGAAGGGTAGTTCAAGTAGCCTTGGATAGTTTGCCTTGAATAGTGTGCACTAGCCTCCTCCCTTCTGGCCCTATACCAACAAACCCAGTTGATCCAAGATGTGATATCTTGTCTGGACTGGAGCAAGCTTGGTTCTAGTTAATTCTGTAAGATAGCTTCAATATTGAAATTGTTCTATAATTTTTCATAGATATTCAACCGGAACAATTTGTTACAACAAATCTTATAATATTCTAAAATCTCTAAAGATGTAGTCTTTTTCTCTATATTGTAGATTTAATAATACTTTCCAATCATCCAATCTACCGATATAATATAAAATTGAAATTCACGAAGTTGAGCAAATGGCGCACCATCCGCACATTGAACACAATATGTACTATAGAAAAACCCAATACATGAAAAACTTAGCTAGAAGGTGAGACCTATGCTCTTGATTTTTTTCTTAGTTATGAAATGTAAGTACAAATAAAGTGCACTCGCTATGTGGTTGTCAAGGTCATTGTTGTAGTGGGGATTTCTCCCCTACTACATGCAAAAGCACCTACCCTAGATCAACCGGATCATAGGGTAGAGTTAATGGTGTGAGTGATTTCTCAACCTTTACTTGTAATAATAAGTAATAACACTAACACCAATATTTTTTATGATTTTTTATACATTTTATGTAACTAATGAAAAACAATAACAAGCATACTTTTCAGTAACATGAGCCACTGTATCCTTCTGAGGAAATGGCCCACTGACTCCATGGTCTGGTTCTCCAGTTGTCTCCACTAATGGTTGTAGAAAAAGGGGAATGGATCCAAGATGGTATGGAGCAAGCTTAACATACAATGTGGGAATGATATGGAAAAAATATGGGAAAAATGGCGAAAGGTGAAAAGTAATGTTATGTAATGTAATCCAAAAGTGTTTTTGAGGAGACCTTCACAATGTATTTATAGGATGATCCAAGTTTTTTTGACCCATGGTAATGACCCATTGTATTTTATTGTGCATGGTATTTGTCCATGGTTTTTTGACCCATTCTCATTTAGTGTTTTTTGGTCCTTTTTGGAGAGAGTGGGGATAAGTCACAATAAATTCTCAACTTCCCTTCATTTATGGGGGAAGGAATAATAATGTTTTGGACCATATTTAGTGGAATTTTAGTTGTAAAGGTCAAAATGGAAGGAATAATGGTGGGATTATGATGTATAATTAAGGTTTGGACAATGGAGAGTTAGGTGAACATTTTTTTTGTATTAATAATTGTGGCCTAAGTGGCTACTACAATATGTTATACTTTCTATATTATGATTCAATATCCCACTCCTAGATGCTCTTCCCATATATGGAATAATAAACAATACAATAATAATGGTATCCATTATTTTTTTTTTAAATTCAATATTTAACATGTCTTGATAGTTGTCTAGGGTTAGGGTGAGGGTTTTTTCATACCTTAAGTCCTAATTAATTTTAAGCATTTGGAACACCCATAATATTCTTGAAAGTACACACATGACTAGCTCTACATGCGTGTAATGTGAGTTGATGTGGCATCCACTCAATATCATGGTGGTCAACAAGATATGTCAACTAGTAGGAGGCATAACTTCCATATATGAACTTTAAATTAAGGTGATATCCATGTCTCTAGAAAAATATTGATGCATAGAATGACGTTGAGAGGATGGGTACTTTGTTTGCAAAGTTTTGACCCAAAAAATGGTAATTTAAGGCCTCAAATGGGATTTTGAAGGTTCTAGACCCCAAATCACCAAAGTAAGATCTACATCTAAAATGAGCCTTACAAGCCAATAACTTTATTTTTCCACCCAAAAAGTACCAAGACAGACAAAAAATTATATAATCAATTCTAGATAAGGGATAACACTAGATCAACATTCACAAATAAAATATTCCAAATTCTACTTTTTACACTCGCTACAAATTTTGTGGGATGACTTTTGGGTTAGCCAATGCCACAACCACTTTTTAGGAAATTACGAATGATTTAATTTCCTACACTTATAACAGTTTGTTTTAGTATGTTTTGATGATATTAATTTATGAAAAAAATCATCTAAAGCGTGGAGAGA
>LPNX010268655.1:174857-246908 GCA_001517045.1 Pseudotsuga menziesii | reverse complement strand
TACTCCAAGATCCTGAGTCTAACTCAACCTCCCTACCTCAACACATGAGGCCCAATCATGGTTGCACAAGACTGAATAGCATAATGACTCATGATGTTGTATCTTTAACAAAATTTTTGTTTTCATTGATTAAAAATGAACTTTAGAAGAGTTTATGATCACCTTTGAGTTGCAGTGGAAGAGACCCCTGCAGCTATCTGAAAGAGGTTCTACTTGATACCCTGGTATTCCATGATCCTCCATCCACATGTCACATAAGCGATCTTCGACAAGGTGGGAGATGAAAATAGAAGTGAGTTAGGATCTCAGGGATATTTTGCAGAGTAACGAATTGAATAATGTATGGAGAATTGGTATGAAGTGATGGGATTTGAGGGTTCATTTATATGCATAATGGGTTGCTCTAGGATAAGGATCAAGCTTTGGTTTATGATTTATGATTTTATCCTTGATTTTTTTTCTTTCACTTTTTTTTATCCTTTTTCCAATTTTGTGCTATCATAGGTGTTGTGCAAAGTTTCATTATAGGAAAAGTACATGCAAAAGGAATGCACATGTAGTTTTGGATGAAAGTAAATAATTAAATAAAATTTTGCGTCACATTGTATCAAGGGATGGTGGTAAGGTGGACCCTAAGAAAATAGAAGCAATCACAAATGACCTTGTCTAAACACCATTACACCATTAAAACGATTTTGGGGACTCGATGCCATACAATAATTGTAAAGAATTACCATATTGAATCTCTAGTTACAACTTCACCAAAAAATGACACTTTCAAATGGGTCAATGATGTATAAGGATGTTTTCCAAATTGAAGTGATAACATCCACCTCTATTCGTAAAACATCAACTTCTCAAAACCAATTTTCCCCATATGCAATGCTCATGGTTTAACTAATGGAGTAGTTCTCATGTAAGAAAATCATTTGATAGCCTTCAAGGGCCATAAATTGAAACTGAGAGAAATAGCTATGTCAACTTATGATAGGGGGATGGTGGTATTAATCCATGCATTGAAAAAATGGAAACACTATCTAATAGGTGCCAAATTTATAGTCAATACTAATCACAATAGTTTTAAATATTTTCTCAACCGGAAATATCGTCTCCATGACAAGATAAATGCGCCAATTAGGTTGAAGTTTTTTATTTTATTTTGAGATATGTTCTAAGAAAAATAAAATCAAGTGGTAGATAGTTTATCAAGAAAATAAGAGGGAGAGTCGACACCATGTTTTATTTTAGTAGTGGTCCTCTGTTAGTTCTCAAGTTTAATGTTGAATATGTAAAAACCAAGGACATTAGAAAAATAATAAATAAACTTGGGAACCCCAAGCACCTAGGTAATACAAAATTCTCTTGGGAAAATCACCTTTGCTACAAGTGACAAATTTATTTTTTAACCCCATATGAATTCAAAAATTAAGTTTTGAAGGAGAATCATGAATCCTGATTGTTGGACATGCTTTTTTCAAAACATATTATAGTATCAAAGATTCATTTTTCTAGAAAGGTATGAAAGAATACATACAAAAGTACATAACCAAGTGTGGTTTCTATTAAAGACAAAAGATTGAGACGATTATACCACTCCATCTTTGTTGGAAAAACATGGTATTTACATGTAGATCGAACACCTTAAACAATCACTCACACAAATATATCAAATATTAACGCACTAATGTATTATGTGGTTAAAACCCTTAGAGAGGGAAATGATCAATGACCCTAGCCAACGTGGCCACTTAAGGTAGTAAATTAATGCAAAATGAAAATATTTTAGATACGAGTTTCTCACAATTGATCATCCGTGAATAACCATTCATTCTCTTTAATAAAGATCATTGACCAATCAAGTGTTAATCCACGTATCGATATAGCCATTAGTATAGAGAGAAAATGAACTATGGGATCACTTTATGTTTATACAATATCGTGACTATTGGATTACATAAGTACAAATGCATACCAAAGAAATACACTCTATCTAAAGACATATTAGATCAAGTTTATATTAACTAACTCCTAAGTGTCTAAATATACTAGCACCTCCTCGAAGAACAACTTGGTATTTGAATGAAGGATTTATGAAGGTAACAAAATAGGAGAAGGAAGGAGGAATTAGAGTTTATCTCCCCTTAAGAACAATTTCCTAAAATCCTAACATAGATTAAAGTTTGTAAAATTTTGCTTTTGTAAGAAACATTGTGAAAACATTTGCAACTTGATCATCTATAAAGCAAAACAACAATTTGAGAATGTGATCTTGAAGATGCTTTTTGATGAAGTGCATGTGTAGTTTAATATGTCTATTACATTGATGTTGAACAATATATTTGGTGAGATTGATGACACTTCGATTTTCATGCTAGTGGGTGTTGGATGTTTCTATTGGAATGAAAGTCTTAAAGGATCCTTTGAATCGAGAAATCTTCTCGACGTGCATTAACTACAACTCAACACTTTGTTTCTGCTAAACAACAATGGCTTATTGCTTCTTATAATATTGAGTGATAGGTTTAGATCCAAGATAAAAAAACATGACATCTAGTAGATTTTCGATCACCAAGGTCATAATACCAATCAAAATTAGTGAAACCAACCAATAAAGGAGCCCCCCTTTGACTAGACCATATCCTTTTTGCTTCTTTTCAATGGGTTTCATGGGGCATTTTCATATATTAAGCAACAATACCAACAACAAAATAAATATTAGAATCAGTATGATTCAAATACAAAAAGTTATGAACTAACTAATGGTACAAAGTGGAATTTACTTCGAGTGTAGTATAGGTGGAAACAAGTTTGACGTCATATTATAAGGGAGATGGGGTTGGTTTACAATGTTCTATGTGAAAATAACAAAGAAGATCACGTGCATATTTAAAATAAGAAATGAAAATTCTTTCCTTGGTTTCCAAGACTTGGAGACCAATAAATTAATGCATATGTCCTAATTCTGTCATTTCAAATTTCTTCTTAAAGCTATGTTTGACATAGGTTAAAATTTTGGGCTTACTACCTATGAGAATATGGTCATCAACATAATGAACATATGGTATGAGATGGTTGCTACTTTCTTGTTATAGACATTGGGGTAAGCATGACATCTAGAAAAACTTGTTTCAAGAAGAATGCTATCCATTTTAACATACCAAGCTCAAGGATCTTGCTTAGAACCAAAATGAAATTTATTAAGGTGATAGAAAAGATTGGAGTCATTTTGAACATAACCAAGAGGTTGTTCCATTTAAATTTATTTTTGAAAATCCCATGCAAGAAGACATGATTGACATTCGTTTAATGGAACTCTCATTTATATGGAGCAACATGATCTAGGACAAGGAAAATGTAATTCATTTTCACTACAAGGTATTTTTTTGTTATAATCAATTCCTTCAACTTGAGAAAATCCTTCGTAAACTAATCGGGCCTTATGTCTTTCAACGATTCCACATGATGCATTATTAGTTCTATACATTAATTTACATCTTATAAGTTTCATTCCTTTCAAAAGAGGTAAAACATCCAAAGTATAGTCGACTTCAATCATTGGATGATATTCTTCATTGATTGTTGCATCCTATGCTAGATGGACAAAATATTTTGCAAATGTATCTAGATCAAAAGTCTTTGGAACTTGAGCCAAAAGAGAAGAGGCTTGATGGAACTGTGAACATGTACAATGTTGATCTTAAGGATCATTGACAAGATCACAAGTTTATTCTTGTGTTATAGGGACCTATCAAGGAAGTTATGGTGTTGGTGTAGGTTCATGTTCAACATCACCAACTGGAGAAACGTGAGCATGTGAGGTGGGTTTTTACTATCACTTCCATTATTTGAAGAAGAAACCATAATATGATCACTAGTAGAAAATTTGAGAATAGAAGATGGCACAATCACCAAATATGTCTTCTGGGATGAAGAAGGAACAAAGTGTAATTCCCCCATATTTGGTAGCTTTATAGTTCACCACTATGTCCACTCAATTCCCATGGCCAAGAGGAAATTAATTATGAAGCAAGAATTAATGTTGGCATGTGGTACCTTCTATAATTAAATTAGAGCATAGTAAGATAAGGTAGGTTCATAATTTTAATATTTAATTAGTTAATAATTATTTATGAGTTGTAAGTGGATTAGGTGGCCCAAGAGGGAGCACATGATAAGGATACACAATAATATGGAAGAAAGCAGGAAAAATCATGCATGAGTAGAAAACCAGTAAAACATGCAAAAGCGGGAAAAAGTAGAAAAACAGGAAAAATAGTAAAAGCCAGCAAAAGGCCTTAGGAAAGCTACAAGAGCCCAATTTATCAAGTGAGAGTTAATTCATGAATTCAAGTGGGCCAAATGCAAAATCTAATTGCAAAAGAAATATCAAGCTAGTCTCTAATTCGAATTCCTATAAAGCAGGGCTTAGAAGAAGGAAACAACAAGCAATGTAACTTGTCGAAGAAGCAAAATAGCTTATAAAAGGAATGTTAATTGCACCATTCACATATTTTGGCTCATTTGTGTTTGGATTTGAGAGCTCCAATATTTCAATTCAACTTGGGAGGTGTACCCCTAGTCACAACTGGGAGATGTGCCCCTGTTGCTTCTTCAACTAGCTAATTCTTTAGTTAGATGCGTGGATGATGGGATCTATCCCATTGTGATTGATTTTATTGCAGGTCATGAAGTTGATTCAAGTCTAGTTTGATATTCAAAGAAAGTGTTGTGAAGCAAGTGATTCGAATTATGAAGTCTTCCAGTTCTTTCTAGTAGTCACCGTTTGTACTCAATAATTCCAATCATAGGACTCTTCTGAAAGGCATCTTGGCTTATTTATGATGTAACTTCTATCATATTGAACTTTTGATGTTATTCCAGAACTTCTGACCATTGAATTAAATAAGTACAAATGCATACTAAAGAAACACACTTTACATAAAAGTAGACCAAATTGATTTTAACTAATTTATAAGTGTCCAAATATTCTAATAGTCCCTTTCAAGCGCTACTTATTCTAGAACATAATTGGGAAGAAGTTTGATGGACTTCCTTGACTCCATTAAAATCTATATCTATTGAAATTGTCGACACCTAAGTTAAAAATATTTATAAACTCTAAATATTTCCCAAAGTAATTGTAAGTGCTTAGGACCCAAAATTTAATAATAATTTTTTCAAGGAGATTTTTTCCAAAGTGGGGACTGCCTAACCATGATTACCTCTTACCATTCTCAACTAGAGGGTCAAGCTAAAGTGGTCAATAAGTGCCTTAAAGGATATATGTGTGATTTTTTGAATGCTCATCAACTTCATTGGCATAAATGTTTACATGTTGCAAAATGGTAGTATAACACAACCAATCATACTTAGGGATATCACCTTCAAAAACATTATAATGATTTGAATCACCAATGGTGTGTGAATATGTTGCCTAAAAACAAGGCCTTGGTAATTAAGTTTTTCTTAACCACATCAAATGAAGTCATTTTCATTTTGAGGAAACATCTAGAACATGATAAGATCATATAAAACCACAATCAGATTTTAAACATACCAACTATGAATTTGAGTTGGAGATCGGGTGTTTTTTTTAACTTTAGACTAATAAGTAGAATATGATGAGGAATAACAAAAATTATAATATAACTCTAAATTTTTATGGTATCCAAAAATGTTTGAGCCCAATAACTTAAGTTCTTGATAGTTTGAACATAGGTAAGTTACATGATGTTTTTCATATCCCATGTTTAAAGAAAATGTTGAGCCCCATGATAATAATTTAGATAGAGATACATCTCTTCGATGGAAAATGAAGATTAGTACTTGAACTCAAAGGGATTTTTGAATTCAAATTCAAATCCCTACATTCAAACACTACCTAATCAAGTGATAAAACTTGGAAGAGTGAACATTTTTGACATATGGATAGTGGTTGGTCATTGAGAGAGCACTTACATTTGTATGAGTTGCCCATGTCTTGAGAGTTGCTAGTCATTGAGAGAGCACTTATATTTTGTATGAGTTGCCTAGATTTGTTGTTGGATATGTTGTTATTTCATGAAGATGTAACCCATTACCTTTGATTCAATTGAATATCAAGGAACTACTTTTTTCGTTTGGAAAAAGAACATTTTTGAAAGCAGCATCTGTTTTTATCCGTGCTTCAAGGTCAAAGAATTTTGAGAGTAGATGACTTGTAACAAATTTCACAAGTGTTTACTCTAAATATTCTTATTCAAGAGGATAGGTATAGGTCAATTTGATATTAAAAACATAATGATATAAATCCAAATTAATATATGAAGTGCTAAATATTAAATATGTCATTATGATTATGCGAGTCTTTATCAAAAGTCACATATTTTTAATAAAATATTCATTTCAAGAAAAGTCACATATGACATTGTACTCTTGTATCATCATCCATTAATCAGTTAATACAATACATTTATATATTGTTGATAAGTTTTTGCATATATGCCTTTGATTCCTTTCAAAAGATATATTTTTAAGTAAATAAATGTTTGTGAAACATTAATAGTTTATAGAATATTTATATATTTTTAATAAGTTTTTGTATACATATGCTTTTGATCATTCATTAATTGTATTTGGATAAGGCGCAAGAGTGTGGTCTAACGACATTGGGTGGTGGTTAGGCCTCACGGGTGTTGAGATCCACTTGGAGGAAGGCCTATGGATGGCACTTGATATGATCCTATATCTTATATCCTATATGACATATCTAAATTAATTTTATTAGAAGAAGGTATTTAGTGTTCTTTCCTTATCTTATTGTGTCACTTTTGTAAATCCTACAATCCTATCCCAAGTTGTTCTTAAGGGGTCATGTTTGGGTATTTAGACACTTCAAAGTAAGATACGATCAACTTGGTCTAATGTGTCTTTGTTAGAATTTGCACTATAATAGTAGTTATGTTAGATCTTTAAAACAAATTATTTTATATCATAATAATAAGCAATAGGATCATTAAAAGATAAACAAGCACAACATACATAAGAGACACAAAAGTTTCTCCTTTGGGAAACCCTTAAAGGGAAGAAAACCCAACAACTTCTTTAATATAAATTCATGAGCAAGTACAATGTCAAACTAGTACAATGAAGAGCTAAAGATCTTCTGCACAAATATCCCGAGAATAGATAAGATAATAAACTCCAAAGCTAATATGCCTTCAATGCAACTGCTCTTCTCCTCTAATGAACTTGTTCTTCTCTCTCTCTCTAGCGAAATTTCTTGAGTGAGTGTGTGTCCAAATGAGAAGCACACCTCTCCTATTTATACTTATCTATTACAGTGACTTTTCCTTATGGGGTTAGCTTCTCTAACTGCCTGGCCTGACTTCAGTATGAAGACATTAAATAATGTTTCTTTTGGATTCTTCTAAGATGAGTTTACAAGTAGGGTTTACATTCATTCTTTAGGGGTCTTTACATGATCAAATACAATATGAATATCTTCCAAAGGAAGTACAACAATAATACAATAATAATATCTTCTGAAGTTACCTAATCTTCATCACTCCCTCTTAATAAGGAACATATTCTTCTAACACGATCATCACCACTGCTATTGCAACTCTGTACTCTAACCGTTGACTTCTAGCATCTCTCAAATCTATACATCACTACAAGTTCTCCATGAGCAAGCCATCATCTCAGTCATGCATCTGTCATGATCATACATCTGGGGGCATCACAATAACAATACATCAACGAGCCAAGAGCACACATTATGTCATTACAAGACTTTATCTAATCAGACACATCCAACTGGATACGTAACTCAATTGGATACACATACTCGGCTGGATATACAAACTCAACATGATACACATACTCAATTGGATACGCATACACGGTGGATACACATACAAAATTATGGTCACTCTCTTTAGTCATCACAAGTATGGTCACTCTCTCCAACCCTCACAAGTATGGTCACACTCTTTATTCCTCAAAAGTATGGTTACTCTCTCCAACCCTTGCAAGTATGGTCACTCTCTCCAATCCTCATAACCTGGTCACGCTCTCTTGTTCACTGGATATGCAGCTCAACTGGATACACATACAAAAGTCACTCTCTCTAGTCATCAAAAGTATGGTCACTCTCTCTAGTCCTCATAAGCTGGTCACACTCTCCAATTCATTGGATACACTCGACTAGATACACATACAAAAGTATGGTCACTATCTCCATTCATCACAAGTTGGTCACTCTCTCTAGTGCACACACACACACTAGATCCAACTGGATACATAACTCGACTAGATACGCATACAAAGTATGGTCACCCTCTCTAGTCATCACAAGTATGGTCACGAGTCTCTCTAGTCCTCATGAGATGGTTACTCTCTCCAGTTATCATAGAGACTAGTAATAGATACCCGTAGATGACCACCTATTGCTATCACACCATCAACTACAACCTCAAAATCGTATATCAAACTCATCCCTTCCTCTTATGAGGGACATCTCTCTACATCACACCAAGCTTGTCCCTGAAGTACTCAAACTTCACTCTCGATAGAGGATTGGTCAACACATCGACTGTTGGCTCGTGCGTCACAATATACCGAAGCTTCACTGCTCTCTTCTATACCATATCTATGATGTAATGGTACCTGATCTCAACATGATTGGACTTGTCATGAAGCAACGGGTTCTCATACAAATTCACACAATTCCGGTTGTCATAGAAAATACAAGTCACCTCTAACTTGAGATCAAACAATCCTGCAAGTATCTTTCGAACCGACACTGTTTCATTGATAGATGGACACATATACTCTACCTTGGTTGTACTTAGTGCCACACTAGTATGCTTCCTATTGAACTAGGAAATGATGTCAGATCCCAAGCTGAAGCAACATCCTAAAGTGTTCTTCTTGTCTACGACACTACTATCCTAATTTGAATCAACATAGCCCTACATGCTAGTCTTTTGATATGCCTCATACTTCACTCCATATTCAAGTGTACCCTTCATATACCTCATCACATGCTTTGATGTAATTAAGTGAACATATCTCGACTCAACAATGTACTGACTCAAAATGTTCACCACAAAGCATATATCTGGTCTAGTGTTTGTCAAGTATATCAATGAACTAATCATATATCTGTATAATATGTTATCCACTGTCTCTGAAGAAGTACCTCACAATAACTTCAAGTTTGTCACCATTGGTGTAGTCCATCATCGTGAATCCCTCAATATCTCTACAATATATTTTCTTTGACTAAGGAAAATATCATTTGGTCTCTGCCACACATATCAATCCCAAGAATCATGCCAATATTCTCAAACTCTGAGATCTACTTCCTCTCAGCGAGGGGAAACATCCAATATCACTGTGAGCATATAACCTGACATACCGAGGCAGAAAACCCTTGCCATGGATAGAGGCTAAGTGACAATGTCTCTCTGTATGTCTCCGCAGTCTGAGCTATAGTCACTTCCTTTGAAGTGGAGTCAATAGGGCAAGGTCTCTTCATGTGGGCACCCTAAAATTATTACTGTGAATGTAGCAAGCCTAGGTCACAATTGCCAAGGCTGTGAACCACATGAAAATATAGTACAATAATAGATTTCATGAACCTATAATAGTATTATTCTTTATTGTTTAAATAAAGAATAAAGATAAGAGATAAAATTAAAACAACTAAATATGTAATTTTTATATTTTATTCTCTTTTTTAAATGTGAAAATATCTCATTTTCCTCTTTCGAAACATACTCATCCTAACACATTGCATCGACATGGAAGAGGAAGAATTTATAGCTTGCTCTTAATATCTCTGCAACCTTCACAGGCTTTGGAAAATCTCTTATCAACTGACAACAACGACGTCTTCTTGATGCACCACTAACTTGGCAGTAGGATGAAACCATCTATGAGACAGGAAGCTGCTCATTGTATTAAATTCCTCCTTTACAGGTGACATCCAGAGGGAATATATTTACAGGTGACACATTCAGAGGGAAAATATTCTGGGCAGGGAGAGACAGAGAGTGTTGTTACTTGTTGACGAAGCAAACAGGAGAAGGTACCAGATAGAGCAAGGAGGTATTACGGATGGATGGACAATCCTACCACAAATGCTTCCATAGCGTATGCCAAACAATAGTCAACGCTGGGTTTTAACATGGAGCTAGATTTCTTTGTGGAGAATTGAACATTTTCCAAATGGCTTTAACAAAAAATATTTTTAGATTTAATTTTAGAGTTATGAAGTATCTTGAAAATGGTTTTATGTTAGTTTTTTTTTTTAATAATTTTTGTATCAAATTTAAAATTGAGGTAGAACTTGTAAATGCAGAAGTTGGAAAGTGAAATATTGCAAGAATTATCATTCTTATTTGCAAGGTGTCTATTTCTTTTCTTAAGTTTTTTATTTTGTCTCTGTTTGAAGAGATGTTATCTAAATACATTTGCATTTAGTGTTCCTCCAGATCTCCAATTATTAATAACCTAAACTAAGATAAATCAATATCTTCTGGAAATGCATCAATACATTTGTAGAGAGGCCAGTGCAGATTTCTCTATTGGAGAAAGAACATTTTTAATCTAACCATATTTTTAATGAAAATTTATTTAATACTAAACAATTTTTCTTTTTACTTTAAAAAGATATTTAAATTTAAAAAAATAAACAAAATGCACATGATAAATACAATGTTGATATTTAATTAACCTTAACTTAAGATAGTATCCCTCCTATTTATGATAATTTATCAACATTTTTCACACATAAAAAATACTATAATTGCTAATCATTTTAAAAATCAAAGTATATAATACTAGACAATCCATAGTAACAGACATATCTAAATTATTTATAAATTAAATTAAAGAAATAATTCCTCTTTCCTAAAACCCTAAATCCAAGTTGAAGCTTGAATGCTCCAATTGTTCTTAATTTACATATGGTATATGACCACTTCATTGAGACACTGAACTGTCTAATAAGAAAAGAGGCACACATGCCCCCAATATTTGTTGAGGATGATGATGTTTGTTTTATTTCACATTATACAAATTTTGAAGAACTTGATCCTCAATGACTTCATCCTCTGGCATGTTAACTGGTTCAAATTCTTTATACTCAATACTCTCCAAACTGAAACTCAGAATTTAATAAGAAGAAAATGACTCCAAAGGCTCCGATCTACTGCTTTGTTTAGCGTTGGAAACTTTTAAGCTTCAGATGGATCCCTTAGAATAGGGCTTTGAATTTGAGATACATAATCCAAATACTGTAATTCCTTGCAGATAAAGATAAACTACGTTATGTTGTGTACTAAGATGACCACAATGAGGAATGGCAACATTTTTCTTGGATTACTTTTTTTGCTCTGCTGTAGTTGCTTATTTGCAGGTATTTTAAAAGAATTTTTACATGTTACCTTCAATTGTATTTGTGGATTGTATGTATAGGTGTGGCCTTTGCTGCAATAGGCCTTGCAATCTTTTCTCTTATTCCTTTTGGGGTGTTGTTGATTCCCCGTCTTAGGCCACAACAATGGCTTATCTTTAGACTTTGACATAGGGAAAACTGATTGGAGAGGATAATTAAACAACCTCTTTTGGAATTTGAATTACTGGGATAAACCTGGTACCTTGGCTGGGGTTGTGGAATCTTCAAACAAGACATTTCCAAAGGCTCTTATGTTAGTAGTTGTTTTGGTGGTTTCTTCCTATATAATTCCACTGCTTGCAGGTACAGGGGCTGTAGATTTATCCACAAGTGATTGGAGTGATGTATATTTTGCAGAGGTGGGAATGTTGATAGGTGGTGCCTGACTGAAATGGTGGATTCAGGCAACAACAACACTGTCAAATTGGGCTTGTTTGAAGCAGAGATGAGCGGTGATGCATTCCAGCTACTTGGCATGAGTGATATGGGCATGTTGCCAGATATATTTTCACACATAACTGACTAATTTGACACAGGCCTGACTAATTTCACTCTGATATGAATGGGATTGAATTGCATTTCGAATACGTGGATCTCATGTGTTACAAGTACATTGAAACTTTCTTGCATCCAAATAAGTATTGATTTTGTTGAGTTGGAGTTAGTCATGGAAGTGTATCCAAATAAGTAATGATATGAGTGTAAATATAAAATGCTGTTGGTTTTTTTCTCAGTCATTTTGCATCGTGTTTTTCTGCTCTTTTGGAAGAGAAGAAATCTGGGTCAACCGCTAACTCAATATCCGAAAAATTTCTTGTTCAAAGAAAATGGGGATACTATGGCCATTGTTCCAGAAGAATGGATGAAATAAGTCTTGAGATCAGCTTTCCTTATGATTACTGAAGCCGCCAACCAACTTAGTAGTTGAAGTCTAGGAAAATATTGCAGTTTTCCCTTGTTATGAGAAACAGGTGTGATTGTATTGAGTTTTAGGCAGATATTACACAATGTTAGATATCTATACCATTTTGTAGAAGGGGGATTAAAATTAGGGTCATGATGTTCTTTTGTCTGCAATGTTGTATCGTCCATAAGAAGCATTCTTTTGATACTTGAATAGTGCTCTACCTTCCTTGATACTCAAGAAGTGAATACTTCATTCCGTAGTTTGTGAACATTCACAAACAATCCAAGTCGAAATGTTTCATACCTATGCTGGGAGAGTTTTAGGTTGAAGTGGAGATACTTAATTGTAAAAGTCCTAAACAGAACGATATACTTTGTACATGTTTACTTTCTAGTGTAGATGGTCCAATGGTGGGTAAGTGGAATGGGTTGCTATATATTATTGAGTAAAGACTGTTATAAAATACCAGAGATAAGGGTTTGGGATTTTCCGTAGATCTACTACTCACTTGGCTGATTAAGCAGTGTAGCTTTCTTTGACCCTTTAACGTTGATACTAGGACCAAATTACATCTTAACCTTTTTGAATTGCATATTAGAGAAAGTGGCAGATGGATGGAGAATGGAAAACTTGTGTGCTGATGGTGGACTTTGGTTGTAAAGCAGTTGTGGGCCCCATTATGAAGTTTTACACATAAATCACATATGGTTCATTTATTGAGGTCAAAGGCTGGTGTTGTATGGCACTTTCAGGATGCAGATCCAAATTTTTGCCTCTTGGCAAGTGAAGGAGTTGCAGGACCATCTTGAGAGTGTGCTTACAAATGAGCCCGTTGTTGTCAAGGCCAGTCAACAAATTGTGGAAGTCAAGCCTCGGGTATTGTACACTATTGTCATTAATCAAGCATTATAGAGATATCTTTGCCAAGGGTATGCACTTGCTTTATATTATTTTCATTTTGCATGAAGATCTTCAAGAAGGAAGTCTATAAATTGTGTTGGTACATGTTGAAAATCTTTGTTTCACAGCTTGCTGGTTTAATGAACAATTTCGTGAGTTTCACTTCAGCCGGTTATGCATAGGCTTGAAGTTACTTAATGAAATTTTTCTGAACAATTTAAACACGCTGAAAAATACTAACAGGCTGTAAATAAACACATGCACACCATAAAATTTGACACAGTAATTTTTGGCTAATCAGCCCTGGAAAAACCCCCACGGGGAAAACCAGTTTGAGATGAGAGCTTTTATTAAATTCTTCTTCAAGGTACAGGACAGAAAATTAAAGATGAAAATACAACTTATCTCCACCAGCAGTCTTTTTCCCAAAGTCTGCAAAATTTTCTCTCAGCAATAAATGCACAGGTACAGCAGAATCTGGCCGTACACAGTCCTCGAAATTCGTGCCGATCTGACAGCAGACCGTACAGCAAAACAGCCGTACAGGTTCCTCGAAATTCGTGCCTATTTATTGTAGTCCGCACACAGTCCNATTGCAGTCCGTACACAGTCCGTACAGCATTAATTACAGGCCGTACTTTACCTCGAATTCTGTGCCGATTTGCTCAGCCGTACACAGTCGGCCGTACTTTACCTCGAATTCTGTGCCGATTTGCTCAGCCGTACACAGTCCGTACTCCTCGATTTGCGTGCAGCATTTAATTCGGCCGTACACCTCGATTTCTGTGCAGACCTGGCCGTATTTCCTCCTCGAAATCCGTGCCAATAAATGCAGCCGTACTCAGCATTAAATGCAGGCCGTACGATCTAGGGAACCGTGCAAGCAAAATACTGAAATCTTCAGCTTCAAACCCTAACCTGGAAATTTGACCTACTTGAGCAATTCGACCTCCTTGAGCTCTCTCTTCTCCTTCAACTTGAAAAAATTGAACAAGTGATTCACTTTTGCCTCCCTCACCCCTTTTTATAATTTCCAAGTGAGAGTGAAATTCTCATTTATTTATTTCCCATAAATAAATTCACTCACTCACTTACTTTATCAAAAAGTGACTATAGTCATAAAATCACATTTAAGTGACTTTAATGTGAGGGTCACATTTTTCCCTCTTAAGTGACTTTAGGCAAAATTAAAGCCACTTAGGGAACATCTGACTAGGTACAAAAATCAACAGTACATGTTATCACTGACTAATATCTTTAGCCATAACTTAGTTCCCTGTTCTATTTCTCTGGGTGTTGGCCTTGTACTACTACGCTATTTCATACTTCCATAGAGGGTTTGCTGCCATGAGGTTCCTCTCATCAACACTCACATCAACAGTGTTGAAGTGCTTTGGCAAGTGCCGGTGACATGACCTGTATCTGGATTTTCAACCTCATACCATAACTTCATTTCTCTGATTATTAACCGATACTTGTGAGGAATGTGCATCTTCAAATCAGATTCTTTGCAAGGTGCTTATGATCCATACCCATAATTTGCTTATGATCCATACCCGTCATCATCATGAAATCTGCATCCTTTATTATTTAAAGTTGAAACTCTGCTATCCAGTTATTAACTTGGTAGAGTTGATTTAATTAAAAACTTCAAATTCAAAGATTAGATAAACTGAGAAGAGTCTTGCGTTTCTCACCTTGTACTTGTTTGTTGCAAAGTCGAATATTGTAATTGAGAAATAGAAGGCAATTTAAGCGTTTTTTTGTTAATCAGTTGTGTATTTTGAAATGCATTTTAAGAACATCCTCCAGTCGAAGTCACAGGATTCGCTGAACCTAATCCTGGAGGTTCGAGGTTCGGCTAACGTCAAATTTTTTTTTGAAATTCGTTCAGGTTCGCCGAACTTGAAAACCTCATCGAACCCAAACCTGAAGACGAACCTAATGTCGAACGTAAAGGCGAACCCAAACTTAAAGTCGAACCCGAACCTAAAGGTGAACCTGAAGGCGAACCTAAAGGAAAAAAAAATTGAGATTCAAATTTTTTACTGAAAAAAAATTCAAATTAAAAAAAAAAAACACATAATAACAAGAAATTAAATGCTCTCTATTTATTTACACTGTCTAGGAATTAAATGGTCTCTATTTATTAATGTTATTTATAAATATTTAAATGGTCTCTATTTATTAATGTTATTTATAAATATAATGTTGTTTATAAATTAAATGCTCTTGATTTATTTATAATGTCTATAGATTAAATGCTTTTTATTTATTTATGTTGTTTATAAATTAAATGCTCTTGTAATTTGAAATATCATACTTGTAGTCTACATAAGAAAACACCAAACAACAAGTAAGAACATAGATTTACCCCTAAGAACAAACCACTGCTATGGGAAGCATGTAAATCCGTTGTTAAACCACAAAAACCTATTCTTGGAAGTACAAATCTGTAAGCAGAAATGTCATAAACAACAAGTATATATGACCGAATTATGAATAGTGACCTAAGTGCTTTGAATCCTATGGGCGATGGGGTGTGGAAAATTAGAAAAGAGGGAGTATATGAAGAAAGTTTATATATATAGTTGAACCTCATCTGAACCTCATCCGAAAAATTTGAACCTGAACCGAACCTAATCCTTGCCGAACCCAAACCCCAACCCGAACCGTGTGACTTAGCCTCCAGTTACACTCACAATTGGAAGAGCTATAAGTCTTAGTTAAGATTTGAATGAAAATATTATAATATGGCCCTTATCCTTGAAAGTACCTGAACATATGTAAGGGGTCTTTTTAGGAAAAAAATAAATAAATAAATTACTTAAAATGAAAAAAAATTAAAAAAAAAAATTTAAGTAAAATAATATAAAGTGCTTTATTAAAAATTATGAAATTGCATATCATATTATTAAATGTTAATATATAAAAATCTAAAAAATTGTGACATTATAAATCAAAAGAATAATATAAAGTAAGGGAGTCCAAATAATTTCAATATATTTATTTTTGGATAAATAAATAGATATGAGTATGTCTAATTGTTTGTATTGTTTTTTGACATCAATATTTAATATGATTAATATATGAACCATTTAAAAAAATTAAATTCAACCATACAATTTTAAAATTAAATTATAAATAGAATTCAATTAAATCACAAATTCACATTTAAATTTTAAAATTCAATTATAAATAAAATTCAATTATGTTAAAGACGTCCGAGTTCAATCCTTGATCGGTGATTTTGTTGGGAGGATACACCCAAAAATTCCAGCCATTATAAGAGTTTGTATGGGTTGTTGTTAGCTTGGACAATGGTGGAAATGCACTGGCCCAAGTGACTGGCATTTCTTGCAACAACAAAAAGATTACAAATATGAATAAAGCAATTTATTTTATTTTACAAATAATAATTCAAAACTTATACTATTTTTAAAAAGAAAATATATTTAAAAGTTAATTTAAAAATATGAAATATAATTATGTTTATTAATATTTTTATATGTTTAAAGGTAAATTTAAAAAACTATATTAAATTAAAAAAATGGAAATTTGTTTTACTACCATCTTGTTTCTTCGACAAAGAGAGACTTATATTACTAAATTTAGTTTTTTTTTTTAATATATATATTATGCATCGACATTTATTAGATGGCTTCTCTCATCTCATATATCAGATATCTGGTTTGAACATTTATTTGGGCATATATGTATTTTTGTATGAGCTGTAATTCTTTTTGTGATTATAATGTGTATATGGAGCCAGGTTTTCTCTGGTTAATCATTGACAAAATATTGAACTATGTATAAAGTCAAATAGAGTTATAATTTTATAATATATATATATATATATGAAGTGACAATACAACATTGAATTGGCATGAGTAATATATTTAATCATAAATATTTTATGGACTTTTTAACTAATGTGGTTAATGATAAAACCAGCTCTAGGCTCTATCAAGAATGGAAAGGGATTAAATTTCTCTAGGTGTAAACCTCTTCTTAGTTATTGCAGTCAAAGAGATCTCAGCTTTGGTGTAGCCATTGATTTTATTCAAACCAAAAGACACATCTTTTTATTTAAGGTGGAAATATAATATTTTTATTATTAATATTTAATATTATTAATGGCCCTCCTAAACCATGTACAATAAAACCATGGGTTATTTAGGAAGCCTTGCACATGGTTTTAATTTGTGGATAATTCAATTTTTTATTTTTTATTATTTTGTTAGGTAGGAACATTACAACATATCTCCCATATTGTGTTGTTTTCCTGACATTTTTTTGGTGGATAATTAATTTTTTTATTTTTTTATTGTTAAACGTTATAACATAATATTGACAAACATTACAAGATCTCCTTCATAACCTTACAAGATCTCCCGTGAGCCGTAGCTCGAAGCACTCAAAGGTTATAAGCCAAACAAAATTCAACATTTATGAAAATAAATAAAATAAGTAAAAACAGATTAATAAAGTGAAGTGACATATAATCAGTACCTAAGACATAGACTAATAAGTTTTTATATACATGCCTTTGATTATTCTTTTCAAAAGATATCTTTAAGTAAATGATTATCAAACATTAAAAGTTTATGGACTTTGGTACCCACCCAAAGATCGAGTGAGTTTCCATTCTTTATTCATAAAACACAAAACTACAAAAACTATGAGGGAAAATTGTAAAAACATGATAGAAAATCCCAGAGAAGAAGGAGGTACAATATGTTAGATCACTTAAACAATCATCAATAAAATTTTATAAGAGGGTTTATAAAAACCATTAGAGAACCAAAGGAGAACCTTGGATATGAGATGACTAACACAATAAAACTCCAAAAGGGCATTTTAAATAAAATTTGAGGTGAGGGTAGAAAAGAGCGATCTCAAACAAAAGAAACCCATATTTCCTTAAGAACGAATATATGCATGGACTTGGGAAATATTTCAAGGGACCTTATGTAGATTTATGCAACTAGACTTCAAACAATATATAGAAGTCATGTATATATGTGCGTGACTTTCCTCCTGATTGGGAACTCCGGATGGGTAGTCATGTATAAATGCCCCGTTGAAGTGGCTGACTGTACTAATGCCCTTTGATTCTCCATGAATAACAAGGACAGGTTTTTTTTGCTTGAAAAAAACAATATATAGAAGTCGCTTATACACCTGTAATTCAGTCCTTAACGTAGAAGAAAATTTAATTGGGAAATATTTCAAGGGACCCTATGTAGATGTATGCAACTAAACTTCAAACAATATATAGAAGTCGCTTATACACCTGTAATTCAGTCCTTAACGTAGAAGAAAATTTAAGTAAGGATTGGTGGCAATACTAAATGAACTAGAGACATATATCTAGATGTAGAATTATGGACAAAGGAGTAGCTTTAGAATGGTAAAACTTGAAATATATTAAGGCTTTGATAGATTTTGATATCTATATGCAAGATAAGAAATGAGTAACACTCACACAAAGGAAAAAATCATTGAAGAATTATTGAAATTGTAACCGTATATTAGTGGATTGAATGGTTAAGAACATGTGTTTCCACTTAGGAGGTTACATGTTCAAATATGGAGGGGATGGGGAATGTACACCTTCATAGGCTTTAATGTTCAAATCATCGCATGGAGAGGACCCCTTGTTCCACAAACAAATGGGTCTCATACACCAATTTAGTGACTGACTTGATTATGACCTTAAATTGCAAGTGTTTTTTCAAGATTTTTTAAACTTGTAATTATGAGTTATCTCTTAGTTTATGCACCTAATCAAAAAATCGAGTTGAAGACTAGTGCCATTGTAGTTAGCTTTTAGTTTGTGGTCAATTTTAGAGTCATGCAAGATTTTTCAAAAATTAACAATTTTCAAGAATCTCATATAGTAGTTAGAAGAAGTTGAACTTTCATTGTAATAGTTAGGATGGAGAAGGATTAAAATATAGTTATTTTTCTATTCTCGTGTGTTTTTAGATCTCGTGAATGAATCAAAGTTTATTGGCTATATCTCCATTCTGTCCCATAACCAATTGGGCTACACCCATTTGACTTATTTAAATTGAAGGACATGGGGGTGGGATTTGATCCACTTATGTGTGCACGAGTCATAGGATCATTTAATACAATCTCTCTAGGTGCAACCATAGGGTTACCACTACTTCAAAGTGACCCAATGACTTTGGGTCCAAATCACAAGTAAGATTGTGGGCTAATTTGGGTTGCAAGGTACCAAAATTTTTACTCTCCTTTAACGATAGAAAGTTTTAGGGGCTAATCTTAGTCCATGTGCTAAATTTAGGGGTTTAAAATTTTTAATGGATTGGTTTTTTATTAAACACCCATTAGGTATGATATCCCACTTTTTATTTATTTATTCTTAATGAATAGGAGGAGCTTCCACTGTCAGCGAAACCAACATAGGAGGGAAAGGTAAGATCCATATGGAACAACCAAGGAAACAAACTCTGAGACTCGTGGTAAAAATGATGCAAAACAAGAAAGAAAAAACATGATACAAGGGTATTCTCGTTGGTTGACTTAGGCATAGAATCTGTTGAGGTAGATCCCATTTCGGGGAATCTTTAAGAGGCGATTATAGGAGTTAATGAGGAGATATGCCTCCTTGTCGAGGCATCGATGGATCATTAAAGGAAATTTGGGGTCTAAAATGGGCCTTATAAGAAAACGTGCCAACCATAAGTTCTTGTGAGTTGGAATTCAAGAACCACTAGAATTTCAATAAAATGAGTCAACCATAATGGTTGAATTGACATATTTGTCATAAAAAAAAACTACTTTTTTTGTTCATATTTTCGACATATCTCCCTGTGTTTTTACTCAAATTTCGATCGAGAGAGTTCATTGGATGCGGAATTTGATTCTGCATCCAACGAGTACCCACACTGCATACTTTTGACAGGCTCTGCTACCCCAAAAACAATAAATACTTGAAAAAAATGTGATGATGATATCATCATCACATTTTTCAGGTATTTATTATTTTTGGGGTAGCGGGGCCCGTCAAAAGTATGCAGTGTGGGTACTCTTTGGATGCAAAATCAAATTCCGCATCCAACGAGCTCTCCCGATCGAAAATTGAGTAAAAACACAGGAAGATATGTTGAAAATACGAACACAAAAGTAGTTTTTTTCTTTCTTCCTCCAAAATTAATAAATATTATTTTATTATTTTAACTATTATTTTATTATTTTCCTTAGGAGGCCCATTTTAGACCCCAAAATCCCTCTAATGTGACATAAGGGTCATACCACATGGATTCGAGCTTCACGTTTCCAGTCTTATCATGGGATTGCTCATAGACGAGGACTACGACTCTAGTGATGGCATTTTCAGATGCTGACACATGGAGTATAAACTCCTTGGTGAAGTCAGGAGACAACAAGGGAGCGAAATTCATAGCATGTTTCAATGCATCAAAAGATGCTTACTCTTGATAATCCCACACAAAAGGAATGTCGACATGGAGCAAGCGTAAGAATCCATGGACTTTTGTTGCATAGTACGAAATAAACTAGCGAAGGAAATTGGCCTTGCCTTGAAGGATATGCAATTGACACAAAGTACGTGGAGGGGGAAGATTTAGGATGGATTGAGCCTTGAAAGGATCCACTGTACTTCCTTTATGGGACACGTTGAATCCTAATAAGAAACCATCTGGGACGCAGAACACACACTTGAGGGGGTTCAGGCGAACGTTATATCGCAGGAAGACCTGCAGTAAGTCTTCCAAATGTTGAGAATGCTTCCGAGATCGATCCATGAGCTCGTCTAAATAGGCCATGATAATGTGAAAGAGTTCGTGGAATAAAAATTTCATGGCCCATTGAAAAGTGGCACCGAAATTTTTAAGACCAAATGAGATGACACGATACGCAAAGTGCCCCATGGGGTAGTAAAAGTAGTTTTGTATTAATCTTCTTTGCGGATATGGATTTGTTTATAACCAGAAAAAACATCCATGAAGGAACCATGACTGACACATGCATCTATGATTTGGTCAATAAACAGAGTGGGGAATTTTTCTTTGGGACAAGCCAAATTCAAGTCACGGAAGTTAGTACAGACGCGAATGGTACCTTTTTTCTTATTAAAGAGAATAGGATTAGAAACCCAAGTGGTATACGTGATAGGGTATATAAATCCTGCTTCTTTTTTTATCTCAACTTTGACGGAAAGGGCCTTTGACGAGTGAATGGGTCATTGCTTTTGGTGAACGGGGGAAACATTGGGCCATGTGTCGATGCATTATTCAACGATAGATGGGTCAAGCCTAGGTATATTGGTATAGTATTGAGAGAAAATATCACAAAATTCCTGAAAAAAGTGTTGTGTAGGAAGTGACTTCCTCAAGGGAGCTTGAAGCACTAAGCGTAATATCCTCGACTATTTCGCATTTCGTTGAGATATCGAATTTAATGGTTGGTGAGATATTGGCCATGTTACCTTATTCAAAGGCGTCAGGTGTCAGGATTGGGTTTTTAAACCAATCGACACTACCATGTATGAAATCTTTCGCTTCAACAGAGAATTGGTCTGACGATGAGGAAGATTCATCAGGGACGAAGAAGGAGCGGTGGTACATATCATCCCAAGGATATTTATAAGTCAAAAGAGCTTTGGGGATATCTTCATCATTGTGAAAGTAGCGCCTAGATACATTGGAGGGATCTTCCACAGACGAGGAGGAGGAAGGACTATTGGAAGTAGAGATCGTATAAATGTTATTGTTGGTGTTCATGGAAGAGGCCAGTAGGTGGATCTCCTTGAGGATGGTGATTTCAGACTCACGGGAGTGCTTACGAAGGTCATTAAGTAGAGATTGATACTCGAGCAAGTTTGGGAAATGATGGGACTAATGACCATATAGGCCACAAACTACACACAAGTGGTTGGTTCATAGCGATTTGTTCTTAATCGCATGTATGGATGGTACGTTGACAACTAGAGCGTCGTCAGTATAGACTACTGTACGCATGTGGGTGAAAAGGATTGGAAAATTAGAACAATTTTGCATCGTATGGCCGAGGACACCGCATAAAAGCACAAGTAGGAGGTGGACGTGGTTCTGCTGTGGATTTTGGTGCCTTTCCCCCAGTCTTTGTGGGATGAGGGGGGGCATAAGTAGTGGTAGAGGCATTCGGTTGTGTACCATGAGGTGGGTGTGAAACTATATCAATAGGTTGGACTAGTGTCAACACGACCAGTGGCATCGGGGACATGGTGGGTGGATCAAGGTACCACATGGGAATACCCAAAGTGAATCCCAGAAGGTTGAGAGTATCCATGACCGACTTACTCACAATTCCAGAATGTGGAAAGAGGGAGGGGATCGTGTGTACGTGGAATTAACCCCAATAATTCCCTAGGATATGCGGTTGAGGTTGCGGTTAAGGTTGCAAGGAGGTCATAATGTTATCGGATGTGATAGTGCACAAATTCGACATGTCAGTCGTCAAAGGAGGTGGGAGGGACAAAAAGGTATATGTCAAAGGATCATTGGTAAATAGGCCTGGACCAATGGAAAACAAGAAAGGGATGGATACATTGTCGATAGTGGTGTCGATAGTATGGAGGGCATGTTCTGTGGTGTTCGGTCCTCTAGGATTGTAATAAGTCAATTGGTCAATAGTCGTGATATTCCCATCGTGGGGGAACATCAACAGTCGGAATATAGTAGAAGCAACGACTCACATTGAATACATGTAACTACATCCAAGAAGGAGGTTGTAATCGAGTTGGGAATTGACAACCTCAATGTCAATCAACATAGCTTTTTTGGCTAACTCAACAGGGACATTCAAGAGAATGACTTGTGTTTGAGCAGCACAACCATCGTAAGCACAAAGGGCATTGGTTGAGGGTTAAAGGGTTAGTATCCCTATGATCAATACCAAAAATTACATCGCATAAGGGGGATTCATACACTCCCATGGTAGTAGTGTTCACATTTAAATTAATGGCAGTGGCACATATGAGATAAAGAAGTTCCCATCGTGTAGTTTTCTTATTATTCAAGTCCTCCACCCTAGTGGATTGTTCATAATCATCAATAGTTTCATTTCTTCACCATCACCAAAGTTATCAATTATCCAAGACCCATTTACTCATACCAAGAATAAATCCACCTTCATCCCAGTATCAACAATTTCGAGAGTTGACCCCTCAGTCATTTCTTATTGTAACCTAGTTCGATGAATCGTCATAAGCATAGGGATTCATGTCTTGTTTGTATAAACCATAATTCATTGTTCGCAACTCCAGCGGTATTCACCAAAAACCTCCCTAATGAGTAGGTCCTTTTACCCACAATACTTGATAACTTACCCTAACATCAAAAAAATAAATGATGATGCATTTTGACCATACAGTGCCTTCCAAACCTCATACATCAAGGGGCATATGTTAATGCTTAAATTTCATACACACGCGACATTTCAGCTAAAGTTACAGGAATGCGTCATTAACATACAGCATGCGTCTCATTAAAGATATCCTCACCATATCCACAAGATAAATTGAGCCTTTGAATGATAAAATAATTTATTCTTAACAAACAACATGGCATTTACTTCAGGGACCTATGCTAACAACTCAACTCTCTACACAAAAGCTTGTGCTGATTTGTGGGACTTTTCTTTCAAAAGTCTCGTTGGTTTACCGATAATTGGACCACCTAATTTCTAAGGAAAATTCAAGGCCCATAACAGATCCCTTAGCTCCATAATTCAAATTGGACTCCTTACGTGCTTGGGAGCATTCAATAGCCCCCTTCATGTACTAAGAGAAACAATTCACAAGCAAGGACGTTCACATTGGGATCTAGATGTTTCTTGGCTCCATTTGGCCTATAAAAGGAAGCCATGGGAATGAATTATATAATAGAATATTTAAGAGAAAATATATGCTACAAGTATTGGTTTAATAGCTCAACTTTCCGAAGAAAATAAATGGCATTAACATGGAAATTTCCATTCATACATTATGTCAAACATTTGAATATCTAGGGGTTTTGATTAAATATTTACTCATAAATTTGAAATAAAAAACACCACTTCAAGATATTCTCAAACACTGGAGTACTAATCAAACACATGAGACATATATTTTTGGTCATAGGACCGAGCAAAACCCCAACTTCTGGGAGAACCCTAGAAGAAGAATTTTTTTATTAAGAAGAGTACTCAAAAATTTTCTATCAACATATGAATTAATTTCTTCAACCCTCACTAATAGAATTACACCAAATTGGAGCACCAAACAAAATACCTTGAAATTCATGCCAACTAACAGTTGTACAACCTATTGTACGACCCCCACACTTGTTGTATGGTTGTAGTTTTTTGTTGTACTTTTTTGCATAAAAAATTGCGCCACACGTGCCATAAATAAATTTTGTTGTACGACTTGTCAATCTGCAATAAATGTGACAGTACTGCCTTGGGAAATGCGCCTACACGTGTTGTTGCACGACCTATGTCAGACTGTTATTGTACTGTCCTTCTGGCTTCCTTGAAAAGTGTGTTGCACCTCCTTTCCTTGGGAATCACACCACTTCTCTAGGGTATCTCTTCTCTCTCTTCGCTTCTCTTCTTCCTCTCTCTTCATTAATGGTGTGTCTCATTTGTCCTCTCTCTCTTTATTTTATACTTTAAATTGTGTAACTACTCATATTAACCATCTATTCTAGGGTTTAGATTTAGTTACAAAATTAAGGGCCATCATTTAATGCACTCACTTTTAATAATTAATTCACTTTAATTATTAAATAATCACTTAAGTGAGACCTATTCTATAAAGTACAAAACATCCACTTTATGTATATAACATTCACTTATTAGAAAAATATACAAAGGATAAAGTCTAGTCCTCCTCATCACACCCACACCAAAAATATGAGTGAGGACCTTCAGAGTTATCTTTCAACACTCCCTCTTAACGAGGAAGGTACACAACACCATCTCCATCTTTGACTCCTGAAACAACTCCCTCCTCCTCTAGAATATCTCTCGGATACATGTGCTCAACACCATACTGGAACTATGAATCCCGAGAATCGAGCCAAGCCTCATTCACTTTCTCATCAACACCATCACTAGCCTGGATGAGTCTCTGCCCAGTGCTCTGGAGAGATTCACTCTCTTCATCAGAAGAAATGTAAATTACATATCGATCGGGTGCATCTCCTGCCACTCTAACACCCACCCAACTAGGCCTAGACATACAACACTTATTCTACACTTTTTTTCCTTTTTAATACTGTGAACTTACAATCTTGAACCCTACTTCAATACAAATATGATACCATGAAGAAAATAAATGACATTAACATGAAAATTCCCATTCACACATTTTGTCAAACACTTGAATATCTAGGGTTTTTTTATTAAAAACTTACTCGTAAATTTAAAATAAAAATCACCATTTCAAGATATTCTCAAATACTGAAGAATCAATCAAACACATGAGACAAATATTTTTGGTCATAAGACTAAACAAAACTCCAACTCCGAGGAAAACCCTAGAAGAAGAAAATTTTATTAAGAAGAGTAGTCAAAAATTTTCCATCAACACATGAATTAGATTCTTCAACCCTCATTGACATAATTACACCAAACTGGAGTAGCAAACAAAATACCTCAAAATTTGTGCCAACTAACAGTTGTATGACCTATTGTATGGGCCCCACATGTGTTGTACTGATGTACTTTTCTGCCTCAAAAATCATGCCACACGTGCCATAAATAAATGTTTTTGTACGGCTTGACAACTTGCAATAAATGTGACAGTGTTGCCTTAGGAAATGTGCCCACATGTGTTGTTGTACGACCTCTGTCATATTGTTGTTGTACTATCCTTCTGGCTGCCTTATAAAGTGTGTTGTTGTTCCTTTCCTTGGGAATCATTTCACTACTATGGGGTATCTCTTCTCTCTCTTCACTTCTCTTCTTCCTCTCTCTTCATTAATGGTGTGTCTCATTTGTCCTCTCTCTCTTTCTTTGTTTTATACTTTGAATTTTGTAACTACTCATCTTAACCACCTAATCTAGGGTTGAGATTCATTTACAAAATCAAAGGTCATCATTTAATGCACTCGCTTTTAATAATTAATTCACTTTAATGATTAAATAATCACTTAAGTGAGACCCATTCTATAAAGTACAAAACATTCACTTTATTTATATAACATTCATTTATTATATAAATATACAAATGACAAAGTCTAAGTCCTCGTCGCACCCACACCAAAAATATGAGTGAGGACCTTCAGAGTTATCTTTCAACAGTTTCAACCCACTTCTCATCACTAGTCATGCCAAGCTAACTTGCTTTCTTCCTCTAAGAAGTAAGAATTTTATCCATTGTTATAAGTTTATTATCAAGCATTTGTGAGGATAAAAGGGACCCTCCCTAAGGGAAATTGTTGGATTTCCTTGAAGCCCTTACCTCTTAGGTGACACTATTGTAACAAGATTTATTGTTAGGAAATCACCATTTGGTTTAGCACACTCTTTATTTTTCATTTTTATTAGAACTTATCCATTTTGTTTTTATTTTTCTTATTTGAGTCTTGATTTTCCATTGGATGTATGGAACACTAACCATATGGACTAATTGTTTCCTTGTTGCAACCTACAAGTATCGCAAGTGGGGAGGATACTCACCCTTGTGAGGATTTTCCCACAACAATGTGCATGGGAGGAGGACTTGCATCATGAGTAACCTTTCTCTTCATTGACTTTGGTGTTTTAGCCAGTTTCTTTTGGATTTTCGATTATTTGACATCAATTGTTGATTAATGAGGCTCGTGTTTCAAACTTTTCTCTTTTATTCCTGATATGTTATGTTTTGGCTTTGATCTCTCTAACCCTTGCAACATATGCTCTAATTTCAAACCTTTGGTTCTACAAACCTTTGATGGCTCTAGTTTTGAACCCTTGGCTATAGAAGACCCAGGGTTAGAAACACGAATTTCGTGTTTTTTTAGAGTCTCTGTGTCACGTCCCCTCCCGTTCACCGGAGAGGGAACACGACCATGGTTCTATCGATCCGAGCAAACTAAGCCCCATGAACATAAAATGAAAATGCATTGAACTTAAACATACATAGGTGCATAAAATGTTAACATACAAGGGAAACAAAATTCATTCATTCACAGCCTTTAACATGTTCATCATTTTTTATTAAGCAGCAAATACAACTACAAAGAAAAAATAGACAAGAGATACTTATCTTAGGAGAAGCTTGTCCCGTAACCAGCTACGTCGCTGCAATGTTCCACCCAACCATAGGCCAGTGTGCTCATCAATCTCTCAGCAGCACTGCCACCCCCGACCTGGGCATGATTCCCATAAGGAATAAGGGAACACTGGAAGACTCACATATAGCCAAGGATATAACAAGAACTCAGCCAAGCCAACACAGTTGGGTTTATCAAGCTGCAAAGGAGCTAGAAAGGCTGAGTGCTAAAACATCTGACACCTACACCAGATCTAGCCTGACTTCTAAAACTTCTACACACCTAACACAAGGAAGCATCCCCTTCTCTTTTACACAGTCCTTCAGGATATGCCTTCCCTTCCAATGTTATTCAGGGTGTCCAAAGAAGAAAACTAGCCCCCTAGATCTGTCAGTGAGGTTCCTTCTCACACCAGGCTTATCAAACTAGTTCAAACCCCATTTCCACTCCCAAACCGATTCAAAGACCAAACAAAGATGTACACACATCAATTACAGTTCTGGGATTGAAGAACAACATCACAGAGGCCAACATCGGGAATGGCAATTGAGTAAAACAACTCATCCTATGCAATTCGATTTCCAGAGTTGTTTATGGCCCAAACATGTCCAAAACGAGCTCAACAACACCCAAAAACGTTTTTCCCAACTGGGTAATGAGGAAAACAACCACAAAAATGCCCAGCAGAGATACCAGCCATTGACTGTTAGCAAAACAACTTCCCAGCCATGGGGAAAAAACACAGAAAACTGCAAAAATGTGAATGAGAGTGCCCAGGAGCTCCAAAAACATGGGGAAGACAAAATCGTGGATGCATGAGGGAATGAGCAACATTTTTGGGCAATAACTTGCCCCATAAGTCAAAAATCGTTTTCCCAAAAATGGGTGTTTCCCCCAATTCGAATTTGGATTGACATACCTTGTCCATCCCATGCAATAACTAACTCAACCAATTTCCGGTAGAATTAAATGATTGGGCACAAGAGACAAAATGGGTAGTTGACAATTTGATGGGTTCTCCTTTTGACATTTGGCTTTTCCCCATTGGCCCAAAGGTTTGAATATCCCCCCCCTTCCCCCTTATCCTTAGGAAATCATGCCCCCGTCTCATTATTTGTTGCATTGGCATAGCTAGTTGTGGGTTTTAATTAAATTACATATTTACATGATGTCCAAAATTATAATGTGTCGACTAGCACAAAATACCATCGACAACGATTTTTAATCGCCGAAACATAAAACGCTAAATCGATGATGGGGCTTTTGCCTTTAACTCCACACCATGATTAATTACGATATATACATCATATATATTTAATGCAAACCGGGTCAAAACCAAAGTGTTCTGCAAACTTATTTTGATTCTAGAACTATTCTCAACAATCATTTGTTTTCTTTAACTCTTCCTTAACAAGAATTTTAATCAAACTATGATGATACATACTCCACTTTATATTTCTAGGGATTTCGTTGAATTATCTACGCCATCTTTTTTAAACTACTCCAAAAGTACAAAGGTAAATTTATCTCTTTGCTAGTTTAAAAATGTAACAATAATATGATATGGAATAATATGATATGGTAGACAAAGATAAATCCATACCTTCCCTCACATGAAATATATATTTGGATGATGAAAGTAATATCTCTTCATTTCGGCTATAAGACTATTCGAGATACCCCTTTATACCAAATAAGGTCTTACTCATGTACCTATAGAAGTTTTGACCAAATGTCGTGTTTCATTATTTGACTTTCAAAACCGTTTTTCACCAGTCTGTGGCAATCCTATAGAATTAGCAATTAATGCCTCTGTAGTGTCAAATATCCTATCTGGGATTTATTGACGTCAAAACTTTCAACAAAGGATTGCGTAACATTGTTATTCTGTCCCTGAAATTTTTCCAGAAATGAAACCCAACCTACTTTCTTGAACATTCAATCTCAATCTAAATATGCATCCAAAATATTTATACATGTGGATTCATGACGAATTACAGGGCGCCCCATGATCCAAAACCTTCAATGTAGAGGAGTCAGAGGGTATGAAAAAAAGGTGGTATCATTTAAATGAGTTCAAAATGGTATTCAAAACAATCACTTATTCATAAAACTTCAATCCTCGGTATTGAAATAAGGGTAGCTATTATTTCGAAAGATAGGATGATTTTTGGGGCACAATCAAATATAATTACCAACGAAGTGATAGTCAGTCTCTAATGGATTATGATCCTTAAGTGCAAGATATGGTAAATGTTGTAACCTAATAAGGATGTGAAAATGTCATGGAAATTATAGCAATGTATGGATTGGTAACATGAGGGTGGTGATAGGATATATTGATATGATGAGAGGATATGGTAAATAAATATAGTGTATTGTGATATAAGGAAAGGAATGGATGTCATGATAAGATGTTATTATATGATGATAGGATATGGTGATATAAAACAAGATAGGGAAATATAATCCAAGATATGGTAATATAAGATATGTACCATATTTCATTGAAGGATGTATCCAAATTGTCTTACATTCCACTCTTCTGATAAACAAACTAACTTGAAAATCGATTACCTTTTATTACATCTACTATGTCGATTCTACCTTAAGTTTCTAGTGTTGATTTGAGTATTGATGTTAATCCTTGAACATTGAAAATTCTGCTAATGATGTTGACCATAAAGGATTGCTGCTACCAAATATGGAGTCTGGATATGCTAATGATGAATCTGACCTCTAAAATTGTTGATGATGAATTTTGACTTCTAGAATATTTAAATTGTTTTGATGTTTGAGATACTAAAGTTGAAAACACATTAGCACAAAAGTTATACAGAAATTCTAGTAGCCTTTAGAAAATTCTTGTAGCATTCTTGTAATCTGAAGCCTACTGAAACAATATGAAAAAAATATCTCTGGAAACACTTGAAATCTTCATAGTTCAATCTTGAATGCTTTGGAAAAACTCTAAACTTGAATCTGGAAACTGAATGTTGGATGCTGAGTCTTGAAACTAACAAACTTATACTGTTGAAGAGGATCAATCTGGATGGTTGAAGTAGCAGACTCACAGTTGCTTGGGCACCCTTAGACTCTTAATCTAGGTCTAGATGCAATCAAAACTCATTCAAACCATGGATAACATCAAATAGCACATTTCAGAACTTTGGGTAACCACTGTGAATACGCTCATTGTAAGAGAAATGGCTGTAGGAAGGTTTATCCAAAGGGTGAAGTAGATGCAACTGTAGGACTGATGAGAACCATGAATGTTAAAAGCTACTACTAAACCATTCTTACTGTGTGATCATATATATAAGACACAAATTCAAATGCTAGAATTCTCTTTATACTGGAAATCCTGAAAACCTCTGAACTTGCTTGTTATGACCAATGTTGATCATGAAATCTACAAACTAAGACCGAAACCTACATGATGATACTGGAAATTTATTGTATTTCCCTTCAATTCTAAAAATGCTAAAATAATCTGAACATGCTTCAAAAACTTTTATGATGGAAAATCAATTGCAGCGGAAATAATGAAACAAGGATGTGATATGTTAATACAAGGATTGTTTCCTCAAGCTCCATAACGAGGAAGTGGACCGAACAATCTGAAACAAATCCCACTAAAATTGTTACCAGAACAAAGAAATATGCTATAAGAGCAAAGGACTTCCTCTTTTTGAAACAAATTACCCTCTTTATATTAACTTGTGGCATTCCCTTTTTTATTTGCACAATTCTGAGAGTTGCAAGCTACTCTTATTGCCATGAAACCATACAATATTGATCCATAATCAAATTTCTGTACAAGTCAGTCCATGTGAATAAATTTCCTGCAGTCAATCGTGGAAAAACCTCGTTGGATTACCAATGCTATACATACTACATATTGATAGGTAAGAATAGATGTGTTGAGGTCGATTCATCTGTAGGATTTGACAATCAGGGGACATTGATGGATTCCCGTTGTTGTTAACAAGGAAACCTGCCATTAATGTATAATGTATGAAAGCTCCAAGGAACTGTAAAATATATCTAATATTGATCCAATATTGATCCAGATAAGGTGTTGAAGTCAATGGGACAAGATTTGTTGGAAGGGAGGCTTTAGGGAATCCCACATCATCCAACATGAGCATCACGCCAAATGATTTGAAGAACCATTCATGAAAGATTGAACCAACAATATCTTGTGGAATTTATTATGAACTTTACAAAATCCCTAACCCTAACCCTATACAACAGTTAAACTATGTTAATATTGGGTTGTTATGAAAGGAAGGAGTTTCATTCTTATTGTATAGGATATTGTACCATAGTTGAGAAAAAACATTTGGGAGTGGGATATTGAACAAGAATAGAGGAAGTAGAAGATCCTCTAATATCCATATTGGCTAGAAAGTCCATGACAACTCCATGGTGAGTTCCCATTTCTTTGTATTTGCATTACATTACTAAGGAGAAAAGAGTATAGCATAGGCCTCACCTTTTAGCTAGTTTTTTTCCATATGGGTTTTAGTAGGGTACATCTTGTGTTCATTGTGTGAATGGTGTGCATTTTCTTGTTTTCATTTTATTTTATTTTAGCACTAAGTGAGTAACACTAAATTTGCAATCTAAAGTAGAACATTCCATAGTAAAATGAATGTACAATATTAGAAGATCTATTGTGATGAACTATTCCAATGGAGTATACATGGCATTCTACAAATCATATTGGTATCAGAGAAGTTTTATTTGGGTTTATTGTGGGAAGTTGTAGGATCAAGGCATTGGAAGAATAAAAGCCTTAAAACCCCATCCATAGTGGATGATTCCAATAATAGCATTCCATGGGATGAGGTAGAGGAGAGATTTTTAGAGCTAGAATCACAAGTCATTGACATCTCTCACAATATGGCCATTCTCGTGGAAACTCTAGAGAACAAGTCTAAACCTTTCAAGGAGTTTGTTAACTCTATCTCAACATTTGGGGTAGACATGAAATCTAGAGATATGAACACCATAAAAAGATTTTAAATTAAAAAAAAATAGAGAAAGAGAGACCAGGTATGCCTCTCATTTCCATAGGGAATTTGTGGGGATAGATCTATTGCATATCCATCATGAATCCCTTCACAAGAATTCCTCTATTGTGAGGATTTATCAAAGGATTATTAATTTCATTCCTAAGGAAAGGGACCCAAATATTGTTACCAATTTAAGGCCCATTATATGACAAATTTAAAGGAATTAAAAAAAATAACGTCTCTTAAGCGATGTTTAAGGGACGTTCAATCGTTATTAAATTTTGTATGTTTATTTTTTTAAACTAAAATCATTCCTTTAAATTTGTCGTATGACCATGAAACCATGTATATGAGACTAGTAGCCATAACCATTGAATATTGTCATGTAAAAGAGACTCACAATGATATTTTATCAATGTGGAATTGTTATATTGGAATATTTGGGGACTACTTCCACTTTAACTAGATAGTTGTGGTTAGAGTGGAGCAAATAGGTTTATATGTATAGATTCATCTTTGAAAATATTAGCTTGGCATGGAAGACCATAGAGCAAGTGGAATTTGGTATAAAAAAAAACTTTGTTCTGATGATTAAGTTTTATAAGAATCATTAAAATGAGAATTCTCCTAAAACTACTCGGCTCACGATTTAAGTGGTATTGGGAATTTTTAATCTTATCATGTTGCCCACAACTCATTAGAGGAATTTTGGGGTCTAAAATGGGCCTCCTAAGGAAAATAATAAAATAATAGTTAAAATAATAAAATAATATTGATTAATTTTGGAGGAAGAAAGAAAAAAACTACTTTTTGTGTTCGTATTTTCGACATATCTCCCTATGTTTTTACTAAAATTTTGATCAAGAGAGCTCGTTGGATGCAGAATTTGATTCCGCATCCAACGAGTACCCACACTGCATACTTTTGATGGACCCCGCTACCCCAAAAACAAGAAATACATGAAAAAATGTGATGATGACATCATCATCACGTTTTTTCAGGTATTTCTTGTTTTGGGGGTAGCGGGGTCCGTCAAAAGTATGCAATGTGGGTACTTGTTGGATGCGGAATCAAATTCTACATCCAACGAGCTCTCCTGATCAAAATTTGAGTAAAAACACAATGAGATATGTCGAAAATACGAACAAAAAAAGTAGTTTTTTTTAATGACAAATATGTCAATTCAACCATTATGGTTGACTTATTTTATTGAAATTCTATTGTTTCTTGAATTCCAACTCACAAAAACTTATTTTGGCACGTTTTCTTATAAGGCCCATTTTAGACCCCAAATTTCCTCTAATGTCAAGTGATCTCTTGGGATTCCTCTCACCAACTCCCCCTTCCCCCCCCACCCCCCTCAATGTTTATAATATTGACAAACTCATACTAACATGTAACAATCTTATAATGCCACTTATCATGTCAATTCGCATGTGTTAAAATCTCCATGATTTCCTAGATGGATTGCAAGATGAGACTTGGTAACCTTAAATTAGATATGGCAATATTGGCTTACCATTGTTCTATAAAATTAGGTCTTGCCTCATGCTCTAGATGGTCATTTACAATCGATTAATAATGATGACTTGTATTACCAGTGTTCCTCCACATATGTTGATGCAACCTTTTTTAAGTGTAGAAACTACAAGGTATAGAAGGTGTTCTGATTACCCCATGTGGAGAGCCCATAGTGTTGACTTGTAGAGGAGAGAGAATAAGGGAACAAGAAAGGCCCCACTTAATGATAGGAATATTTTGAATAAGTGTGCCATCAATGTTATGCGGGTTGCAAAGGATACCTAAGATGCCCATGTGATCCACAACACTTGGTTGGCATGTGGGTTTTGATTCCATTGCAATACCTCAAGACAAATGGCATCTTGTTGTCATCCTAAGATTGGTGGACGCACATGTATTTTATGGCGTGTTCTTTGAGGTCACCATGCAAAAACCTCATCTAGAAAGGAGATAACATGTGGAATAATGCAAATGTTCACAATGATGTTATGCTAGCACCACTCTATGGAGATAAACCCTTTCAAAACCCTTGGTGTGGTAGGCTTCCACTAGTTCATATTAATAACATTTAGTGGCTTAGGTTCTTCATGTTTTAACCTGTGGTCGTGTAGGCTATTGAGGTTGCAGTAGGGGGGAGACTTTCAACACTTATAGCATTGTCATTGAGGTGGACCATATGAGAATTGGTGCCACATTTCTTTGAAAGTGCTTCAATCACATCCCTAATGCCACATATGACTCAAATAGATATCTACCATTGGGAAATTTAAACCAATGGGATACACATTGTGAAGTTGGTTGCCAAGTGTGTGCAAAGGTTATCTTCCATGTGTCTCAAGGAAATACATTGTGTGAACTCAGTTATCTTCCCATGTGCCACTACATCAATCTATATGGGTGTCACAAACATAGCTATAATATTGTATTTAGTATTTTATCATTGTTTTTTCTACATATGATGTTCATTTGGGTGCCATATCTTATTCATTGTTTTTTGTACATGTTCATTTGGGGTATGGCTTTATGGTACTACCATGTGGAATTTATTGGGCTTTGATTTTGTCACATTTTGCAATTCCAGATGACCCTCTTCCACCTACCTCACTTCATCATTTTGCAGCCTCTACCAGGTAATTAATCAATGTTTTTTTAAGCAATTTCCCAACGTTTTGATGGTTGGTTAGACTATAACTTGTTTTAATCTCACAATTACCAGAATTGGCATATTTTTGTGGCAATTTCAAAATTCCAACAATAGTCTAATTATTACAGATTATCTATTTGCTATTGAAATTCCTATAACTGTTGATTCCCATAATCTCGGTAATGCTTCATGGGTTTTCACATTTGTGCCACCTCAAGGGAAAATAGATCGCATGGGTTTTGTCCAAAGAGATGCCAAGATGGTTTATTTGCTATTTATCTAGCTTCAACGTCATTACCAAATCCATGGGTTCATGGTCAAAGATTTGGCCCTGAATGAAAGGGATTGGAGCACGAGATTGATATTTCATGCATCTTGTCATGAAATCTATTAAAGATGGATTCAATACCCGATTTCCTATCGATTCCATCCACTTTAGGATCAAATGGTTCTAAGAAGCTCGTTCTCTTTCAATATAAAACAATATGCAATGATAAAAGATAAAGGATGATGGCGGTGATGGGAATTAGGGAATAGTTGGAACTCGAGCTGGTAGTGTTGATACTTTGTACTCTTCTCAAATTTGAATGGAAAATTGGTTTCTTCATATGTGATGTGTTGATCAGTTGAGTAATTAAGCGCTTATAGCTTACTTTTGAGTGAAGAAGCCCTTTTCAATCAAAAGTAATGCCATTGTTATTTTTCTTGCATAGTTTATTGTTTTGAGTAATAGTTATTATGTGGTTTTCTTTACAACATTTATTTCCTATAGTAAGAGAATTTGATTTGATATCTGCAAATTGGAGTGTTGTTATATCAAATCTTATTAGCATTATGTGGAGTATTATTTCCTTGCAGGTATATGTTTCCACTTGACCTAAGCTCTAAATATCAAAAGTGTACACAAGAATAGAGTATTTATACAACAAACAAACTATTGCAGTTGTATTTTACATTTGTTTGTCATGACACTTAATTGATCTATGAGTATTTAGTCATGGGAGATATGTACTCGTATTTACTTTTAAAAAGAGTTGAATTAATTCCACTACATTTTACAAGATCCATTTACAACGTCAAGCCTTTGCAAAATAATGACATGGAACCACTCATATCACTCGTGGCACCCAAGTTTAATTAAAAGTCAAGTTCAAGGGAGCAAATTGGGTGAACCTTATACCTTATGTATCTCGCTCATGTTTGGATGTCCCGTGGACCTATTATTTATGTTGGGCAACTTCTACAATAGAGAATAATCTATGACACCATCTCAATCACATGATAGGTTTGGTAATTTCTCCTTGGCCCACGGGTCCTTTCACATGGATTGTGAAACATTTATGGAAGCCCCTCATCACTTATTGCCTTGGACCAAGTCATGGCACATGTTTATTATGAGATCGATTCCAATGTATTAGCTTATTCATTGCATGGAGATGGTCAAGGGTCGTATTTTGGAACTATTTTATTTCATATTCACCTTGGGATGTCAAATTGGTTAGATATGAATGTAAAGGTGGCATAACAAACCAACTATTATATCTATTTTTTGACCATCTCATGAGGAATTTAGCTTTTTAGAGTCAAGGTTGTTATTCTTGACCATGTTAAGAAATATTTTATTCATTTTTTTAGGAGCTCGTCTCTCTCTCTCTCTCAAACACACACAGACACATAAGAGACTCACATAATTGTTTCTTTTTGTTAAAGGCAAGGCTACAAACCTAAGCTTGAACCTGTGAATAAAAAGATATTCTTGAAGAAAAACTTGGTTATTTCTTGTGTTATGGAATGATATTGGAGAATAAACGAGATATTATGAGATATATGCTGAAGATATCTCTTTGCTTCTTGTGGAGGATCAACTTTGAGGTATATTTTGCATTGTCTTTTATTTATGTTGTTGTAGGTTTTATTTGAAAGTTTAGTATGCATCTCAACACATGATTTTCACACACTTATTTGGTTCTATAGCAAGGTTTTTTGAAGTATATTGTCGGTGTGTAGGATTCTACACCAGAATAACCCTCTTTTAAACTTTGGTAGACTTAGCTATCAAGAAGAAGAAATGATTGATTGAGTTTTTTAATCAATCCTTTCTTTTTCATCCCCAAACACATTACTTTCTTCCTTTAGACTCCATTCACCCAAAAACTTTAAGTAACTAATGCTCTAATCAACACATTCATAAGCTACATAGGCACTTTTTAAATTTCTTTTCATTTCAAATTAAATTTATTAGTAGTTTAGTTTTTTTTATGTTCTCTAAGTGACTTAAAACAAACATCTAGTTCATGGCATGCTGATTTCATAAAGTTATATTTGTATATACTCTAGATCAATAGTTAGTTACTTTTACGAAGCAACCTTAATTTTCCAAAATTTTACTTTAAGTTTAACTTAATACTTTTCACTCCTATCATACAAACAAACTACATTTCCATTCGTAATTTTGACTCTTATCATACAAACAAACTATGCTTCCATTGATGTTAATTACTTTGTTTTACACTTGCACAATATCACTTAAAGTTAATTTTCAACAATATGATTTACATTTAATTTATGATACAAAACTCTTGTTTTATTGGCAACACCAACTCTAGAACAAAATCCTTTATGTTACAATTAACTTTTAGATTCTATTTGTGTGCAATCCATTTTTATCAAACTCAAAAGACATTATTGCAATTAAATTTTGAACTTTTCACATATGGTTTAAGCTTATTTCTCATTGTTTAAGTTCATTGCAAATACATAACAGACATATAGCAAATGTCTTTTGAGCTGTATTACATGGATTTCACTTCAATACTTTACTTGACAATTGAAGACTTAATTTGTTTAATATTTTCCTTACAATCCCATGCATATATTGTTAAACAATCTTTGGATTTAAGAATTTCTTCCATAGTTAACTTTGTTTTTTATCTCATATCCATTTAAATACATCTTTAAAGGTAGGTAAACAAATCAAGATAAAATCAAATCTGGCTCACAGCTGTCTACTTCATGGTTAAATCTGATTTCATAATCTTCATGCTTGTTTTTACATGCAATAATAGCATGGATGCTTTACTTGATTGATGAAATGTATTTGATGGGATATTCAAATGTTCTTTGATTTCATGTTATGCTCTAATTTCATGGTATCTTTTGGTTTAAGCAAGTAAATCATTGTCACTAATAATTTTAGTGAGTTGTGCATGAATTAGTGTTCCTACAATTTAAATGCCACACAAAACACTTCAACTCAATAATCTAAATTTATTCATAATATTTCACTAATAATCTACAAAATCTCCAAACTACTTACTCAATCGAACAAACCTTAGTTACTCTAAAGAACCCCCTTTTAGTGTAGGATTATCTTTTCTCACTAAAAATGAAGGGAAAGTTTACTTGGATGACAGTTGTAAAGTTTCCATAGTTCACTTTGTTAAAACTTGTTAGGATACTTTGCCTTAAGATGCTAGTTTCTGTGTCAACATGGCTCATTCCAACTCTAAACAGACCTTATAGCCCCTAGCCCCCTCCCATACGGTATCTCTATAAAAAAAATGTCCTTTTAAACACATACAAAGATGCCAATGAATTGTTTCTTAAACAAATGATATAGTTGCATAAATGTCAGCTATCCATGGCAAATTTATGATTTAAGAGGTGATTGCCACCCATATAGAATTAACATGCAAAATTTTTATTGAAACTGTTATTTCTGAGCTAATCTGATGAGACTTATTTGTTTCAGGCGAATATTTTCATTTTTATTAGTAGAAGAGGAGTTATCATGAATTGCATTCAATAGAAACAATTTCACACACATAAGATCACACATGCATGAAGAGGAGGCTGGCAGCTCAATCCACTGGCGTAATTATTCAAGAAGAAATGAAAAGACTCTTCTCTACTTCCATGTACACAATTTAAGATCTCGTATAATAGATACTCCTCATCATTAAATTGCGTGGTAAAGTGAAGCACCAGAATTGAATTGAATTTTTTTTCATACATCAGTTTCAAGCTAACGGAGCATATATCCAATGTTTAGAAACAATTGTGTTGAAGATGTAAGTGAATATCTTGGAGAACATATGAATTTTATATTGATCTTCCAGTTCGGTTGCTCCACTGCTTGGTTTCAGAAGAAAAGTCCAAAATGACAACATAGCTACTGGAAAAGAAACCTATCCTCCAGACCCAACTGCATTTTGTTGGGTATCCAATATTAGGTAATAATCAATTGAAAAAGTGCAGATACGTCACTTTTCACCCTCGGGTGCAAAGCCTACAATGTCACTATTTTTCATAAAATGAATTCATGTATCCCTCCAAATTTAAATATCAGTAGGGAAACATAAAGACTACTCAACCACTTTCGATCTCAGAAAATGTCCCCGTGGGAAAGGCAGAGTACAGCTTGTCCACAGCCGACTGTACTCTCAAGAAATTCTGCACCAAATGTTCTGAAGATATTAGAGTACAGAAATATTCCTTATCATGCCAGAAAAACAAGGACTCTAAAATCTAACCTATATTACAACAACTAGGATCTTTTAAATTTTACAACACTGCACAGGGAATGTCTGGTTATCTACAGGTTTATTCAATCAGACTGTTACACTCAGAGAAATCATAAAAGTAATCACCCAGACAACATATTTAATGCACTAAATAACCAAGCAACATTAAGACAACTCTATGCATAAACTACACTTGGGAGTTGCATCTAATTCATGCCAAAAGCAAAACCCAGGCTGAGGTGGTTGAGGAAGCTTCTCCCTCCTCCCTGGCCAAGGCATCTTGAATCATCGCAGTTGGGACTTGTTTTATTATTATCTTTTAATCTTGAAGAGAACTGCCTGCATGATCAACTTCTAATGGTGTTCTGTAAATAGCAATACCGAGAAAATCAAAATGGAAAATTTGCAACAAAAGCTTCTTCCTTTTCAATATGCTGACTTTCTTTTAGTGACATTCAGCACATTGAAAAAATGCCAAACAGTGACTTTTTTTCCAAGGAAAACCTCATGGGAAAACCCAAGAGATGTTTCCCCACATTTGTGAATGGCACCCCTAGTTAAACTGTGGCCTGGAGTAGTGCACCTAACCTAACTAGGCACCTGCCAGCACGGAACTAGCCAAACGCCCAGCAACATCGGTGACAATCAGTTGGGCTAACCCCTTGGGCTCGAATGGTATCTTAATATCAGCTATGCCATTAATAGAGTTGTATCATCCCTGAAACAATATTCCACCTCTATATAATGATTTGAAATTACCTAGACAATCATATCTGTGCGGAATCCGGATGCAGAAAAAAGGGTAAAATACTTGAAGAAGCATATAGAACACAACGCAGATAAGTTAAAAATATAGCCATGAAATAAATCTGTCTATATCAAGGAGCTCATGGGTCCTAAGTCATGAATTAATGTGAACTCTCTAGCTAGTTACTTCCTATCAACTAGTTATATTGGATGTTTCCTACCAACTTTTGAACAGTTCAATCCTGCCACAAAACCACAAACTAGCAAATACTAGGGTGATCTACCCTTCAATCAACAATTTAGTGACCCATAACAAAAAGAATAAGCTACTGCTAAAAATTCTCATCTTGCCTATCTTTATTAAAGGAAAAGGAAAAACATAATATTTTGATAGCAGTTAATAGTCTCTGCTTCACCTAGTTATACAAAGCTTATAATATCATTTAATAAAACAGTCTCTGATTTGAAATATACATTGTATAACATAGAGGCAACTCTTATGAAGGTGAAGAAAGCACAGGTTCACTTTCTTCATTGTGAAATCAGTAAACGCTAAATAGACAATGCCCAAATGCTCAATATTGAACAGTAGCTGCCTCATTGAAACACACAAATTCCTTTGCACAACATGAATAGAAAAGTGCTTGAGCTGTTCATTTTTGGTCAGACATTTATACATATTACCAGACAACCAAGTCATAAAATGTCATCCCAACAGTTTGACTAAATGAGTAGAACAAGTCCAGGAATGGATCTATCTATCCAAGGGTTGTTCATAGTTTAAACTGCAAAAACACCAAAATAGCTATCAAAGAGATTATTTTACGACATCAAGCATGTAATTAACATTCTCTGGACCTTTCTGCTACATGCTATTGATTCCTCCTTGATTATTCAAGGCTCAAGCTCTCTGTCCTCTTAAAGGACAGCCCATTGAGAAGGTTCTCAAATCCCATCAAACCTGGTCACCACATGAGCTATAATGGTTAAAACTTAAAATCCAATTTTCAGAGCAGCTAAAGGTATCCTGGAAAGGCAGGAGCCAGGGGTGTTAAACGAGATGGCACTAGAGTCTGAACGATTCAAGGAAGTCTTTACAAGATGCCGTGGGATTGGAACAAATAACCAAGCAGAAATGGAGGGAGTGATAGGAGTGAAAATGTGCCTGAAATTGAGCTCACCCAGAATAATTTCTGAAGGGGATTGCAAACTGATCATAATTTTCTTGTCAAAGAATCACAAAAACCCTGTTTGGAACTTGGAAGGACAGTTGGAATGCGTAAAGAAGGCAACCCTAAACTTTGATGGAGTCTAATTGCAGCACATGAGATGAGAAGCCAGGCAGGTTTCAGATCTACTAGCTAATCTAACCATCAAAAGAGCAGCAAACAAGATCCCCGTCAGACCTAATGCAGAAGGGGACTGGAAGATGGGTAAAGCAATTGTTCCAGTAGCTTGGAAAGAACCTTAGCAAAGATCGTTCATTTTCCAACTCCTTAAATCGATTCAATATCTCATAAGTTCGACTGCCTCATCATTTCCTTAGGGTTCTTATCAAATCAAAATGAGATTTTCGAGGGATGCATTTATTTAAGGAATTCAGTTCTGGTCCTTTCAATGTCATTCATTCCTGAAAGGAAAGCAAATCCTATCAACAAACATGTCATGGATTGGAAAAACTATAAGGATTCAAAGCTTGCAGAATTATGGGGAGGGTCTTCTCATAGGAGACCAGTTGAACTGAGAAGGAACAAAGCAATGGAAAGCAAACAAGGTGGCAGAAGGTACAAAAGTGCAGGGAGGAGTCTTAAGTGGAACAGCTTCTATCAGCCTGCTGGGAAGGAAGATAAAGGGTCTGAAAATGGTGGACGAAGGAGAAAATCAGGATGAATGCCTTGGCCAGAACAGGAGGGTCAGACCTGTTAAACTAGCAGCAACAAGGAAGGTCTTCCTGCATGCATGTGTCGTTGCATGCAGAAGACTTAAATTAGGAAGCCAATTGTATTTAATTATTTTTCCCAAGTTTACTTTGGAAAATAATTAAAGTGATCTAATTATTTATTGACTTTAAGTGAAAGTGAAATTAGGGTTTTTGCTTTACCTAAAGTTATAAAAGAAAGGTCAATTGGTGGAGAGGACACACACACTTGTATTCCAATAGAGACAGGATACAGACAGAGAGAAAAAGTTAGACAGAGGATTTAGCTGGGAAGATGAAGGAGCGAGCAAACAAGATCATCGAGCTACCAGGCAGGGCAAGGGTCGTACAGATTGACAGGGAGTAGCTATAGAGGAAGGCCATACAGACCGTACGAATTCCATACAATGAATGTACAGACCGTACGGATTCTGTACAGTAGTCGTACAACCATACGGATCCACATGTGTGGGAGGCCGTACATCTGGCCGTACAGTCACGTAGAGGGGGCTATAGTTTCAGCTGGGGTTTGTTCAGTGATTCTGCTAAGGAACTGCTTCACCAGGTTTGGGTGATTAGCAGTGATTATAAAAGTTCCATATTTTCTCATAATAAAATCTATATCTGACTGATGCACCAGTTTTCCCATCTTGGGTTTTTCTGGGGGTTTCCATACCCAAAATAATAGTGTCTATATTGTGATGTGATGTTGTGATTTATTTCTCAATACTTTATATTCCGCTGCATACTTGTAAAAGATATTCATGCGTGGTTATCAGTAGAAACTTTGAATACATTGTTTAGCCCTAGTTTGAATATTAAAGGAAAATTTACAAGACCAAGGATCTCGACAAGTTATCAACCAATAAGCCCTTTCTATATGTATGATGAAGTTGTTGATCTGCCTCATCGTATAGATATCTACATTAGCCCTATCCAGGATTGGATATAAGAAACCTGCAGAAGCACCTGCAAGTTTGGGAAGCAATTTGATGAAGTTCTACATGCCTATGATTTCCCATCCAACTCACCCTTCTTGAATATTTGCTCAGGTTTGCATTTTTTATTGAAGATATCCTTGTTTTGGCTGGTAACCAAACACAAAGGCAGAATTTTAAATTTTGATCAAATGTTAAGGTGGTCACATTGGATTTTTCATTTTACTTAACATTGTGATTATGATATGTTTAGAGTAGGAAAATAAGCTCCTTAAAGTGAGCATTTATTTTCTACATTTCCTTTCTGTACTTAGGAATAAATAACCTTTTATTTGGTTAAGTTTTGTTTTCCACATTCTTGAATAAATGCAACTTATGATTCATTTGGTTTTTACATAAAACTTGTGCCACTAAGGTTTTCTTGTCAAGTTAAGATGTTTTTTCAGGTTATATAAACCAAAGATTCTGGTGTTCTCGTATCCTCTCCTTGCCTTATGACCGGATCGAGCACACATCCTGCAGTTGGAGCCAGAGGTTACCACCTAAGTTGTACTTGGTGGATTTTTCAAACGAGCTGACGAAGTGGAACAAGTATACTTGTTCATTCTTCAGAGTTTAGAATTCTGCCAGGCTTTTTCTAGGAATCTATTCAAAAATTCTTGTAACACATGTTCATAGTACATACCCCCTTGGGGAAATTGTAAAATATCTGCTAGCATGGTCAATTTTTATAAGAGACTCGACTTCCTAGACTTAGACATCAAGCCGACATGCCCAGACTGTTTTTCCCCTCGGTAATTATTGGTTGTTGAACAAACGACTAATAATTTTTAATTTTTTCACTCACACCTCCAAAGTTAGGGTAGTTGTCTTGGTGGTTAGGCCTTAGGAGGTTATTAGAGCCTCCGTGTCAGTGTTTATCAACATGTTAGGCATTCGAATTGAGTTGTATGGACATGTGCTAGGTCCCCCTAGAGTTTCATCCAATTTCAAGAAAGAAAGAAAAAAAATTTCGTTTTTAAGCCATTTTTTAATAGTTTAATTAAAAAAGTTCAAAATGTAATAATTGATGGGTTCGGAGTTCAAATTTGGCGTGAGGATGCTCGTTTTAATGCTTGGAGCGTACTCTTTAACTTGAGACCCAGTTTTCAGGTGTTTCCGACGGCTAAAACATCCTGTGGAGCATTATTCAATTAACGAAGCATCAAAGTGGCATCTGAATGCTAAAAGTGCATCATTTTGGCATAAAGGCAAAGTTGGAAAAAGTCAAAAAGACATATTAAAACATATTGAGGTGACATGGCATTGTTTGTCCCCATGTTGGTGACCTCATCCTAAGAAGGAAGCGTCACTTTTAAGTAAAGTTTGGTTATCATACGAAGGCCTCGTAAATCTAACAATCGCCCAAATTGCTCACGTCATCTCAATTGTGATTTCTTCATGTGATAAGAGTGTGGCCCACGCTTTGAATAGCGAATGGGTTATATGGTGTGACTCATGATTTACGGATAGCATCACATATTACTTATTGCTTCTACCATATGCTATATATACCATATGTTATATCATTAATTTGGAGCTCACGTCATACTATCCGTACAGATTACATTGGCATGAAGGTAGATTCATCACTTGCGATTTGATGTGAGGATGTGGCTTGGTAGGTGAGGGAGGTCGCCTACCTCATGGGAGGTGGCACCTCCTCCACGTGATCACTCCACTTAAAATCCCCCACACTCCACAATCAGCGCAGGAGCTCTAGCAGAGACGGCAACTCATCTCTAGTTCTCACCCACTTCATCTTCAATCATGAAAGCACCCCCTGGGTCTCTCATTTCATATTTAAGCAGATCACTTCTCCATTTTTAGGGATGGGAAGGTGGAACCTCTGCTAAATGAGGTGGATCTTTCATGTGTGGATGATAATGTCTTTATGATCTAATGAGGTATAACTACATTGTTTATGATCTTAGTAAGGTAGAGTAGTGTGATTGTTTCATCCATTACTTTTCTGTTAAGTTCCATCAGAGACATTAGACAGGCATGCTTATTTGATGAGAAATGCACATTTTCTGAAGTTTCTATTGTAGTTTGCACCAGGTGCTTGTTGCTGCCTTTCACACACCTGGGTTACGTGGCAAAAATCTTCAAGCCACTCGGTGTGTCCTTGGGGCCAAGTCTCGAGTCAAGGCTGTCACATTGTTCTTGACTCTTTCGTTCAGGCTAACTCCTAACGAAGCCAAGGGAGGTAGACCCTATTAAATTACTAAGGCTAATTACTTAGTGTGACGGTGTTATATTGATTAAGTTGTTTAGGAGTTTTGAAATTAACCAATGGAAACAAAAGGTAACAAGACGCAAGATTTAAAGCAGATAAGCACAATAATGACACTCAATATATGTTGATGAAATTGTCATTGATGCCAACATGGACTTGCAGTGACCCCACGGGATGTCATTGATGCCACCAAGTCCCACCTGGAGATTGTTCCTGTACCCACAAGCTTGATGATATATGGTTCTATTTATGATCATGGAGGTGGAGCCCATGGACATTTTTGAAGAAGACCTTAAGTTGTGAAGAAGTCCCTTATGTTGATGACTCAAGCCACTTGAAGTTTAAAATAGTCAAAGTAAATCGTGAAGTCAGCCCAGTCAAAAAGATAATAAAAAAATAATAATAATAACATCCTAAAGGTGACCCCAAAGTGGTTTGAAGAAAGTTTTTTAAAAACATAAATAAATAAATTACATTACAAATACAAATGAGGTGAGGTGAAATAAGAAGGATGGTTTAAAATAAAATAAAGTTGACCATTGAGGTGAAATAATAAAAATACATAAGAAGTGGTAATTATTTCTTACCTTCAAGGCTGCCCTAATTCATGAAGTGGACAACATGTCAACAAGTGAAGGTGTATTTAAACACAAAGCATAAACCAATGATGGGAGAGCTCGCTAACCTTGGATCGAGGGAAAATTTCGGGTAAGAAGAGCAGACCGTGGATTTTAATGCGTGGAAATTTTGGTGGAGCAGCTCGTTTTTGTGGGTTTTCTGTGAAGATCTCTGTGGTGAAAAATTTGGTGGAGTTCTGTGTTTTTCTGTCTGGGAGCAGCTCGCAGCAATTGAGGAAATTCTCGGTGGAACAGCAGTCTGAATCTTCTTCTTTTTTTTTATCCAAGGGCATCCACGAAGGAGCAGTGTCTCTGTGGAAATTTCAGTGCAATGCTCTGATTTTGTGACTCGAGCTTAGTGGACAAGGAAGAGAGAGGACGAGTTTCCTGGGTTTACACGAGGGCACACTCTCTGCTGGTTAGCAAAATCGTGGGCATCAAATCTATGGTCATCTCTTAGTGTAACGACTTACCATCTTGAAGAAAAGTTGCCAAGTGAAGGGGATTCATGTGTGTGACAGCCATTAGAGGAGAAATCTGCATGAAATGAAGGGAACACCTGTAACGTCCTGCCAAAGGAAGTTGTGGTCATCTACAGCAGCCTTCAAACTTGTTTTAAGTGCTTAAAAATCTTAACAAAAGGATCGAGTTACTCTTGGGTAAAGGCAGCCACAAATATTGCAGCAGTTCTGGTTGAAGTCAACAACAAGCCCTAAATTTTGATGACTCTTCTACATTCAACTGACAGTCTACTTTCAGGAGTTTGAACAGTGGGAATGAAAACAATGAAATCAGTACCTTGAGGTTGATATGGCACAGCTCCGGTGCATAACGGATCTGGGGGATAAGATGGATCTGTTCTTGTTCTACATAGTTGAAAATTGGGAAAGGAGTTCTCTCTAGTTACATTTTAGAAGAATCTGAACAATTATATCTTCCTTGAATGAGGGAGCTTGCTTTGCTCAAACCGATTTTATCAAAGTTCAAGAGTAAAATGTTTCAGGCATAATAGATGAAGTTATGTCTTATATAATGGTGATACTAGTTTGTGGGAGGAGTCTGGCAGAAGATGACTGACAAATCAAGGTACATGACAGGCAAGTCTAAAAGCAGAAGACATCTTAAATTTTTGGCATGAAGCTGAACTGGGCCGCACTCTGTGTGTTTATGGTGAAGAAAATAGGTGGCAGATATTACAGAGAAAAATTGCAGAAGCTTGTTTAGCTGGTGGTATACATTCTACTTCAGAATTGGTGGAACTTGTGCGTAAAAGTGTTTACAAATTTTCAGACAGTAGTAACAGCCTTCCTTGTCATCCTTGTGACAGTCCAGAAATTCAAGCATGAAGGTTGAAGGCAGTAGCAATGCATGATGAAATGTGTTGAGTGGATTGATGAAGACTTGGTGCTTAGTTGATGACATAACAGCAGCATGATGAAGACCTTTTATATCTGATTTCTGAGCAGCAGTATGAGTAATTTGATGGAAAGAATGAGAAAAATGTTGGGCATAATGAAGCTTGGACAGACTGGTTGATCTCTGCAAAATTTGGATGATATATGACAGCCCTAGTTTCTTGAAGAAGTTGACAGTGATGCATATGTACAGTGATGGTACAGTAATGCAAAGTCTTAGCAGCCACAGGAGCACCTTGAACCTCAGTGCAAGATCTCCACACAAAGACTGCAAATGTTATTCTACAGCAGCAGGCTTGAAAGACTTATATAGGTGAAGTTGTAAAGAGATTCTTTCTAAACAAGGATAAGAACAAATATTATTTGCATATGCTACAGGTATGTAAACTTGACTAATTATGGAGTCACAAAAGTATGATTTGGTATGAAAAACTACACAAGCAAATTACAGGATAAGTTTCCTGAAGTGCATATTTATTGGAGGCCACCATTGATATGAAGTAGTCCTAGAAATAACAACACTTGTCAAAGCATGTTGTTCTAAAATCATACGCTACTGTAGATTAAATTGAGGTCATTGCAGACCAAGTGTTATTGTAACTGAGATTGCTGAACTGAAGTTCATCTAAAGACAGACTTGAAGTAATTTGACTAAGGTGTGGTTAAGAAGACTAGTAGTCAAATTGGGTGTAGCTGAGATTGAATTTGGAACAGGTTTGTATGAAAAGTGTGGAGCAGATTTATAGAAAGTTTATTTTCATTTGAGCAGTAGATGAACAGATTGTTGACAAGTATATGAGCAGTGGTCAGCTAATGATATACAGTGATGACATTATGTATAATATACACAGTGATGACATGAAAGATACATGACATTGAGTATGATGATGTTTCAGAACTTGATGGTAATCTTGATACTTGATGACATGTTCAGTTTGACAAATCTTTTTGATGACTCGTGGCATTGATCAACAATGTTTTAAGATGTGGATGACCAAATTGACAAGTGAAAATTGAGAGAGTTGTGTGTTCCTGAGTAGACCATGCAGAGCCGCAGCACTGAAGAACGATCAGCAATGAAAAGATTGAACAGCAGAGGTTGAACAAGATGAATGATGACTAGCAGAGGTGATGAGCAGAGATGAGGAGAAGAGATGTTGAGCAGCAGTGATGAGCAAATGATCAGCAGACATGATGACTAGCATTGATGAACAAATTGGCCAGTAGATTGATGAGATTGACCAACAGTATTGGTCAAAGATTGACCAGCAGCAAAACAGATTGATGAGCCAGAGATAAGTGCCGGTGTGATGTGACAGTGATGAAAATGTATTGAGACAATATGCTTTAACTGTAAATGCAAGCTTGTCTTGCTTTCGAGGTTAGGATACCTCAAACCTTTCTTAGCAGGGTCTAAGAAAACCAGGCAGGGTCCTGGGTCCTGGATGCAGAGCAGGTGCTCTTCATATCAGTAGGTGCTGATTTTGCCTAACGGTTGTAGCCGGACCAAAACTAATATAAAAAGATTACAAATTTATATGGTGTGGTGTTCTTCTGTGTTATGGTTCTTGATGAGTTAAATGCTATGATATGTGAATGATGAAGTTTATGAAATGTTTATGAGATTGGTAGAATAATGTATGATGAATTGATAATTGATTTTGATAAGCTGAGAAAAGTTTTAAAACTGGCTTCACACTGATTCACCCCCCCCTCTCAGTGTCTACAATTGGTATCAGAGCAGGCCTTCGTAACGAGCCTAGCAAGCTTGAAGGAGATCCTTAGACACGATGGAGGAAAAGAAAGAGTCATCAAGCAATGACGTGCCTGTACTGGATATTGCAGAGTATTTCAGTTGGAGGAGCAAAATGAAGGCGTATCTGAAGAAGTTTGGTGTTTGGGAAATTGTTATCAATCCACCCGCTCCATCAAACAAGAAAGGAAAATCAGCTGCACAAAAGGAAGCGAAGAAGGACAACACTACCGCCTTGAAGTTCCTCATGGATGGACTTCCCAGCTCGGTAAAGAAAAGTGTAGGAGAAAACACTTTAGCAAAAGACCTATGGTTCATGTTGGAAAGGGAGTATCAGAAGGCGAGACCAGAACCCGAAAAGACAAATCAGGAATTAGAAGACAAGCCCCCAGAAGAGCTCAAACAAGAAGAGGACTCCAGTGAAGGTATGAACTCTTGTGATTATGATAGCTTATGTGATGAAATTGAGAAGGTTCTTGTAGATGATGATGAAGCAATGTTGAAAGCTAAACAGAGAATTATAAACTATGTATGCAACATAGATCTCAGAGCTGATTGGTTCTTGAACAAAGTTGATCTTAATCAATCTGATTACAAGATGTTTAGGATGACAACCTTTGATTATATGGATAATCTCCAAAAGCAGAATGTTGAACTAAAGGAGTTGCTTAAGAAACTTAAGCATGAAGGAGTAGGTTGGCTGAAATTGCTGAAGGAAAAGGAAATAGAAAAAGAAAAACTAAAGATTGATTTGATCGATCTAACCCTAGAACAAACGAACCATGATAAAGATTCAAAAATACTTGAAGAAGCAAGAGAGGCAAATCTTGATCTGAAAACTCAGCTAGAAGAAGCCAAGAGAACAGAAGAAGCATTAAGAGATCAATTGGAAGAAAAAGAAGTGACAAATCAGAAGCATGAGTTTGAGATTGTCAATCTCAGAAAGAAGATTGAAAAATCAAAGCATCATGAGAAGTTCAACAGCAGCTCTGTCAAGCTCTAGGACAGTTCAATTGTCCTAGATAAGATCTTAGATTGCCAAAGATCTCCACTCGACAAAATTGGTCTTGGTTACAAGAAGAACAAAGAAAAACTTGAAGATGACACTTGGTCTCTGAAGACTCCAGAAGCAGGTCCATCAACATCCAAAGCTGCACCCCAGGCACCTGCACATGACAACAAGGAGTTTGGAAGTTCAAAGAAGAAACAAGGAGTTAGGTCTGTTCATCAAAGCAACTTCATAAAGGAAACAACTACAAGACCCAGGTATGAAAATGGCTTCAATGGTTATTGTTATTTGTGTTCTAACTTTGGTCATAAGGCTATGGATTGTAGGTTCTATGGAATAAGAAGGGCTGGAAGCCCCAATGTCTCGGTTAGATGTTGGACATGCAATCAAGTCGGACATGTTGCTGCCACATGTCACACATTGAGATGCTACACTTGCAGTGGGTTTGGACACAAAGCCCATGATTGTGCCAGTCAAAGAAGTCAAGCAAGAAGGAGTACTCCATACGCATCAGCAAGAAGATTTGAAGATCAGAAGACAAATGTCTACAGTCAGGGATATGCTCAGGTATGGAGAAATGAAGTGGATCAAAGAAGTATTGGAAGTTCCAACAGCTTAGTTAGGTGCTGGTCATGCAACAAATTTGGGCACAAAGCACAAAACTATTGGAATGATATGAGAAGACTAACATATAGCTCAGCCAAGAAAACCAGCAAGGACAATGAACGAACAGATGCCAAGAAGCAAGTATGGATAAGGAAGACCGAGCAGTTGCAGAAAGGAGAAGCTGATCAGAGCAGGAAGGATGGCTGCAATATGGCAAGCCAAGTGTAAGGTCTCTCAAAGACCTTAACACACCTTGAGTTCATGAGGCTGGAGAATGAACTTAAAGGAGAAAAGATGGTTACTCCAGGCATAGAGACAGGTCCTAGGATCGTGCACATTGACAGGGGGAGCAAATATCAATGAGCAGTGATCAGAGATTTCAAACATAGATATGTGGACACCCTTTGCCATTGATGCCAAAGGGGGAGAGATGAAGACAAAGGGAGAGATGCAGACAAAAGGGGAGCATGCTCATAGGGGGAGCATGAGTTGTTGTCATCAATGACAAAGGGGGAGATTGTTGATGAAATTGTCATTGATGCCAACATGGACTTGCAGTGGCCCCATGGGATGTCATTGATGCCACCAAGTCCCACTTGGAGATTGTTCTTGTACCCACAAGCTTGATGATATATGGTTCTATTTATGATCATGGAGGTGGAGCCCATGGACATTTTTGAAGAAGACCTTAAGTTGTGAAGAAGTCCCTTATGTTGATGACCCAAGCCACTTGAAGTTTAAAATAGTCAAAGTAAATGGTGAAGTCAGCCCAGTCAAAAGGATAATAAAAAATAATAATAATAATAACATCCTTAAGGTGACCCCAAAGTGGTTTGAAGAAAGTTTTTTAAAGACATAAATAAATAAATTACATTACAAATACAAATAGGTGAGGTGAAATAAGAAGGATGGTTTAAAATAAAATAAAGTTGACCGTTGAGGTGAAATAATAAAAATACATAAGAAGTGGTAATTATTTCTTACCTTAAAGGCTGCCCTAATTCATGAAGTGGACAACATGTCAACATGTGAAGGTGTATTTAAACACAAAGCATAAACCAACGATGGGAGAGCTTGCTAACCTTGGATCGAGGGAAAATTTCAGGTAAGAAGAGCAGACCGTGGATTTTAATGCGTGGAAATTTTGGTGGAGCAGCTCGTTTTTGTGGGTTTTCTGTGAAGATCTTTGTGGTGAAAAATTTGGTAGAGTTCTGTGTTTTTCTATCTGGGAGCAGCCCGCAGCAATTGAGGAAATTCTCGGTGGAACAGCAGTCTGAATCTTCTTCTTCTTTTTTATCCAAGGGCATCCACGAAGGAGCAGTGTCTCTGTGGAAATTTCAGTGCAATGCTCTGATTTTGTGACTCGAGCTTAGTGGACAAGGAAGAGAGAGGACGAGTTTCCTGGGTTTACACGAGGGCACACTCTCTGCTGGTTAGCAAAATCGTGGGCATCAAATCTATGGTCATCTCTTAATGTAACGACTTACCATCTTGAAGAAAAGTTGCCAAGTGAAGGGGATTCATGTGTGTGACATCCATTAGAGGAGAAATCTGCATGAAATGAAGGGAACAACTATAGCGTCCTGCCAAAGGAAGTTGTGGTCATCTACAGCAGCCTTCAAACTTGTTTTGAGTGCTTAAAAATCTTAACAAAAGGATCAAGTTACTCTTGGGTAAAGGCAGCCACAAATATTGCAGCAGTTCTGGTTGAAGTCAACAACAAGCCCTAAATTTTGATGACTCTTCTACATTCAACTGACAGTCTACTTTCAGGAGTTTGAACAGTGGGAATGAAAACAATGAAATCAGTACCTTGAGGTTGATATGGCACAGCTCCGGTGCATAACGGATCTGGGGGATAAGATGGATCTGTTCTTGTTCTACATAGTTGAAAATTGGGAAAGGAGTTCTCTCTAGCTACATTTTAGAAGAATCTGAACAATTACATCTTCCTTGAATGAGGGAGCTTGCTTTGCTCAAGATGACTGAAGTTATGTCTTATATAATGGTGATACCAGTTTGTGGGAGGAGTCTGGCAGAAGATGACTGACAAATCAAGGTACATGACAGGCAAGTCTAAAAGCAGAAGACATCTTAAATTTTTGGCATGAAGCTGAAGTGGGCCGCACTCTGCGTGTTTATGGTGAAGAAAATAGGTGGCAGATATTACAGAGAAAAATTGCAGAAGCTCGTTTAGCTGGTGGTATACATTCTACTTCAGAATTGGTGGAACTTGTGCGTAAAAGTGTTTACAAATTTTCAGACAGCAGTAACAGCCTTCCTTGTCATCCTTGTGACAGTCCAGAAATTCAAGCATGAAGGTTGAAGGCAGCAGCAATGCATGATGAAATGTGTTGAGTGGATTGATGAAGACTTGGTGCTTAGTTGATGACATAACAGCAGCATGATGAAGACCTTTTATATCTGATTTCTGAGCAGCAGTATGAGTAATTTGATGGAAAGAATGAGAAAAATGTTGGGCATAATGAAGCTTGGACAGACTGGTTGATCTCTGCAAAATTTGGATGATATATGACAGCCCTAGTTTCTTGAAGAAGTTGACAGTGATGCATATGTACAGTGATGGTACAGTAATGCAAAGTCTTAGCAGCCACAGGAGCACCTTGAACCTCAGTGCAAGATCTCCACACAAAGACTGCAAATGTTATTCTACAGCAGCAGGCTTGAAAGACTTATATAGGTGAAGTTGTAAAGAGATCCTTTCTAAACAAGGATAAGAACAAATCTTATTTGCATATGCTACAGGTATGTAAACTTGACTAATTATGGAGTCACAGAAGTATGATTTGGTATGAAAAACTACACAAGCAAATTACAGGATAAGTTTCCTGAAGTGCATATTTATTGGAGGCCACCATTGATATGAAGTAGTCCTAGAAATAACAACACTTGTCAAAGCATGTTGTTCAAAAATCATACGCTACTGTAGATTAAATTGAGGTCATTGCAGACCAAGTGTTATTGTAACTGAGATTGCTGAACTGAAGTTCATCTAAAGACAGACTTTAAGTAATTTGACTAAGGTGTGGTTAAGAAGACTAGTAGTCAAATTGGGTGTAGCTGAGATTGAATTTGGAACAAGTTTGTATGAAAAGTGTGGAGCAGATTTATAGAAAGTTTTTTTTCATTGGAGCAGTAGATGAACAGATTGTTGACAAGTATATGAGCAGTGGTCAGCTAATGATATACAGTGATGACATTATGTATAATATACACAGTGATGACATGAAAGATACATGACATTGAGTATGATGATGTTTCAGAACTTGATGGTAATCTTGATACTTGATGACATGTTCAGTTTGACAAATCTTTTTGATGACTAGTGGCATTGATCAACAATGTTTTAAGATGTGGATGACCAAATTGACAAGTGAAAATTGAGAGAGTTGTGTGTTCCTGAGTAGACCATGCAGAGCCGCAGCACTGAAGAACGATCAGCAATGAAGAGATTGAACAGCAGAGGTTGAACAAGATGATTGATGACCAGCAGAGGTGATGAGCAGAGATGAGGAGAAGAGATGTTGAGCAGCAGTGATGAGCAGATGATCAGCAGACATGATGACTAGCATTGATGAACAAATTGGCCAGTAGATTGATGAGATTGACCAACAGTATTGGTCAAAGATTGACCAGCAGCAGAACAGATTGATGAGCCAGAGATAAGTGCCGGTGTGATGTGACAGTGATGAAAATGTATTGAGACGGTATGCTTTAACTGTAAATGCAAGCTTGTCTTGTTTTCGAGGTTAGGATACCTCAAACCCTTCTTAGCAGGGTCTAAGAAAACCAGGCAGGGTCCAGGATGTAGAGCAGGTGCTCTTCATATCAGTAGGTGCTGATTTTGCCTAACGGTTGTAGCCGGACCAAAACTAATATAAAAAGATTACAAATTTATATGGTGTGGTGTTCTTCTGTTTTATGGTTCTTGATGAGTTAAATGCTATGATATGTGAATGATGAAGTTTATGAAATGTTTATGAGATTGGTAGAATAATGTATGATGAATTGATAATTGATTTTGATAAGCTGAGAAAAGTTTTAAAACTGGCTTCACACTGATTCACCGCCCCCTCTCAGTGTCTACAATATATATATATATATAATCGGAAGAATTGATCAAATAAATCACCAGTGCCTTAAATGGAGTCAATAGAGAAAATAATGTGCTTGCATGCGCTTGAAAGAATGTTTTGCAAATGTCTCTTGGTAGATTTTAAATTAATGTGGAATGTGAATGAATTAAATTAGGCGAAAAAGGGGACTCCAGATATATCCGAGGGGTACTTGGAGTATGTCAAAAAGTGAACTTTCACGGCTACCCGCAAGGTGTTTGTGGGCTGGAAAGGAGTCTTGGACACTGTGTTCGTAACGCACCCGTCAGGGTGTGACAGAGATCGGCGCCTCGAGGTCACTTTCCAGTTGTTCCCACTCCTCTGGGTATTTTGCCACCGTTTACAGTTCGTTCGAGGCATTGGATTTTTGCCTGATGGTTTGTCAATTTGGGAGGTGAAGAGTAATTAATCTAGTCACTCAAGTGCTTTTGATGCAGCTTGATTGATCGGACGAACCGCAGCCAAGTACAGAGCATACACACTCGAGTCTTTGTTATTTTTAGTAAATTTTAAAAGAGGTGTTCTTATTAAAAAGAAAACCCTCCAGGAACCTCTTTCGATCCAAGTGGACCTCAATCAGGGAATCAAGGAGGGATTGATTTTATTATGATTATTAAAACAATTAATGATAACAGATGAAGGATAAACAAATAAGCAAACCACAATTTTCTAATTAAACTACCACGACTCTTTCTTCACCTTTCAGCTCAAAAGGAGGCTTGTGGGGTAAGTATTAAAATTACTTTGAACCCACCAGATATGGAATATGACAATGATTATAAGTCAAAGTATACTACCCCTACAGATTAGAACTACACTAGATTGAAAAAAGATGAAAAAATGTAAAAAAGTACATAGACGCAAATCCCCCCAGGGGGATGGTGAATAGGCTCGAAAGAGCCTATTCGAGGAGATTTTTTTTATTAGCAGCAATTACAATATCAGAAAACTAAAATTAATCCACTTGGTCCTTATACGGAATGAGACCAAAGGTTTACAAATTGCGAAATTTTGAAATTTTGGGAAGACGGAGACCCCTTGGGGGGTTTCGAATGGTCCAAAAATGCTTTCCAGACAGCACCTCCTCCTCTTTTCTGTTATACCTGCTAAAAACCAGCAAGCTTATCACAGTTAAATATGCCCAAAAGTACTTTGAAAGTACTTTTGGATGAAAACACTTTTTACCCAAAAATTCTAAGTTAAAACTAGTTGTTAAAGAAGCAGAAAAAGAACCAAGGAAAGCAAGCTTTCCTTGGGATCTTGGCCTGCTTTTGGGGCAGCCAATATGAAGCACTTAAATTGCTGAATATAACTTTTTAGATTCTAAGGAAACAACCATGCATTCAACAAGCTTTAGATCTACTTTCGTAGCCTTGAAAAATGACAATTTTCCCTAAAACTAGATCTAGAATGCTTGTAAAATTTCTTTAGGAATGAGATCTAGTTTATGAGCTTTAAGGCAACAAGATCTCTGTAAAATGAATCCTGAAATTTATAGATCTAAACAATTTTAAAGCTGCAAAACAAGTAACCGGACTGATTTTAAAAAGATTGAAGGAAGAAGAGGAAAAAAAGAGTTGCCGGAATGGATCTGCAAAAGAGACTAGTTAGTGGAATGCCGAGGGACAATGCCTTCACAAAACAGTCGGATGCCCGGTGGAGTCAAGCTAGATCCATAGTTTGTCTAACCCCTACTACCTAAAAACTAACAAACAATCCTGCACAAAAACCTTATGAGATATGTATAGAGATATATGAAAAAAAAAGAGGGATTACATGCAAATAAACTTATTTAAACATGTATAATCTAAATCTTTTAACATATATGCTATGAGATATTGAAAAACAAGTAATCTTACTTGCCCAACTATACTCCTATTGATTCAGCTGAATCATTCAGGCCAGACAAGATTCAGATGCAGAAATTGAGAGAAAGACACCGGTAGCAACAAAAGCTGCAAGACAATGTTCATTCCACACACATAAGAGCATTACACCGTTTTGGCCTCCAAAGATTCACTTTATTCCAATAGCAAAAGATATTACACAGTATTACAACAGCAATAGCTCCGCAATCCAACTCTAGCTAACTCGGAAAAGAGGCAGCCATGCTTTATTTATACAAAAAATTGAAACCCCAGCCCAAAGGGGGCGCAAATCCCAAGGAGATAGACAACTGCAACTGAAGGAGAGTCCATCAATGCCTGATCTGAAGCTGAACTAAGCTTCTGCTGAGTCTAACTGTCAATCGGGGGGTTGATTGAGCTAACACATCAACCTGCTGACTGAATCATCAACCACAGAGCTCCCAGAAGAGCCCACACATGTGGAGGAGAGAGAGAGGGCGCAATTCCCCATAAAGGAGGTTGAAGTTCAACTCTGGATCTGCCTTGATTAGCCCCTTCAGTCAAGGAATTGCAATCTCTGGTTAATCTAGTGCCGATGAGACTGATTTCAATCAAATCGGTTGAGAATCCATTGATCTAGGATTTTGGATTTGCTCCATTATTCATCAATTTATCAATTAAAATAATCAATAATTGATTTTTTGGGGCTTTCTGACCTGAGTGATGGAAAATCACTCAAAACTTGGAAATAGTGGGTCTATAGGTTTACATGGTGCTCTTAAGCTTGAAAATGAGCACCCCCATGACTGAAACTGATTATTTGGCCCATTTTTATTACAAAACCAATTTTTTCAATTAGACTATTAAAAAATAGCCTAAGTTTTTGTGGAAAAATTAAAATTTAAAAAACTTTAAAAATTAAAAAAATTAAAAACCTAGGGGGACTTAGAAATGTTCATATGACTCGACCATGATGCCTAGCATGTTTATACATTGACACATAGACTCTAATAACCTCAACAGGCCTAAATGCCAAGCCGACCACCCCAACTTTGGAGGTATTGAGTGAAAAACTCAGAAATTATCAGTCGTTTATTCAACAACCAATAATAAACAAGGGAAAAAACACCCTGGGCTGATCGGATTGACAAATAAAGTCTATAAGACCGAGTCTTTTACAGACACTATCATGCTAGAACATTTATTACAACTCCCCCAAGGGGGTATGAACATGTGATATAGTACAACAAGCACTTCTAAGAAGCACTTCCGAAAGTCTTCTGAAATCCGAACAAATCATCGTTGTCCGGTTCACCAACCTCACTTGATAAAAAGCACTAAGTACAACTTAGGTGGTGACAATGCTTTCAATCCTTTGTTGTGCACGTTTTGTGAGATTGCAGGATATCTAGTTTGGAGAGCGTGTTGAGCATGTCGGCATCCTCGCATCTTCAAACATATTTATAAGGACTAGTCCCTCTGATCCCCACTTTGAGGACCCCAATGCCCAATTTCAACGGTTGTTTTTCTTCACCCTTCTCATCTTCTAAAGTTTGATATTCTTGGTTACTGATTCGATTTTTATTTCAGATCTATAATCTCATGCAATAATATAAGTAGATCTGAGTAGCTGTCTAGATCTAAGTAGTTTACAACTAAAATCTTAAAGTCTAGATCTGGCTAGAGTTGATCTACCATTTTTGACAAGTCTTTTTTCAAGTAAAATCCAAAGGTAAGTAAGGGTAGTTTGATTCAAGAGTTTAAAGATTCATACTTGGCTATTTAGAGCTTGGTTTACTTGTTCCAAAAGAATAAGTAAAGATCCTAAGAAGACAAGCTTCCTGGCTTGCCTTAATCATTTTCAACTAGTTTTACTTAGAATTTTTAGATTTTTTTTGTAAATTTTCCCAAGACACTCTTAAAGTGTCTTTGGGTGTCTTTCACATTCTTTTCATCGTTATTTTTTGCAGGTTTACAATAAAAGAGGAGGAAACTCTGGCGAATTTTCGCAAAATTGAGCAAAAGGAAGGCCCACAGAGATCCCCCTTGCAAAAAAACACTTTTCTTTAGTAATTGTAAGCCTTTGGATCCAAAATATAAGGACCAAAGCGCATTTCTTCCATGTTGTAAAAGGATTAATAAAGTTTTGAGTAGGCTCCTGAGAGCCCACTCCCCATCCCCCTAGGGGGATTCGCGTTGGTGTCCATTTTTGTGGTTTCTCCTCTGCTAGTGTAGTTTGTTTCATTACTTCGCTATTTTAAGTTTATATTTCAATCTTATTGCAAAGTAATACAAATACTAACCCACTACGCTGTATCGAAGTACCGAAAGGAAAAAGATTTGAGATCTTATTGCAAAGTAATACAAATACTAACCCACTACGCTATATCGAAGTACCGAAAGGGAAAAGATTTGAGTAGTGTAGTAATTAGAAAACTTTCATTTTTTGCACCCTTGCATTTAAAATAAACCCCATTGCTCTCCCGACTACAGTTCATGGATAAGGGCTTGCCCAAGTACTGAACCTGGAAAAAGGTTCTTGGGATTTACATATTTTAATCAGAAAACTTTGTTCAAAAATATTTAAAATTAACAAGGCCTTCATCCTCGTATGCTCTACTTCCACCGGAGTTTCATCTGATCAGTTGGTTGTATCAGAAAAGGATTTAGGTGACAAGTAATTAGTTTCACTTTTAATCAATCTCCCAAACAATGAAAATCTAGCGTTGTGTTTTGCTTCGTGTGGGGAAATTGTACAGAGGAAGCAGGAACTACTGAAAAGCGACTGCGGGGCCTCGTTAGGATACATCCTTGTTGGTGTAGTGTTGAACATCCCCTCGTGACTCCATTAAGCCCACATTTTCTCGTGTGCTACCACACTTTGTGAGTCTAGACATATTTCATGTACCTTAGTGGTATATCGGGAATCCCCCTCCTTGCTAATAATCCAAATAATTACTAGATTAATAAAACCAACCAACAATTAACCCACTCCTTAATCAACTCATCTAATAAATCTTAAAACTTACCAACGAGACACTGCAATACTTTCATTGAGACCACAGCAGCAACCCTTTTACACAAGCACTCCATATTCATTGGCACTGGTCTTCCACATTTTTATGGTTAAATCAATTTCCGCATATTGTTATGAATGGTGTTTGAAATTTGAATTATCAATGTTGTTATTATTATAATTCATTTGTAGTAACTCATTGTTAAGGTTTTAATTCATTTAACATTAACTCCTAAAATCAATCATTTCTTTCGTAGAGTAAAAACCTTAGATTTTACTTATCATAGGGACCACCCCCCTTGGCTTCGCAAGGAGTTGGCCTAGACAAAGGAGCTGAGTATCAGGTGACAGCACTTGGCTCGAGCTTGCACCCAGTGGCTTGAAGATTTCCGCCACGTTACCCGAGGTGTGAATTAGGCAGCAACACCTTGCAAACAGGTGCATTGCCCGTGATGATTTATACACAAGACTCAACACCTACCTCTTCAATGACTTTGATGAACAACTCACCCATATATTGTGCATCCTTGTATTTCCCAAGAGCATCCATCGCTTTGAAGAACACTGGTCCATTTGGGGATGACACCGTTAAACTGATGAGTGGATGGTTTGTTGCATCAGTCCATCCATGACAAATAATACAGACACCGACTGTGGGCCATTTTGATCAAATTGGCTCAACAATTTTATCCACCTCCTTATTTGCCTTAACCGACAATGTGGTTCTAAGCTTCTCTAAACTAGGAGGCACAAAACCGGTTGGAGCTCATTCAATTAGACTTCGACACATCTCAATGAACAATGGTGACCATGCAACATTGAATGAAATGATGTTGAGGTAGAAAAAGAATGCAATGGTAAGGTTCACCTCTTCTCATGCCTCTTGTTGGAAAATCTAGTCCATTGGACCACTTGTAGTTGGCCTCTTTCTTGTTGGATAAGTATCAACCTCAATCCCAAATCTACTAGGTGGAGGCCTAGTGCTAGAGGGTTTCGTCAAGAATGAAAGAGGATCCTCATTATGTTGTGTCTTACTTGTCGCTGCCACCTTCCCTTGGCCAACATGATCCTCTCTTTCCATCTCCCTCCTTTGGGTGTTACTCACTGCTTTACATGAAGAAATCCCACAAGTAAGGGCCAACAAATGGCCCTTAACCCAGTAATATGTGCTCTTGAACTCATTCTTGCAGAAATTGCAACTCCAACACACATTGCCTCCCCCACCAAGCTTTGCTCCAGGGCCTTCTTTCCTTGTCACATACCTCCACAAAGGGTATTTACTCTCTTGGGCTTGTTGTCTTGCTAAAACAGGATTAAATTGAGCATGAGCTCCACTAGAAGCAGGGGGAGCACCAACGAGACACTAGATGGGGCATTTCTCCCTTTCCTTTGCCCTTTAGTTGTTGCCCTAGCTAATTGAAACATTCTTCTTCTTGCTTAATGGCGAGCTTGAATCCTCTCAATGAAATGCTCGCTCAAATACACTTGGAAACCCTTGCAAATGCTTCATATCTTCTTTCATCTGCAAAGAAATTCACTCTAACCTCTCCCTTCAATTGCAAAATGCACAAATGAATGAGCAATTTCACTTTTAAGAAATCCGCAGGCGTCTTTTTCACGGTTTTCATGTCCTGGAATCGTGACACGTATTGGACAGAGTCGGGACACGGCTTCAACAAGAAAAAACACATGTCCCACACGTGTTGAAGTTGTGTCCCGACTCTGTCCAATACGTGTCACGATTCCAAGACACTTGTTTTAGGACACGAAAAAACACATGTTTGACAGGTGTTGAAGCCGTGTACCAACTCTGTCCAATACGTGTCACAATTCCAGGACACTTGTTGAAGCCGTGTTCGTGTCCGACACAGCCCCATGGGACATGGGAGGCCATATGGACGTATCCAGTGACTTAGGTATGGACACTTGTCCTTCTTAACTTTATCAACAGATAACAAAGGGGGCGAATTAGAGGTGGGCACATTTGGTCATAGATATACTCAACAATGTAAAGATTAAATCTAAACCATTGATCAGCCCGCACAGGTGTGGTTCATTGGCGGTTCAGTTGTTATGAAGTCACTTGTAGTAAACTAGAGGTCACGAGTTCAATCCCACCCGGATTTACCTATGTCCCATGTCTTGCGGCGGGTGTGGGGCACCTAGGGGTATAGTGGTAGCAGGAATGGATCCCTAAACCCCATGTCACGCGAGTACCAGCCCAGCTCCAGTTGCTGATTCCCCTAGTTACAAAAAAAAAAATCTAAACCGTTGATTGTAAAATGAAACTTGAATGAAGATCTCATCCTTTGATCAGCAAATTTTGCTCTCCTCTTGAGTTATAAAAGAGAGAGCAGCTCATTTGTAAAGGGGGCAGTTTTGAGAATAATAGAATAGCTCTTATTTTACTGTGTTTCTTTTGAGCTCTTGGTGATTTGTGGCTGGATTTTGGCTCTTGCTTTCATCTAATAATATGTATATGACATTTGATCCATAACTGAGGTAATATTATTCATTTTTTTTATGTACAAGTCTAGAAATTGCAACTGCTCTAATGCTTCGAAGTTTTCTGATAAGAAACACAACTTAAAATCCTATTCCATGTGCTTTCCTTTCTAGATTTTGTTCCTAGCCACTTATACATTATTTATCTAACTTGTTTGCTGATTTTTCTCAGGTTTTGGAACTTCTAATCGATTTCCATCTTCAGGATTGAGCTAGTCTTGTAGGTTGTAAGAGCGTTGGGTTCAAAGAAGCACCTCAGCTGGGTCAAATTGCAGATTGTTCAAGGGTCTTTGCATTTCGTTGATCTCATCATCATGCCAATGTGCTAGGAGGGGTGAATCGACTCCATAGCCCAACATCAAGGCACTGGGTGAGAGCTATGGGGCTCTAAGAGGATTAACAAAGGTCTGAAATGTACCACACTATTTCCTTAGAAATCAGTCAAGCAAGTACTGTGGGAAAGCTGGTATCTTCTAGCAAGTATTGGGAAAAGTTTGACTAGAGACACCTCCTGTGGTAAGTCAAGTTCTGCTTAGGTGGACTTGGGAAATCAAAAGAAAGAGGACCCTACCCGTGGCACACTTTAAAGTAGTGTCCTGAGGGTTTGCCAGTTTAGCAGCCGATTAATCCTTGAAATCCCAAGGCTGCTAGGTTGTGCAACAACAGGGAGTCTAGTATGCAGCATAATTTTATAAGATTCATATATAAATTAATTCCTTGGGACAAAAGAATTCTATCTTTCCCATCTTCATGCCATATTGAACGAGAGATACATAGCAGAAATGATAATAAAAAACAATAATATAGAGAGGACTCTATGTCAGAAGAAATCAAAAGATAAACCAACACATTTGGGTGAAGAACTAAACATATTATTGTCTCGGAAAATACCTTGCCAACAACTGTTACAACCACTGTTGGTTGATTTCGTTGGTTTGGCATTTTGGCATGAAACGCTATCCGTGATTCACGATAGCACCCTGCAATAAAAGGCCATAGACTGATCATGAAACAAACAAAAAGAGCAGTACAACATTAGGTCCAGAAATCATGCCAGACAATCTTTATTCTTGACTTGGTTTCAAGGAGACTCGTACCTAATAGAAAAATTTTGAAATTCTGAATTTAATTTTTACACCAAGTTGGATATCATCATATCTTCCAGAGAGGAAAAAAATTTTGACCATGTATGATTATCACTAAAGATGCAGGAAGAATCATACCAATAGAAAGGTCTGGAAATTCAGAATGTATTCTTGAGAGAGGCTCTGCAATTGCTACCTGCACAGTATAATACAATCATGTACGATAATAACTAAAAGAAGCATTAACAGAACAATAAATATTTCATACAAGCCTTTAAATAGCTATAAGGGTAACAAAAACATGTGACTTGACCTTACATTCACAAAAGATTTCAGTACAAAAACAGAAGCATATGTGTCACTGTAACTTGCTAGTTTAACTTATATATGACCAAGTATACTGTATTCAAATTAGGTATATTAGTTTTATCAGTTTTAACTATGTTCTAAGATTACAAAGTAAAATTACTTTTCATCTATACCACACACACAATGTAGGGCTGTCTATCAATAAACCTGGCCACACATTCATGGGTATTTTGAACAACAGCCCCATGGGCCTGCAAGGCACAAAGCTGACCAAATGGATCAAAGGAGTGCTTTAGATATACAATGTTCAGTATATTGTGTCAATTCTTTGCCACAAGACCATAGTAAACACACGCACAGATATGTTCTGTGTTGATTTTGGAAGGGGTACTATATTAATTTTTAAACATGCACACCATGCATGTGTGGATGAATGAACAATAGATGTTTTCATCAAAAAACAATAGAGTGAAACAATAAATAAAGAGATAATTTTTATATAAAATTAAATATATGCAAAAAATAATGAGCACAGTTTCATGGATCCATTTTACCATTTCAACATAAGAATAACATTCAACTAGTGTTGTTTAGAAGGTAAGTGATGAAAAAACCATTTCACTTGAACATGCAAGAAACTGGGAATGTGAGACACAACTGAGCACATGGAGACAGCCCTTCAGGTGAAGGATAGCACACAAGTGAAGGTCATGTGAGGGTAAAAGCAGGAGACCCAACGGCTGTACGGGCATGTGTGGGCATGGCTTCTGACCATGTGGCCGGAATCAGTCATTGAGAAGGGGTTGCATCCAGTCCCCTAGTGGAATTGAATCAATTGTAGCAAGAGGGAGATCACTAGAACAAGTCACTGAAGAAGAGGGTCGTGTTTATGCAAGGAGAACTCATTCTCAAGAACATTCTCCACCAGAATTTTTGCCATTACATTGTGGTGATCTGGATGGAACTTGTTGAAACATTGTGCATTCATTGACTGCAATGTTTGAAGAGGTTGCAAACCCAAAGCTCAAATCGCAAGAAGAAGGGAAACCAATATTTTACCAAAGATTGATGAAGGGAAACCAGTACTAGAACTTGAAACAATTCTTGACACAAGGATCAAGCAACTGCAAAATTGAGCAATTATTAAGTTCTTCGTCAAGTGCAAGAACTTGCCAATAGAAGAGGCGACATGGGAAAATGAGTTCTTCATGCAGAAACATCCAAAATTAATCAAGTGCAATTGTTTGAAGAAGAGGAGCATGTCAAGCCCCATATATTGTGACATCACATTTCTATTATTATATTAGTATTGTCTTTATTGGTCAGCTAAGACCTTGATTGTCATAGCACACTTCATCTCATATCTCAGAATGACCAAGGACACAAGGAGGGTCCTTTGAACTTTCAAGAGATGGGACCAATTGGTAGATGATGCCACGTGTGGATGAGGAGATACAACAGGATGGCCTTGTAGAGACTATTGATTAAGTTGTCATTGATGCCAACAGTGTTTGGTCAATGATGCCAACTGTTGAGTCCTTGGTGCCCCTTGTGGAGCCCCTGGGGGTTAGTGTTTAGTTTGTGGTTGTTTGTGTCAGAGGAGTCCTTTTGACCTTGTCCAAGCCCAAGCTTGAAGCCCTTGGAGACCTTGGAACAATGGCAAAAGCCCTGGTTACCCATTGACTTGGTCAAGTGCCACTAAGTTTTATCTTGGTCCCAATTGAGTCCATTATCGAGTTCCTTGATCCTAGTTGATCTTTGGTTACTGGTCTTTGTGTTGCTTATTATGCGTGTACCTGTTTTGGTCTCTTGATTGGTTGTTGGATGGATGATGTGGCTCATGTGTGTAAGTCCCTTGATATGTTGATGTTGGATCTCATTGCTTGCATTGGATGGTCTTGAGATTGTTGAGTTCTTGTGGGGTCCTTGAGTCCACAAGCTTAGATCTTGATCCTCTTGCATGTGGAGACTTGGGTCTTGGAACCCACACTTATGGTGGTATGTTGGAACCATTCTTATGGGGTCCTAGGTGTCCTTGGAAGTTTGGGTCTTGAACCTACACATATGGTGGTTTAATGGCCCTTGGATGCTATATGGTCATTGGCATGTTGTAGCCTTGTGATCATGCATATGAAGCCCATAAGGTGTTGCAAACTAGTGGTGAGGTCTTTGTACCCCTATTTTGTGGTGTTGGTACTCTTATTATGATGAAGATATATAATGGAACCATTGGATAGGTATTTAATGATATGGAGACCTTGAATATGATGATGATATTCTTGAAAAAATATTTGTAAGTTTGTTCCCACTAGATTGGTGGTGTTGGGGTCCTTGATACCCTTTATATGATGAGTATACGATGGATCCCTCCTCCTTGTTGATGTGATGTATGTGGATATGAAGACCATAGAATCCGTCATTCCTTTGATGATGTCCATTGAATCCTTTGACCTTGGAACTTATGCATAAGGTAACATGGTCTTTGACACCTTTATGCGTGGAATATTTGGAGTTTTGAAAAAATTAAAGAATTTAAAGGTATTAGACCAAGAATTTGCAAATAAACCCATCATAGGGAGATAGTCCTCATCAAGCCATTCCCATTGATATGTGGAGCATCTTCTAACTCCTTACGGTTGAAGAGATATGAATTTTTGAAGTTGGTGTACTCCACATTTTTGGGTGAGCCGACCAAACAAAAGAGAATTTAATTATTTGTAATTTTGAATTGCATGTCGGCCCAGTTTGAGGTACTAACTTTTCTCCATGACCTATATAAATAGAATATCAACCATTTCATTTGTTCATCAATCAATTCTCTCTTTGGTATTTCGCAACTCTTGGAGAGAAGTGCGAAACTTTGTGGAGAGATTTTTTAGCATCTTCACTAAAATTGGCATAACTTTCTCATATAGAATCGGAATTACAAAATTCTTGGCTCGTTGGAAAGCTTGTTACGATGGCTCGTTGGAAAGCTTGTTACGAGGGCTATGTGATGACATGATCGAGAGTTTCTTTTGGTTTGTCTACTATTTCTTCATCTTATGATCTTCGAAAATGTATGGTTCATGCTTCTGGGTTTCTCTTGTGATGACACATCTCTCTTATGGATAGAGTTCATCTTTGATCTTAGTATGTGAGCTTCTATATTGGTATATCTCTTTGAAGTAATTGAATATGTTATGGAGGCTTTGGTGATGGTTATCTTGGCATATATCTTGATGTGATCTTGATATAGATCATGATGATTATCTTGGATATTGTTGTCATAGATCTTGGTGTTTATCTTGACTGTTGTATAGCGTAGTATTGAATGAGAAGTTGACATGTAAGTAATATATCTTGTGAGTGATTTCTTTGATCAACCTAAGTGTTTTCTTTGAAAATTAGTTTGACAAGTGTTGATCACTGTGTCTTTGACTTAAGTGGAGTTGGATTGTTATTGGTTGTTAATGATAACCTTCGACAGTATTGTAAGTGACTATTTGCTTGATATTTGTTTTGATGACTTGATTTGAGTGGAGTGATAAATCTTTTTGCGTCTAAGGGTTTATGAGATTGATTGAGTTTGACATAGTTGGTTAAATTTTTTATCTTATTATCTAAGGTTAGTTGGTTGAGGTTTATCATGTTTAACTGTCAAGTATTCCTTGACTGCGTTGAGGTTGGTTGCGATGTCATTGAGTTAAGTGTGTTTGGACAAAGTTTGGTTGGTCGTATGTGAAGTATCGTGGTTGCTCAAATGTGTCTCTTACTTGATGAACTAGGACAAGTAAGAAGGGTTGGTTGATTGTCAGAGCACTTGATTAGATTAACACAAGTATATGATTGATTTGGCACAGATACACAAACATCTTGGTACATGTTGGTTCAATTGAGCAAGATTGACACAGGCTGCCTTATGTGCAGTTGGTCTGACTCAGATTGGTTGAGTTTTATGAGTAGTTGGTTTGACCCAGGTGGACTGAGTTTGCTGTGTGGTTGGTTAGACTCAGATTGACCGAATAGGATGATGTGAGCAATAGATTGATTGGTACAACTTGATTAGACAGATTGTTTTGCACAGGTTGTCGGTACAGGTTATTGGTATAGGTGTGGTGCAATGATGAGTTGATGAGTACTAATCAAATGATGAGCAGTGGTTAGTAGTGGCAATGGTTGTGTAGTGTGGTATAGGTTGTGCAGTGTGGTACAGATTGTGCAATGCAGTATAGGTATTGATTAGCAGGTCCACAGGATCAGTGCGGCTGTGGTTCAGTAGTTTCTATCTTCATATCAGGGTGGCAGGACGAGGCAAGGAAAGGTGGTTGTAGCCTCCTTTCGGTTGTAGCTGGAGAACTAGGGAGTTGGAGCTTCCTTTAGATTGTAGCTTGTAAATTAGGGGGTTGTAGCCTCCTTGCAGTTGTAGTTGGAGAATTGAAGTCATTGTAATAAGGGGGTTGTTGCCTCCTTCCAGTTGTTGCTGGATAATTATTATTATAAAGGCTTATGTGGTTTTTCCCCCAGGACTTGGGTTTCCACGTAAAATCTAGTGTATTGTGTATCATGCTATGCTTCTTATGTGATGATGATAATAATATTGATGATGACATAATGATAATGTGATAATCCATAATATTGAATAAGTTGTTGATTGCTAAAATTGAAAAAGTAAAAGTGGTGCACACTATTTCACCCCCCCCCCTCTCAGTGTACCTAGTGTGTCCAATAGAGACACCTCCAGTTGTTATGGATGCGGAGGAGCCTCCACTTGAGAGTAATGACTACCTAGAGAGCTTGTTGACTGAGGACCTCAATGATGATAATGATGCTATAGATGCAATTGGCCTAGATGGCCTGGCTTGATGAAGCCAACTTAGTTATGTTGTTAATGTTCATTGTTCAATGTTTTTTGCATTTTGAATTTTGCATGTAGACTTGTAGTATACTCTATGGTGTATGACATTGTTATTGGACATATATCATGATTCACATGAATATGCAAACAATAATTTGAATTTCCACTTGGTTTATCTTTTATGAATATTTGATATCACGTTTATACTTAAGGTTCAAATGTAATTTCCACTTTATACCAATGGTTTATGAACTTTGAAGCAATGTCCATGTTACTCATTGAAATTGAATACTAGTGAAAATGATTTAATTTTTTATTTCATATATCTATATATATATATATATGAAATGAAAAAATAAATCATTTTCACTAGTGTATATATATCATAGTTGAACGGATACCGCTCCCGAGATTTTGGCAACCTGTACCCAGCGTTTCCCAGCTCCTAGGAGCTTGGGAGCTGGTAGGAAACGTCCCCTTTTTGCTGGGAGCTTCTTTGGGAACTTGGGAGCTTTTCGAGAGCTTTTTTGGAACTTTCTTTTGCCGCTCTCTTTTTATTGGGAGCTTGTAGAAGCTCCCGACCAGGTGGAGGCCAAAATCATAAGAAAAGTGTTGAAAATCTATTAAATGATTGAAGTTTATTGTATCAAGAAATCACCAACAATAAAAATTTCAATTGAATCTATCAATAATGCCATTTTTTTTATTTTCAAGGTTAGATAAATAAAGAGGGCCCACGCCTCTTAAATGTTTAGATCAATGTTTTAAAACTCGAACTCGAACTCGGAATCGGATGAGGGTCAACTCGGACTCGAGAATGACTCAGTAATGAACCGGCCGGTTTGATTTTAATGACTCGGTTTACTAAAAAACATATAAAATATTTAAATTTTAAAGAAAAAATTAATTTAAAGATTATAATCCATCATTCCAAAGCATTAGAGACAAAACATCCAAAGTATGATCATATATATACCATATAAGGATGAACATATCAAAATTGCATGAAGGGTATTGTGCCAATGTGCAAGGCTACAAGCAGCAAATACATAATACATATATGAAAGTCTAAACAAAATGAAAATACATAATCAAAGATGCCTAAATTACTGTAAATCACTTAAAATATATATAAAAATTATGAATTACAGTATTGTATAATGTATTTGTAAGTTTGCAACTTAAATGTAAATTACTAAATTGTAATTTATAAAAATTAAAACTCCACGCAGGCACTGAGCTCCACGCAGGCACTGAGTAGTGAGCTCCACACAGGCGCTATGCATGCACCCTCCACCGACTCTCGAGCACCCACGGGCCAATGGCCACACTCACGGATGCCACACCAGTGTTTTAAAACGCGGGTAAACTGAATGTCTGAAGTTTGAACATTGAAACACTTCAATGGTGACAACAATCAGGCCAAAAATGAAGCCGCGAGCAGGTAAGTCGGCACTTTTCAGTGTTAGGGTAGTTAGGGATTAGGTTAGGGGTTAGGTTAGATAATTAATAAATTTTAATTAAAAAAAAATCCAGCTCGGGTCCAACTCGGCGAGTTTACCTTTAACTCGGCCGAGTTGGCCGGTTCGGTACCGAACGGGCCATCCGACCTGAGTTAAAAGCCGGTTCGGCTCGGCTCGAGGTCAACTCGGCTAACTCAGCCGAGTCCGAATCGGCTTGGGCCGAGTTTTAAAACACTGGTTTAGATCCATTCACACTCAAAATATATGCACTTAAGTGAATACAAATGGATCTTTTACAATACTAAGATATTGAACAGCTTTAATTCATATCTCAAATGATTATAGCTAGCTTACGTTATTCATACTCACTGATATAGCAATTTAGGATCATAAACCATATCAAATTCAAGATACCAAAAAATTTGAAAGTTTATTAGTTGAACTTAAAACAATCAAGTTGATTCACATTAGAAGTAAGTAGTAGTTACCATAAAAAAATGCAGAGGCACCCAAAGACTAAGCACTCTTAGGAGCAATAATATAGATGGAGTTGGAACAAGGAATTAGAAAAATATTGAATCTTATGATTTATGAAGCTATTGGTGCTTCGTATACATATATGCAACCTGCCTTTACAAACTCGTACAATGAGATTTGTATAATGTGGACCTAGAGGGGTGAGCAAATTTAAAAATAATGAATTTCATGACACTACTAAAGGATTAAGAGGATAAAATAGTTTAAGCTATGAAATTAATCAATTATGTTTTTTTAACTTTATTTTTTTTAATATATTTAAAAAAATTAATATATATTATTGTCGCTCCCAACCCTACGTTTCCTGCAAATTTGGGCGAAGCTTCTAGCCGTATCGAATACTTATGTTCGCGTACCCAACGCACCCGCGTTCCAGAAACTTGTGCAATATATATATATATATATATATATATATATACACACTAGTGAAAATGATTTAATTTTTTATTTCATATGATATATATATATATATAGTGCCCCCAACGCACCCAAGTCCCCTGTTTCAAAAAGTGGCGTCCCTGTCCCTATCCCCAAGTTTCCTAGCAACTTAGACCCTGGCCAATTTATTGCTAAGTCCATGTTCTGCAACACTGATTTAAAATTTTAAATTAATGACCACAAATTGGCAAAAATGACCTAGGTCCATTACAGCAATTAGCAAACCACTTGAATCCCAAACAATTTGTCACCAAACCAAATGAAACCAGAAGCAACTTTTAATGAACAAAATATATATCTAATAATCTATGTTGCTAGGGTACCCATACCCGGGGGTAGGGTACACGTACTCGTACCAGGTACTTGGGTACTCGTAGGGTATGTCTCCTGTCATACCCCATACTGGGTCCATGTACCCGAGACTCCGATATAAAAAAGGGGATACTTATAGGTAAAATGGTACATTGTACCCCATGTTTGGGTACTCTGGGGGTACAGCCGATTCAAAAAAATGCAATTCATTGAGGAAAATGTAATGACCCCCAACCAAATCTGAACTAATTTTTTGTTAACTACAAACGGAGTCTGGTTTAGGACTTAGATAAAACTTTTTGCAACATTGTTCAAATTCCACTAAACATTGTCCAAATCTGGTAGATTGATTTTACACTATGAAACCGGACACGTCCAAAAGGGCCTGCGTGTCCCGTGTCCGCGTGTCGGACACGGACACGCTGACAAGCGTGTCCGACACGTCTTTGCAGCATGTCCTGTGTTCAAACATGGGTGTCCGAGGACTGCCAGTGCGTGTCCGGAAAACAGGACACGTTTTCCACTAAAACAACGCCCAGAATTGCTT
>LPNX010268655.1:0-174711 GCA_001517045.1 Pseudotsuga menziesii | reverse complement strand
TTGATTTTACATTGATTTACAATGAATGTTTTTATGGTTTTGTGTTCAGCACTCATGGAACGTAATTTGACTACCAAATGTGCACATAAAAAATATACATATGTATTTAATATTGAGAAATACGCTCACATCAACGCAGGAATATACTTTTCAATTTTCAATTTTTTATTGCCTATAACAGCAGTACAAATAGGTGTTTAAAATAAAATTTCAAGTGTACTTTCATGTCTGAGTTTGATTCTCTGTTACAGCTGCCTGGGACAATGATTTATCAAATTTTATGTAACTTCCAGTCTTCTAATTGATATCTACTAAGTCTATGATTTATCAAATTTTATGTTTCAAATTTTCAATCTGAATGTTCATTGTTCAAATAATCATCGAATTCATAATTATGAATCATGATTCATAATTTATGAAGAAATCTATATGCATGTATGATGTGACTATGACATATATATAGTACCCCCGACGTACCCAAGTACCATTTTTCAAAAAGTGGTGTCCTCGTACCCATACCCAAGTTTCCCTGTCCCCGTACCCAAGTTTCCTGGCAACTTAGCTAATAATTAAACATTAATAATTAAATAAACTAATAATTAATGAAGAGGCACCTTGATGAAAGGTTATGCCTCTTTACGAAAGGGCACCCAGTATGGGTATTTATACAAACGTCATTCTCATTGTAATATCATCACTTATTTTATCAATCATATATTATATTACTTTTCCTTTCATGGATTATCTGCATTATTTGCACTGGGTATTTGTGTAAGACCGATTTTATCGTTTCTGAAACGATTTTGTCGTTTCAATGGTATAAGAGCAAGTCTGATCTGAACCTTTGGCCACTAGACTGTTGGTCAAAGATTGTTGTTGTTGGCAACAAAATTACTGAATTTTAGCCACCCCAATTTCAGAGTTTTCTCTGACCCGAGTCCTTGACCACTAATTGGCACTTGGCCATTTATAGTCTACGAATACCATTCGAAGCAAAAATATTCTACTATAAAAATTCAAAGAATCGAACCACAAAATTGAGCATCGAGTTTCTAAAGGTGATTGGAAAAAACAATACTTATAATACTAAGAACAATCTACCATTACTATCGATCCATCGAATTAAAAAACCCATCTGTCCAAACGTCACCCACCCTATCACAGCATCGAAGAGCCATCGATGGGCTCTCGTGCAGTTGTTCTGCCAAAATCCAGAAAAAATAGTTGGGTGAATTCACCAAGAAGTGGGTGTCGTCACTGTTCAAATCATTTAATGAAGCTAAAATCGTAAGTGATATAAGATTGCTGCATTGAAGCCTATGTTGACTGGTTCATAAAGCGGTCATCCAACATCCGTCGAAGAATAGACTGACTGAATCCTCGTGAGGTGTTTGGTTCAAAGTCATCATAGGGAGTCAAGTGTAGTCGCATCGTCTACACTGCCCTACGTTGGCCCCCGACCTCCCCCGCGCTACTCCCCTCTTCCCCCGCATCCACAGCCTCCATGTCCACAACACCAACAACATCGGCTCCCCCTGCACTCTCCTCCATCCGCTGCGCTAGTCATACCACCGCGTTCTCCCACGCTCCTCTCTGTAGGCTTCTCTACTCCCAATCCTGCAACATACCTCCACGTCATATTTACAAAACAATCATCGTGATTGTTGAGAAAAGATTGCACCCGTTAATAAAGTGAAAAAAAAATTTAGTGTGAAGGAAACAACTTTATAGAGTCGCCAACCAAAAATAAGTAAATAAATAAAAAGTCATCGGCATTAGAATATTATCTTATATATAGTGCATAAGGCATTAGAATATTATAGAAGTTGACCACGCATTAGAATATTATCATATATAAAGTGCATAAGGAAACGATTTTGCAGTTGGATTTAAAGAAAAAAAAGTGTAAAAGAAAGTTTTACTTTTTAAGTTATAAAAGGAGTATTGTATAAAAAGTAAAAACATACATATATATTTATATATATATATATATATATATATATATATATTAAAAGTAATAAAAAGAGGATAAGTTAAGTAATTTTTTTAATTTAAAAATAAAAGGAGTTATAAAGAAAAGGTGAAAATTTTTCAAGGTTTTCAGCCACCAGTTTCAATGTCAAAATTTTCACTGTTTAATACCCAACCCAGATTTAATGAAGGTTGGAAATTGCACAATATTTCAGACCAATAAAAACACTGCTGAAACTCACATTCAATGACAGAAAATAAAATAATAAATGCACACCATTAATTTCAGACTCAAATATTTTTGGCAAACTTGCCCAGGACAAACCCACAAGGGAAAATCCTGTTAGGAGAGAGTTTTTATTTTCAGGAAAAATTTTACAGCAAATCTCAAAAAATTTCAGACCAACTTATCTCAACCAGAAGAAAATATTTCTATCTCGTTTTTCTTGCCCAACAGGAAAAAATACAACTCTGATTTTTCTGCTGAAGCTGCCTCGAAGACCGTGCTATTGTACGGACTGTACGACAGCCTGTTGTACGGATTGTCTTGAAAATCATGCCACTGAAGTTGCCTCGAGGCTTGTGTCTACTAGTTTGCCTCGAAATTCGTGCCCAAAATCTTCTCAAAAACTGTGCCTGACAGTTCCCTCGAAATATGTGTCGTACTTTCCTTCTCAAAATCTGTGCACTGTATGGAACCGTATAGTACGACCTGTACAGACAGGCAACAATAAATGTTGTTGTCTCGAAAACTGTGTTGGCTTCCTCCTCGAAATTCATGCCTTGCTAAAGCTTCCCTCTTCCTCGATTTTCGTGCCACCTTCTCACTCTACTCTCCTCTCCTCTCCACTCTCTTCAGCAAAAGTGAAAGTGATTTTCCTTTCCTTGCCTTTTTGGTGAAAACCCTAGGGTAAGTGACTAGTCTTCTAATCCAACGGTTGAGATTGAATAAGCTAAGTGGATGAGATTAATTGCTCATTAAATCTCATTTAAAAATAATTTCACTCACCTCACTTAAATTTTTCCAAAAAGTGACTTTATTCTCTAAAGTCAAATTAAATGCTCATCTCAAGTCATTTAATGCAAGGGTCACTTTATTTCCCTCTTTTAAGTGACTAAGGCAAAAGTCACATGGGGGAACACTTTCCTAGGTACAAAAATCAACAAAAGTGTTAAGAGACATCAAAGAAGTTTTTAAGATATAAATATTAGTATCAAGGGCATATTTATTGACAAAAAAAATGGAGTCTCAGAGCAAAAAACAAGGAATATTTCCAAGCACTTTAAAAACTTATGTTCTGATGTTATTCCAATTAAAAGGAACAATTAGAGGGAAAGACATTACTATTTCTATCGCTCTGGCGAACGCAATAATTATATTAGTGATGAATTTGCTAATGAGTTAGCGATTCCGGAGTCAAATATAGGTGAAAGGTTAGACTTTTGAAATAACAAAGAATATGCAATAAGCGATTTACAATGGAACATTGGAGATTATACTGGTGTCTTGCAGTTTATAGTTAGATCCTTGTGGAGTAGCGATGGTGACCTAATTTTGGGATCACCGTGGATAGAAACATTGGGGACTTTTATCTTAAATGTTGAAAAGAAGTTTATGATATTTCCCTACAAAAAGAAGACAATCACATTACGGGACATTAACATGAAGTTAGAATCAAAAGTCACATCCTCTGAAGACTTCAAAGAAATATCAAAGATGTTGTTGCAAGGGAATGAGAAATCAATACAGACGATACACAAAGATTTCGACAAGGTTGTTGCAGGTAAAGAAGAAGAGATCTCTCCTTTAAGAGATCATAATCATAAATTACTTCTGCAAATCAAGAAGGCAAAGGATAAAGTTCAATGCAATCAAAAGTTAGAAGAGAAGATTCAAGCTCTCCAGCAAAAATTACTGGGAAAGGACAAAGAAAATTCTGCCATGAAGAAGGTTAATAAAAAACTAGAGGAACAAATCAAGAAGTTAAAAGAAGACAAACAGTAGCAAGACAAAAGGTTTGAGAAGATTCAGAATAATAATAATCTATTAGAGAACAAATTAGTTCAAATCTAGAAGGAAGCATCCAAACTATCCAGAAAACTAATTCCAGTTGAGGAAGAAGAAACAAATACAAATTCGGCACAGTTCAAAAGGAAGTCAATCGAGCAGAAAAAACAAGCAACAAGAACTCTTTACCGACACACAAACTACAAAAAGCATTTTGACCAACGACAGGGTCAAAATGAACATAAACAAAGGTGTTATAAATTCAGAAGCAACAAAACACAAAATCTACAACCTAAGCAGAAATGGGAAGATCTATCCAACAAGACGATCAACATTCACCTTCGATAAAAATAGATCTCAGATGGACCACATCACAGACGATACGACATTTTTCCTTGGAATTCGTAACTCGTATCGTCTCATTTCATCAAGTGTCGCAAGTACTAAAATAAAGGATTAAGAGATGACATTACAACCAAGACATCAAACGTAAGCCTTGTCTTCAATAAAGCTTTGAGGACAAAGCTTTTCTTAAAGGAAAGGCAATGTAATGAACAAAATATATATATAATAATTAAACATTAATGATTAAATAAACTAATAATTAATGAAGAGGCACCTTGATGAAAGGTTATGCTTCTTTACGAAAGGGCACCCAATATGGGTATTTATACAAACGTCATTCTCATTGTAATATCATAACTTATTTTATCAATCATATATATTATATTACTTTTCCTTTCATGGATTATCTGCTTTATTTGCATTGGGTATTTGTGTAAGAACGATTTTATCGTTTCTGAAGCGATTTTGTCGTTTCACAACTATCAAGGATTCCTTACAAGTTACGTATGATAAGCCAAGCAAATCACAGTTAGAGAAAAATAAGTTGAGATCTTTTCTTCAAAAAAGGAAAAGTGCAGGCTGTCATGGCCATGTGTTAGATATAAGCATAGCACAACCTAAGATGGAAGCAACAAGAATGCGCATACTTATTTCAACCAAGTTTAGTAGACAATACAGTTCCTATTTCCATATGAATCAGCGCATGGAAAATAGGCACTAAACATAAAATAGCCCTTGTGGATTAAAGTAGGTAGTTGACCAAGCATTCCAGGGAATCAATGGAACTCATCTGACCAAAAAAATATTAATTTTGAATTATATATAATGCTAGATATTTTATATTTATATACTCAAAGAATAGTGGTGCTTCCAGTCTAGTAGTGTGACCTTAAGAACAAGGAGACATCAAAGTTTATTACATATTGTTTTCTTCTTTTCAAATGCTCTTCTCATAGACTCATACAGAAGACTGTTTACTGTAGTAAATTTTTCTAGCACATTTTCAGATATTTAATGAAACTCATATTAGATCAAATTTCTTCCTATTTGAATGGGATGTATGCAGATACAAACATATTTGAACAGTCCTTCCATCATTAATATCTGTGATCTCTAAGCTCTATTATGTGGAACTTCAAATGCCATGCATAATTTTGTTGTGCACTCTAAGAATGAAACAGACCCTTTTTTGAATAAATTCAGACATTTTATGGTTACTATTGTTTTATCAAATTGTCGGACATTGAAAGAGAATTACTTGTTAAATTCATAGCATGGACACTACAAAGACCAGGAATATTCGACACTTACTTCAGAGACTTTAGTCCTCAAATATTTTGACATATATGGCGCCTTCACTTGCAAAAGAGCATTCTCTTTTCTTAATTCTAATAAGCAATTCCACTGCAGATCCAGTTCAGGAACAGTTGTTGCAGAAAGAACAATCACGTTCTCGCATTGGATCTACAAAATGCAAGACTATTAAATTCCCATCCTACTGTGAACATCATCAATGGCTGTCATACACGTGCAAGCTTCCTTGATGTAACAAATTATACAGAAACTCAAAAGATTCTAGTATCTGAGACCCAGGTACCCAAGGAAATAACATAACCAAGTAAATGAGATAAATGATGAGCACGGTTTCCATATAAAGATAGAAAGAGTTTAGACAAAAGACTTTGACTTGGATCCGTTCTCTTAAATTTAACAGTATAGCACAATTCTTTAATATATTGTAACTAGGGGAGAGAGTACAAAGATTTTAATACAGAAGCTGTACAAGAGAAATTGCAATGGCTTTATCCAAGAAATTTCACTCACCAATGGAACAGGCAGTTCATCATGGTGCAGAAGTTCAGTGATACCCTCAGGTAGCCGAGCCATCTGAGACAGCCATCATAGAAAATTCATTAAGTTTCCACCAGTCCAAGAATAATTGTGAAGGAACATACTCAACTACAAGGAAGAATTCAAATACAGATATCTATTTCACCTCTTTTACCCTTCTGCCCGATCCCATGAATTCACAAACAATTTGCAACACATGACAACATATGAAGCTAAATTAATAGAATATATAAAGCAAACCGTATCATATAATATTAGAAAAGAATTGGGGGCAGATGGATGGTTAGATCTGACAAATGTATATGGAAGCTCATGATATTGACAGGCATCTCTTTTTAATGTAAAATTCAATTAAATGCAACCTTTAACAGAGATGTTACCCCCTTTAATTCGGGTGAGATTACAGGTTTTAGATCAATGTTAGCAGTCCAGATTTTAATGAACTTATTTTGGAACATAGTTTTAAAACTCGGTCAACTCGGAGTCAGACTCAGACTCTGTTGAGTTGACCATCAACCGAGTCGACTCAGCCTTCAAACTGGATCGGGTGACCAGTTCGGTACCAAACCAATCAACTTGGCCGAGTCCCGTCCTGAACCAGCCGAGTTTACTATAAAAAAAATCCGCTCTGTTCAGTTACTCAGTAATATTTGGTAATACTAAATGGTAATATTAAATTCTTAAAGCAGAAGGATAGAAAATGAAAGATAAGGCGAATGCCACTTTTACATTCTCCTTATCTTTCATTTTCTATCCTTCTACTTTAAAAATAGTATTACCAAATACTACTGATTAACTTAACAGAGTGGATTTTTTTATTGAAAATGAAAGATAAGGATAATGTCACTTTTAAATTCTCCTTATCTTTCATTTTCTATCCTTCTACTTTAAGAATTTAATATTACCACTTAGTATAACCAAATAGCACTGAGTAACTGAACAAAGTGGATTTTTTTTAATAAATGAAAGATACGGAGAATGTCACTTTTGCATTCCCCTTATCTTTCATTTTCTATCATTTTACATAAATTTTTAACATTACCATTAACTGTTTTGAGATGTTTGAGAGTGGTTCCAGCGTCATTGGATTTCATATGCAAAAATAGAATGGTTCCAACCTCATCAGACTTCATATGCAAAAAGTAGAATTTTAGATCTCATCCAGAATTCAACTGACTTGATAGTTTTCAGGATTTCAAGATTGCAAAGTTTCCACCAAATTCTATCATGTATGAGAGTATTGGATTGGCATTTAATCAAGCACATCAACCCCTCTATATACCTTGATGTTGGTGGTGTTGATTGTTGAACTCCTCTGTCCTGACCTTAATAAAAATGTAATCTTCACTTAAGCAAAATCACTTATCAAGCATGGGAAGCTTTCTCTATCTTATTTTAACGATTGGATTAAGAAGTTTCATCAAAATTGTAGGGTGTTGAGTCGTTGACTAATTTCCTTGGAGAATCAACTTTGAGATTCAAGGTAGAGGCAAGGGCTATAGAGGCATAGGGTGCTATTGATGAATACGATTCCAATATAGGTAATGATTTGCTGACATGTATGATTTTATGATTTATGTTTCACATTCATTTTTTTAAATGTCTATTATCACATATATATTGCAGTCGGGCTACCATGATGCAACATACAGATTGATCTCTTTATTTTTTCGAGCTTTTCATTCAGATGGGGTTGTAGCATGGATCATTGAGTTTTTGAGCCGTCCAGAGCCTTTGTGTAGCAGCAGTTTCAGATTATTTCCTTGCCAGGACTGAGATCTCCTTGTCCATTGAGATGATTTCAGCGGTGACCTAGTTCATTCGAGCAGAGTAGCAGATGTGGTACACAATTACAAATGCGCATATTAGATAGAGACAGGTATATGGTGATATCAGCTATATGGCTCCTTGTTTGGATTTTGCTCTTTGATGTATGTTAAACACCTAAGCTTGTTATGTTAGGATGGTCATGGTGACCCATTGAAGATTCTAATGTTGAAGACTATTGCTTATGCCATGCTTTATACAACTTTTAAACCGTAGTGCTTTGTTGGTTCCATGTATCACTTGTCCCCAATGTTATCATAACCGTACTTGTCATCGAACCGGCGAAGCCCAAAATGTGAACCGGACCGGAACAGGCAAAAAACCGGGTAAGAAACCAGTTGACTAAAAAATACATAAAATATTCATATTTTGTAAAAAAACATATATATTCATGTGCATACATATAAATCCAAACCATTAATACACAAATATGCAAAGTTTCTCATATATATAGCAAATATGGGTGCAAATATCCAAAATGGCACCTAGTGCAATACATCTCTGAGATTCTGAACCAAAGTACATCAATAAAAGCTCTAAATGGCCCCTACAGTCCAAAAATAAACCATAATACTAATGAATAACAATAAAGTGATCATATGGCACTACCCTACTAGCTACTACTACTAGAGTCTAGTGTCTAGTAGTCTATTACTCCTCATCATCCTCATCCTCATCCTCTTCCTCTTCATCCTCTTCAAGAGTGGGATTCTGAGCCCACTTGATTCCCCGGGCCCTGAAGGTGAAACCTCTGGAGGTGGGTCCAAATCCAACCAAGAAAGGTCTTCATTATCAAACACTGGTGCTTGAGTCTCCACAACCCACTCTGATGATGGATCAAAGTCATCCAAAGTTATGTTGCCTGATGCTGGTGTCTTGTTCAACAACTAGTTACACCTCAGCCTAAGATTGTATTGGGTGGGGGGGTCTTTAAATAGTGTTAGGATAGGCTTAGGGTTAGGTTAGAAGCATAGGTTAGGTTTTATTTTGTGTTTTTTTTTTAAATTGAGTTCTGTGAGTCCCCATTCTGCGACCGTACGCCAGAGTATGAACCGGTCGGTTCCGTACCCGAGTTGGAAAAAAATTTGGTTTGAGGAAAATTTTTTACTGACCAGACCGGCCAACTCTGTAAACTGGTCAAACTAGTCGGTTTTGCCAGGTCCAGTGCGGTTCCGATAACATTGCTTGTCCCCATCCATCCAATTCATCCATATTTGATTTTTTTCCCATGAATTATGATTGACTGAGACCTATGAGATTGAAGATCATCTTCCTTACTTTGACCCCTATGCATGATGGATCCCATGTTGTTTTGTGTCTCGGCTCTGAGTTGTGCAACAAAACTTGTCGAAGCCTTGACTCTTCTGGGCCAGGAGAACCAACTGGTGTTGGTTCCTAAGCTTAGGTGAGTTGGGTTTTAAAGCCTTGTCATCTCTGGTCGGTTGCCCCTGATGTTTAGTCTTGACTGTGGATATTTCCCCCTAGTTGCCCGAAGAATGTCAGCTAAAACTTCAAGTAATATGTCTACCATCATTACATGCATTATGTGTTATTTGCTATATACTGAGAAATGCAAGCCTTCAAATAAAAATGCAAACTGTGTCTTTAGACACAACTCAAAAAGGGCTATGAAATGAAATTGTGAAAGGCCAAAATAAAGCAGTGGATAAATAAATGTTAAATGTAAAGATTGTTGGCCATTTTATTGAAATGTAATGATTAATTCCTCATAGACCGTACGGGTTTTGATGTGAGATGGAGTAAGGGACAACTAATTCTAAGTGCCCCCTAGGATCTCTACACTACAGTTTCTTGTGTACTCAACGCAAAGGGTCCTAGAAAAGATCCTCACGGGCTTGATTGCTAGCTTGGATGTGAGTTGTAGACATGTTGTTTAAGTTGAATGGACTCTTTTCACATCAACTCATCCACTTGTGAGACACTACCATTCCCTATTGTTTATCCGTCATGCATATGTCATTGTGGTTCTATGTACTTGTCAACATTCGAAGAGGTCATATGGTCAAAATCAATTATAAATCATTCCCCTATTACCTTAGCCTTGTTTCCTACTTTCACCCAACACTAGCAAATTGTTTAAACTTTGAAAGTATGGCATATATGAGAGACTTCTAGAGGATTCAATGATTACTCAAAGACACAGGTATATCTTATTGATTATTATTATTTATTGTCGCCATGATTCTGAATAACATGATTTAAGTTGGGTTTAATATACATCTTGGAGCAATTCTTACCTTGGATGCATGCAGGTTCAGTTCAGTTCAGCATCTCACCTTCAGCTTGGGTACTTTGACCTGGTCAACCCAGTTGACCAAGTCAAACACGATTCCCAAGGCAGTGACTAAAATTTTGATAGTACTTATATTTACTCCAGACATGCCTAGGACCAATACTACGATTTCAATTGTAAGGGTTTGACCTTGGATTGCATGATCATTGATTATTATCACTTTATTATTGGTCAGATTATATTATTATTGCAATCATTTTGGTTCTCCTAAAGCACCACAGTGTTTCAGGGGGTATGAGTAGGAGTAGTCACTTATACCATTCTTCTGTCTCCAGACACACCTCTACAGTCAGTTTTCCCCAGTTCTTAGCCTGAAGGAAGATAAGATGATTTTTATGATTTTCAGAGATTGTGCCATCAAAAAATGAACTAGGAAACCACTGGGAAAATAAATTTAGCTTGTGTGGTCAAGGAAATGGCAGGGAAATCTATCCAGATGATGTATTATGGCTCTCTAGACACTTCTTCACCAGTTCGTGCGGCATTATTTATTTGGCTCAGTTGGTGAGGACGTCCCCCAAGGGGCGCCCCTCACCTTGGCTATATGATGTATCACATTGTTATATCTTATGATTTGATGTTGTCATGGAGCATGTTGTCGCTCCTGACCGGAGTGTGTGTGTCGAAGTCCAAAAGTAGGCACACCGACCCGATGGAAAATGTGAAAAGAGCAACCACTGTCACCACACTCCTCTCTTCCCCGCTTCAGGTTGGTCTTCTCCAACTCAAGGGGGGCTTCCATAAGGTTAGGATCACTAAGGCAGATGCAATGATGAACAAGGTGAAACGAAGAGGCTGCCTTAGAGAAACAGTTGTAGTATAGGTATGAATTGAATGTTGATGGGAAAGAGAGAAAGATCAATCCTCACAAATGGACCAGTGCCAGTACATCAAAGGGAGAAATGGATTCAAAGAAGAACTCAAGAGGGCCTTGTGTCATATGTGACTAAGGGGGAGAGCTCGCATGATTGAGCAAACCCTGATTAGTAAATGGTGTCGCTACTAGATTTACTTCTTCCTAACTGCAGAAGATGCGCTATGCACACAAAAGATCGATACTACACAATCAAACTAGATTAAATGTAAACATCAATGCCCGTGTATGCACGCTTACAGAGGGAAAAGGCTAGCAGTTGCTAAGGGTTTTCACCTTCCAATAAGATCATAGCATCCATTTATGGTCTCCGATGCAAACATAGAAAAGAAGAATAGCTTCTAGCAACAATCACCCATTCATTGAAGCTCCACAAGTTCACGCCACACATCAAAGAGAGTGCTCAATTACATCCACGAAAACCAAATGATATTTTTCTATTAAGTTCTGGGGAAAAATTCTCCCAGTCTTTTCCACCCTTTACAATGCAGGACACTGGCCTTTTTTATAGGCCAAAAACCTCTTATTTTTTACAAAAAGGAAAAAAGAAAATAATAAAATATTAGAGAACAAATGGAATCATAGATCCACCTTTCTCTCTAAGAAAAACCATAGTTACATATATTGTGTCGATGAATATATCGTCGGGGGTCCAGAACGAAACTTATCGGCAGCAACGGTGAAAATATCGGCAAATGTCGTAAAGCATTAAAAAATACAATAATAAACATTTTTTTACAATTTTTTTAACATCTAAAGCAACAACAATATCAAATAAACACATTTCCACATAAATATTAAAATACAACTCATATATAAGATGCATAATATGTCAAATGGTGGATCATGATCAAATATCGACTATAAACTGAAAATACTGAAATGTGTTCTTGATGGAATGATAGAAAATCACATCAAATGATCAAAATAAATGTCTCTCAAGAGATGAATCGTCGTGACTCATGAGGCATGTAGATAGTGTATAGAGTCTAGACATAGGACACCAACATAGTATGATCAGTGTTTCAAAACTCGGCCCGAACCGACTCGGACTCGGCCGAGTAACCCAAGTTGACCTCGAGCCGAGCCGAGTCAGCCTTTAACTCGAGTCAGGTGGTCAGTTCGATACCGAACCGGCTGAGTTGATATCAACTCGGCCCGGTTCGGTACCAGACCGGCCAACTTGGTCGAGTTAAAGGTCAACTAGCCGAGTTGGACCCGAGCTCAAATTTTTTTTTAAAATTAAAATTTGTTAATAACTAATCTAAAATCTAACCTAACCCCTAACCTAACCACTAACCAACTACCCTAACACTTTAACACTTTTGACTTACCTTCCCGCAGCTTCCTTTTTTTGTCTGATTGCCGACTTGGAGCTCACGAGTTGAAGGCTACGCCGAGTGTTTCAGTTTACCCGCGGCCAGTTGTGGAGTCCGTGAGTGTGGCCCATGGGTGCTTGGTGGAGGCTCTGCACATTGCAGACGGCGTGTAGTTTGAACTTTGCTCAGCGCTGCTTCTTCAAGTTACGGCCACACTGAAGGTTTGAACTTTGAAGGTGCCAGCGTTTGAACTTTGAAGTTACAGCCTACAGCCTAGGCCCTGAAGGTTTGAACTTTGAACAGGGTTTGAAGGTGCCAACATTGGAAGTTACAGCCTACAGGTATGTATAATGTAGTTATAAATTACAATTAAATTTTAATTTTTATAAATTACAATTTACAATTAAGTTACAAATACAATATTGTAAATTATATGTAATTTACAATACTATAAATTAAATGTAATTTACAGCATTGTAAATTACTGTAAATGATATAAATTTTATGTGATTTACAGTAATTTACAGTACTGTAAATTACATATTTTAATGTAATTTTTTGTAAATTAATGTCTTTTTTTTAACAGTGAATTGTCCATTAACATTTACATTTCAAAATGCCTCCGAAATCAAAAGATCCAGCATGGACCCATGCTGATGTGGTTGAAGGGAAGATATATTGCAAATATTGCAAAAAATTGATGAAGGGAGGAGGCATTCATAGGCTTAAACAACACTTGGCTGGCATTAGAGGTAATGTTGCCCCATGTGAAGCTGATTCAGAGGTGATTGGAGAGATAAGGTTGGAGTTGCTACAACAATTTGAACAGTATGAAGTGGAGAAGACTAACCAAAAAGAGAGAGACAGAAATAGGGAAGAAGAGGCATCTTGCAGAAATGATTGGCAGAGCTGCCCCTCATTCTGAATATGAAGGCTCCTCATCCATACCTTCTCCCAATTTCAGGGATACCTTTCAGTATGTTCCTCCTCCCTTAGAAACAAATGTGTCCAAAAAAGCGAGTAATATCCATAGTTTTTTCTCACCTCAAAACACCTCTAACAATGATGCTGCTTCTCGGCCAATTCAGCCCGCCATAGATGCCCATTGGAAAAAGCAATACAAAATAACTACTCATGAGTACATAGCTAGATGGTGGTATGATGCAGATATCCCCTTCAATGTTGTCGGCTCACCATATTTCCAACATATGTGGGATTTTGTTGTTGTTGTTGTTGGTAAGGGCTTCAAAGTCCCTCGTATGCATGACTTGAGAGGATCTCTTTTGGAAAAGAGATTACATCCTTGGGTGAATACTTCAAAGAGTTCAAAGAATCATGGGCCATAACAGGATGCACTATCATGTCAAATGGATGGACCGATGCAAAGAACCGAACCATCATAAACTTCCTTGTCTCTTGCCCATAGGGAACCTTGTTTTTTAGATCATATGATGCATCTGATAAGGTGAAAGATGCAAATCTGTTATTTAATCATTTTGTTGAGGTCGTTAAGGAGGTGGCAGTAGCTAATGTTGTGTAGGTCATCATAGATAATGCCGCGATCTATGTTCTTGCTGGTAAGATGTTAGAGGAAAAGTACACAACAATATTTTAGACCCCATCTGCAGCACATTGCATAGACCTCGTGCTTGAGGACATATGCAAACAGTATTGGATCAAGCACACTGTAGAGCACGCCAAAAGCATCACAAGATACATCTACAACCACTCATGGGTATTGAGCTCGATGAGGAAACACACACAGAACAAGGAACTTGTTAGGCCTGCCATTACTAGATTTGCAACTCATTTCCTCACGTTGCAATCTCTCCTTGCACAAAGAAAGAACTTGGAACAAATGGTTTCAAGTGATGAATGGAGTTCAAGTAAATGGGCCCGCAGAACAGATGGAAAAGACACCAAAAATAAAATCTTGGAAAGCTCATTTTGGAAAAAAGCAGCAACGGTTTTGAAAATTACTGAGCAACTTGTTAAGGTGTTGTGGTTGGTGGATGGGGAAAGATTGGCCATGGGATACATTTATGAGGCCATAGATCAGGAAAAGGAGCAAATAAGGGCAGCACACAAGGATAGAGTGGCCAAGTATGGGCCTATTTGGGATATCATCGATAGGGGATGGAACACTCAACTCCATCACCCTATACATGCAACTGGGTATTTCCTGAACCCAAGGTATCATTATAGAGCTCGGATTGGAAAAGATCAGACCAGTGAGGTCAAAGATGGATTGTATGAGTGCCTTGGGCGCATGGTCCCAAATGAGATGGAGCAGTTGGAGATACACCAACAGCTTACCGCTTACACTAGAGCCACAGGTACCTTTTCCAAACCTGTGGCAAAGGTTGCAAGAGATAGGGACCAACCAGGTAAACAATTCGATTGTTTTTATTAAATTTAGTTGTTTAATTTTTAAAATTTAATAACTTCAATATTTAGTTAAATTCACAATCTAATTCGTTGATTTAACTCCATTTGCACTTGGAGCATCTTGGTGGGAGTCATTTGGTGGGAAAGGCATTCAATTGCAAATGTTTGCAATTCGAATCCTTAGTCAACCATGCAGTTCTCCGGGGTGTGAGCGCAATTGGTGTGTCTTTGAGCGGATTCACACGAAGAAGAGAAACCGTTTAGAGCAAAACCGATTAAATGATCTAGTCTTCGCGCAATACAACCTGCACTTAAGGCGCAACCAATTGATGAACAAAAGACCTGATACAGATCCTATTGTGTTGGATGATATTGATCCAACTTCAGATTGGTTAGTGGAGACTCAAGAGCCCGAGTTTGATCCAGATTTTGATATTGAGCTAGATGTAACCAGTGATGTTACTATGGAAGCAGATCCACTATTACCAGTACCATCATCAGTTCATGTTGATGCAGGTGTGGAATCTAAATCCATAATATTTTTCTTCTATCATTGAATAATACGAGTGTTTCAATATAATATATAGTAATAATTTGATACAACTATTGAATCTTGATATAAAATTATTTCATTCTAGATACGGCATGCACTAGTAGGGAGGGACAGATGCAGGCACCAGTACAGCCTAATCCACGTCCACCTCGTGCTTTTACACATTTAGCTAGTACTCCAACTAGTGTTGCTCCTACTGCAGCAATTGTAGATGACCTTGAGGGGTTTGAGCCTAAGCCAGATGCCATTGCTTATGTCATTGCTAGTCTGGGTTCTAGTTCTAGAAGTGGTGATGAGTTTGATTAGTGAACATGTTGACCAATGATGCAGTGGCATACTTATTACTGGCATCATAGAATTTTGTTTTTTGGACTCTATCAAGACTCACTCTACATCATATATATTATATGCCATTTAGCCATGTTTGATTATGTATTTTCATTTTGTTCAGACTTTCATATATGTATTATGTATTTGTTGCTTGCAGCCTTGCACAGGCACAGTACCCTTCATGCAATTTTGATATGTTCACCCTTATATGGTATATATATGATCATACTTTGGATGTTTTGTCTCTAATGCTTTGGAATGATGGATTATAATCTTTAAAATATATTTTTTCTTTAAAATTTAAATATTTTATGTGTTTTTTAGTAAACCGAGTCATTAAAATCAAACCGGTCGAGTCATTGCCAAGTCATTGCCGAGTCCGAGTTGGCCCTCTGCTAATTCCGAGTCCGAGTCCGAGTTTTAAAACATTGAGTATGATAGTACAATGATAAATAATAGGAATCGAGTCATCGACTCCCTGAGGATGACCCTCTAATCAATCTACCCCTTTTACGGGTAAAGGGCACCACTCTTCCTCTAGAAGCAGTAGGTGGTCGTGGAGGTGGTCCAGATGAGCCTAGGGTGGAACTAGAACCTCCAACTGCTCAAGTAGATAATGTGGATGAGGGGGAGGCGAATGTGAGTTGTCTCCTCCCAATCCCAACTATATGACTCTATGGAGGTGGTGGCAATGGAATTGGTCGACGCTGCACCTGAATATCAACCTCCTCCTCAATGTCCTCATAGTCATCCTTTGGAAGTGGAACATCAACATCCTCCTCTGCCCCCTCCTCCTCCGATAGATCTGCATCATCATCCTCCTCTTCCTCCAACCACTCAAGGTGCCTCGTCCATCATAGGATCCTCTGTCTCCACTCTCCATTTGCTGGTACTGTCAATGTCATCCAATGAAATGGCATCTGAATTGGGTAATTTCTCAATTTGTTTCACCTGCAACCTTAGATTGTAGTAGACATAAACCATGTCATTAAGGCGCTGAGAAAGTAACCTGCATTAGCATGAGATCCATAGTTAGGGGGTGATAAATGATGATAAATTCAAATTCAAAATTGTAATAAATTATATTTAAAAATAATAAAATTATAAAAAATCAAAGATTATAAATTTAAATTTTCATTGTTTAAACTTTAATATTTCTAAATTCTAACCTTCTGCGCTTCTTGGAGTGTATCTTCTCAAAGACACTCCAATTGCGCTCACACCCTGATGAGCTACAAGTTTGACTTAGCACTCTAATGGCAAGTTTTTGCAACTCTGGGACTCTGCGACCATAGTTAGTCCACCACACATCTACAAAGAAAACAAAGAAAATCAAATTACAAATTACAATGTATTAAAATTCTACCAAGTAAAAAAAATAGAAAGGAAAGAGTAAATAATTAAGAATCTAAGAGATCAAAATTTGGAAGTTTTAAACAAATTGTACCTAGCATCCTTGTGTTTCTATCCAGGACAGCCATGCCATAGCCAAAAGTGCCACCTGACATCCTATAGATCTCCATTTGTCTAGAAATCTCTGTGAGCTCAAAGGGAGTTAACACCATCCTCTGAACACATTGGAGAAAGCCATCCATGACCTCAGCATCAAACTGAAATCCACATGCATAAGAGAAAGCAGGGTTGAGGTAGAGCCCTGCTGCATGAATGGGACGATGGAGAGTATTATTCCATCGTTCATCAATCACACTCCATAGTTTAGCTCGTCTTGTGAGTCCCACCTCCCCCTTGTCCTCATAGTAGCGATGGATAGCTTCCTTGGCCCTATCCATGGCCTCATACAAGTAGCCCATTGCAGGATTTTCACCATCAACCAAACGAAGGACCTTTACCAAAGGTTCACTGATGGCACATACCTCCTCCAATCCTACCCAAAAAGTCAAATCAAATTGCACCATTCAAGCAATGGCTTGCCTATCTTGTTTGGTGCTATAGAAACAAGAAGGCCACTCATCAAAAAGAAACATCCGCTGCAACCCCATCATAACCTTATGCATGAACTGAAGAGAAATGAAGAAAGTGGTGAATCATGTTATTGTAGGCCGCATCAACTCCTTGTTCCTCATGAAGCATCTCATGAGTGAAAGAACATATGTATGATTGTATATATATTTTGTCACACTCCGAGCTGAATCAATGACTTCCTTGATCCAAGGAAGTTTTCCCATGTCCTCTAGCATCAAATCAATGCAATGGGCGGCACAAGGAGTCCAATACAAGCTTGCATACCTCTCCATAAGCATCCTCCCAGCAGCAACATAATTGGCAGTGTTGTCCGTAATGACTTGGACAACATATTGTGGACCTATCTCTTGGATAAACTTATCCAACAAATCACATAATAAGTGTGCATCTTTAACATAGGGAGATGCATCGACATATTTGATAAAAATTGCCCCTCGGGGACAATTAACCAAGAAATTGATAATGGATCTGCCCTTCCCATCAGTCCATCCATCTGACATAACAGTGCAACCGATGGCCTCCCATGATTGTTTGAACTCATCTAATCTCCGGGTGCAATCAACCTTCTCCTCATCAAGGAGTCTCCCTCTCAAATCATTATAGGAAGGCCCCCTATAATCTGGACCAACAGTACCAGCAGCTTGAAACATGGCATGATAGTTGGGGTTGTTTTTGGCGATGTTGAAAGGCACGTCACCCCATAGAAAACATTTTGTCACAATTCTATCTGCCTCTTCCTTCTCCCTTTTTTTGAGCATGGTTCGAACAGAAGGTTGCCTCGATGCCACGTAAGGTGAGGTTGAAGAAGGTATAGTTGGATGTCGGGGTCGTGTAGATGAGGAAAAGGAATGCATGTCACTTGTGGCTCCCATGGTTTGTGATTGTGTTCTATATGCAAGTTCATTTCTGAATTCCTCCTTCTTGTCCCTCTTCCTAGCCATGTCAAGAAGGGATTGGTTTGCAATACGCATCACTTCTAGGGTAACAGCAGGACAAACATCCACTTCATGCCCAACAACTTTGGCAAGGTGGTATTTTAGGTGGTTAATTCCACCACAAATTTCCTTCCCATGTAGTTTGCATTTCAACCTTTGTCAATTATTAGGGTCAATTGGTTGCCCATACTCCCACATTGGATCCAATGGCTTTGGCATTGTGTCACTATTTAGTTGAAACTTGAAGCTTGAAGTGATAATGGAGATTAAACATATGCCACAACAAAAAACAAAAATGAATAAAATGTTTTATGGGTGTTGGGATCTTTGAAATTTTGAAAACAATAAAATTATTAATTTTAAATTTTAAAACATTCAAACTTCAAAGGAATGGAGGGTGGCCAGCCTAATGGCCATTGGCCAACCAACCTAGTTCCTAAACCCTAGGGCCTACACTAAATCTACATTAACCAACAAATTTCAAGCAAAAAGAAATAAAAAACAAATTAATACATACCTGAAACAAAGATGTAGTAGATGCCAAGATGGAACCCCACTCCACAAGCAATCCTTGAATCCGCTAATGGCAATGGAAAAATTGTTTTTCCCTTCTTCTCTTGTTGAAAATCGCCTAAAACCCCATAGACGACTTCCTCAACAAACCCAAATGCCAAAGGAACCAAAAAACTGAGCCGCGGTCGTTTTATTCCTCAACTTGGCGTATTTTTGTTTAGCAGACCGACACATTCGATCGACTCGCGATATTTACCCAATATATCGCGAGTTAATGAATGTGTTGCGATTTTTTCTCGGTGATATATCGTTGACCCCTTCGACTCGCGATGTATCGTGATACAGCCGACATATCGGGCGATATATGTAACTATGAGAAAAACTAAGTGTAAATACCACAACTTGGAGTCTAGCTCCAGATCGCATGCCCAACCAAAAAGGTTGCCATATAGAGGAAAGGCATCCTCACACCGTAAAGCAAATGTAAGTTAACTCAAATTACAACTCAAGTTTGGTTGTCACTGTAATTTTAACTGGAGTTTAGCACTGTGATAACTGCAAGACAAATCAAAACCTGTTGCCATGTTCCCAAAAAAATGATCACTAACGAAAGTCCACTTTATCAAAGTTAAACTCCATGCCATCGGCTGCCAAATGTATTTATCTTCGGGTTCAACAGTTACGCCCAAAACATTTGAAGTTGACTTAATATAATCGACAGCGAATGAAAGTGGGTATGGGCACTGCTCCAAAACTCCCCGATTTGACTCCTACGAGGAAACGCGGGTGAGGACATGCGTCCAGGTCTACTAGTGGGTGTACATGCTCAATCGTTGTTGGTTGCTCGTTGATTCATCAAATGCTGCAATCCACGGGATAAGCAATCCAAACAACAAAGTGGAAGCCGCATAATTGAAGGAGAAAACACCGTGCTTAGCTGCTAATGCATAGCGTGAGGGAGGGACCAGAATCCACGCAGAGAAATGTGGTTGGGTTCAAGTGTGCGTGAACTCTGCTACGCATGAAGGATACCTCCATATGATTATAAAACGATGGACATGAAACAACACGTCAATCCACTTAGCTGCCCAAGGAAAAAAGTTATGCTGTGTGATGACTACTGGCTGCCTGCGATAGATAGCCATGGATTGATCCTTTGACTGAACACCGAGTGCCCCCGAACATATAGACGCCCATAACTCTGGCATGTCAACGGCCAAACAAATGACACGTGAATCAACAAGTGGAGAAGTGCAGGGACGCCACATATGAGGGCTAGAGAGAAATGCGCCATGTTGGATCAGTTTTGATCACCATCAATCAAATGAGATATTGTTGGGCCGCCATGAATTTCACCGTTTTAATTGACTGATCATTGTTCTCTCCTTAGCAGAAAACTTGCGACTGATTTTTAGCAAATCGAGAGCTTGCCAGTGTAATCAACCGCCCGATAAACCAAAATTTTGGCTTGACTGTGTTGATGCCTGGAAAATCCCAGGTACCGACAGTAGGGATTCTCCCCAATAACCGTTCCCAATTAGATCGTTTATCGTTTGGAATGGGGAATCCGTCCAGTTAGTGGCCCGGCTACCATAGATTTAAAGGAAAGTTTAAATCTATTTTACCGGTTGCGGCCTGGTCCACCGTTTATGTAATTTTATCTTTTATGAATGATATGCAAGTGCCTAAACTAAATGCAAGTGATCAGGGAACAAAGACCTCAACCCATGATGCGTAGGTTCTTACCTAGGTCTTATCCCCTTTGTTCCTCAATCACTATTAAGCAAAGAACAACTAATCTATTCTAAACTAATTCTAACTATCACCAGGGAGCAAAGTTATATTGAAATGAGTAAATATACTGTATTGTTTGCACACAGAATCCTACAGATAGCCATTAGATTCTTCGTACATAAATACAACAGAAAAATAACACAAAGATAGCTCTGTGAAGTTAAAGCATTTATTACTCATTTTATTGCATAAGATTCATAACAGAAAAATGAAATCATTCATAACCACAGAAACAGTTCACCAGATTTAGAACGATCTCACAAATTGTACAGCATGCCAAAACAGAAATAATTCCTCATTCAGCGATCCACACAACACGTTTTGAAACTCATGCAGTCCTTCCTTTAGCGAAAATTCAATTCTCTTTATTATAAAAAGTAGTTCTCCTTACAAAAAGTTCCAGCATATGAGTGCTATAAAAAGTCCCTTCTCTATTCTACTCTACCCTTATACATTTACAAAATGACTTTTGGTTATCCATGCCCTTTGGGCTTCCCTAACTCTTTGATTACAAAAATTTTGTCCTCTAGTGTGCTCACTAGGAAAATGGAATAAATACAAAATATTACATAAAATTCTCCACTTGTGAATAAAACAAAACAGCCTAGGTGGGCCCAGCCAATCCATCCACGAATTGCTTCCATGAAGCTGCATCTTCCGCTATGGTCCTGAAATCCATAGGCTCTAGTATTCTGACTGACACCTCATGCACAACCAACTGTGATTTTATCTCTGCTACCTTCTGAGGAGTGACTCTAAGTTGGTCCTCCAGCAAGCAATTGATGACTACAGCCTTAGCCACCAAACTCTTTACTACCTTTTCATTCAAGGCTTTAACCTACTGTATGTTGAGTTCATCTTCCTGCAGCCTGTCATGTAGGTACATCAGGTGTTCTTCTTGTCCTGGAAATTTCTGAAGTCTCCTGGCAGCAGAGGTCTGGCATCTGTTATGCGTGGTGAGCACCCTTTTGTAAAAATCCATGCATTTATCCAGTGTTTTCCCAACTGCGGCTGTCAGTCTTGCAGCAGCCTTGCTGCTGTAATCCATGAGCTCATGCTCGATATGCAAATTTTCTATACACTTTTGAGGTGCATTTTCTGGAAGTTCTTCATTGGTCTCCAACCAAGTCAATTGACTCTGTATGCTTCTGCAATTCCTTCAGTTCTTGTTCTGAAGTCAGTCGATGTTACCGAGATCTCTTGTAATCTAGTCTCGGCTTGCTTAATCTTGTAGACTTCCTCTGTAAGTTTTCGCTGTACTTGATAAATTTTCCTCCTGAGCAAGAGGGCGTGCTCACGGAGCGGCGTGATATCCATTTTCCACTCATTTGTTGCCTTCAACAGAGTCTCCAAAGAACTATTTTGTGTCTCCAGTTCTGCAACTCGAGCTCTTAACTCTTCTGCTTGATTGTCAGTCGTGGCCCTTTGTGTTTCCAACTCTGAAATTTTTCCTTCTAAGTCTTTCTTTTCTCCACTGATAAGGGTGTTTGACAATACCAAGGCATCCCTTTCTACTTCCAGGATTTGATAGGCTTCCTGTAGCCTCTCTAAATCCGAAAGGGTGGCATCATACTTCCTCTTTGTCTCTCGGCCTACTCCTTGCTCTTTCCTCAAGGTCTCCTTCATTTGTGTCATTTTATCTTTATATTGGCCAACTGCTCCTTTCAGCTTGCTAACATTATAAGCATTTCGCCTATGCAGTTGCAATACCAATTGAGGCCATCTGCTCTGGATCCTCCTCTACATTTTTTACAACAGTTTTCTCAATCACTGTGGTAACCTCGGGTTGGGTACCCATTTTCAATGTCTTCTCAAATCTCCATACAATTGTTTTCCGCTTGGGGTCAAAGAATACATTATCCAAACTTGCAACCCCATGCTGCTTCGACGGAGTGAAAGGTACCAACCCTAACTCAACCATAGGGAGGTGACCTCCTATCAATATATCTCCTGAAGTGGAAGGGAAACTTTCTGGATTGTCTTGAGCAGTATTTTGCTCTTGATTTGCCCTATCTTGATATTCTTGCTCCTTTTGTCTCAACTCCTCATCTATCCTATCTGCTTCTTCTTTTTCTCGCTCAGCTAACTTTTTCTGTGTTCTTTCTTACTCTTCCTTTTTTCTAGCAACTTCTTCTTCTTCTTTTTCTTTCTGGGCCTCTTCAGCCAACAATTTCCTTGCACCATCTACTAACCTTTCTGTGGTTTCTTCCTTTTCCCTCTGTGCAGCTTCCTCTTCTTGTCTTTTTTGTTCGGAGGTACTGCTGTTGTTGCCTTTGCCTCCGATGACTGTGATTTTCTTCTTGAGACACTTGTTTAGAGCAGTCATATTACAAGCATTTTGATGTACTTCTTATTCCTTGTAGAAATGATCAGAGTACTCGAAGTTTACTTTCACAAGTGCACGGTGTGCAACCACCTTACCCTACGCATCATTTCAGTGAAAGCTCTTTTCACCAAAATGGAAGATTTCCAGATCTTTCACAAAATCTGGTGCACTTTTAACCCTGGAAAACTTATAACTACCGACATAGAATGGCATCGGAGGGAAAACAGCCTTCTTCATATCAAACAAATAACTCTGAAAACCATCTAAGAAGAGTTGTCTTACTGCTTCTTTATGTACCACATAATCAGTGGCATACTTGGGAAGCAGTGAAGGGGCTTTGGTTCCTCCATACATCCTCAAGTAGGTGCCCTCTTCAGAAAAGAAATAATCTTCGTATTCCATTATAACGTCTCGAGCACCCTCAGACAAGCATTTACATTCTTCAGGGAAAATTAACTAGTAAAGGGGCATTAAGAACTCCTCACAAATGAGCTTGTAAAAGTTGTGATATTTGTGAGCCCATAAAATCTGGTATGCTGCATAGATGAGCGCTTTTCCTTCCTTCCAACTGCAGTTTAGCTTCTCAAATGGATGTAAGAAGAGTATACAGTCAATCAGAAAGGATCCCATATAGAACTCAGACTTTCGTCAGTGCAATCCTTCCTGTGCTGCAATTATACAGGAGGACAAACTGTTAGCTATGATATCTACCCAATTGGAAACAGTCCCCTCCATGGTTACATGATACATTAGTGGTATCCACCCAATCTTGTAAAATTTTCCATCATCTCTACCAAAGATCCTGTTAAGATAGTATCCTACCTAGCAAAGATAGATTCAACGATTGGTTGGAAAGCTTGACGCCAACTGCTAAGAATGCTCCAAATGGCACACTTCGGTAGGTGCGTTTTCAGAAAGGGAGGTAGGACCCACAGTCTTCAACAACCGTAACGGATGCTCAAAACGGGTAATCTCCACAGGCCTCAAACAAACTTAACGCTCGCAATCATACCGTAAAAACGACAATGAACCCCACAGGTTATTTATAGGAAAGCACGGGGAAAAACACTTTAATGTGGTCGATGAATTCTTTACGTCACACAAGCGTGAAAAAACGTCGTTTGGCGCCTATATTAAACCCCATCGGCAAAACTGCATCGACACAGCGAAATGAAAAACCTCCCGACCACAGCGGTTCCAAACCAACAGTTTTGTCGCAACTATTGGTTCCCCCTATAAAAAATCAGCCGCCCAGGCCTTTGCATGACCTTCCCAACGCGACGATGCAAGACATGATCGGCAGCAAGGAACTTAAATGACCTGATAACGTCGGCCCTGGAAAATAAAGATAGCTGCCACTATCGGCCCTCTCCAGCTAAAACAACTCGACAAAGAACATCGGCTGCAAAGGCAAGACCTTGCCGATAGTGGCGGCTGGAACTCAAAACTTTCCGCCAAAGGTTGAAAACCCCACAGCACAAAATCGCACAATCAATTGGCAGGCTAACGGATAAAAATCCAAAAGGCATCCGCTGTGTCGGTTGAAAGACATAAAAATTTTCGATACACCGAGTCAAAAAATCATCATTAAATCGGCTAGAAAAACATCGGAAGTAAAAGCTATGTCAGCGAAAAACTACGAAAAGTTTCGACGCGTCGAGCCAACAACATCAAAAAAATAAGTTGGAATGCGCCGGTTCAAAAGGCAAAACCTATCTGCTGTGTCGGCTGAAACATGAAAATACTTCCGATACATCGAGTCAAAAAAACTTGTTTACTTAGTGTGAAAAAAACAGAACTTAGTGAGCTTACTCAAGGTGAAACCAAGTCATGAACAATAGTCTTCAAAGGGCTAAAAGGTCTAAGTAAAACCAAAGCTAAGAATTTAAAGGGAGGGCCCAAAACATGAAAATCTTTTGGGGTAGTGGTTGCTGAATTGAGCAAATTGAAAGCGGGCGGGTCATCTATGTGTTCCAAACCCCATCTTTGAAATCGGCAACCACTAATGGATCAAAAAGCATGATACCACCGATCCCTGAACTTTGTAATTAGCTGCAAAATGAAATGCTAGAGGATCCAGGTCAAGATCCACGTTACAATGAATCAACCCTGTTTAAAATTTAAAATAAGAGAGGGGTCGCTAATATGTTGCCACGACAGCATGGATTTCATAAAAACTCGATCTCCACCCATGTGAAGTGGTGATGGATCCACCTGCAGTTTCATTTCACCAAGCGATATGGGTGTTTATAGAAGTCACTATTGGGGTTGTCACCACCTTTGTCAAACCCAAACAATCTGAGGCATAGCTATCTGATATCTGCAAATAGTCGTTAAATTCCATGATCACTTTATGACTGAAAAAACTCAAAAAAAAATCGATGTAAAGCTTGCGGCTCCTTACTCTTTATGATCAAGCTGTAAATCTATATCTTTACTTGCCTGCGTGGTTTTTTATTTCAAACTTTGAGACCCGCAGAGAATTAATGCATAGATATAATAGAGATTGCCTTGTTGTAAACTTTTAAACTTTGTTGATATGTGGTCATGTGCAGAGCTACGGATCCAAGCTTGGACACCTAAAGGGTGAGCTTTCAACAAAGGACTTGGGCAACCACGAGTGCAATCTGCAAACTTTTCTATTGGCAAAGCCTTCATTGTACCTGTGGCTTTTGTTTCCACAGTACAATAATCTTTAAAATGATTGTTTTGGGGCCTATGACGGTTGATTCTCTTCATCCTCTAGAGACAAACTCTTTATAATATGACCGACAAAGTCTGTGTACACCCTTGTCAAAGTAGGGTGGTAACAGGGCCTAGGGTGGTAACAGAGTCTGTCTACAAATTAAGCCCCTAGTGACCCCCTTTTGATGTATTATCATGTTATATCTTATGTTATCTTATGTTTTGACTTAGACAAGGCATCATTGGGCAAAAAGTGTGCCCCCTTGATCTAGTCAACTTGATCCATGTAAATTTGATCTCCATCGTTCATGATGTTATAATCTCAACCATCGGATGTAAAAGAAAGTTAGGGTTTGCGTCTCTCAAAAGCAATATAAAGACTAGACCCCCCCATTGTAAACCATGAGCTCTGGCATTGGAACTTCTTAATAAAGAGATTTTTATGGGATTCAATACTTGCGTTTTTTGTGGATACGTGAATGTGATGATGATTGAAACTGTCTTTCTCTTGCAATGAGGATATTTTGGCATAGTTTCTTGTACTTGTTGTATCCAATTCGTTATGCAGGCATAGGAGGCAATTTGAAGAGAAGGCGCATTGGTGGGGGGACTTGCCCTGACGTCTTACTTTGGATTGATTCCAACAAGGAGTGATTACTTCTTTATGACTCTTCATCTTTCTGTTAGTTGCTTCCATTTTTGCAGATCCCGAACTTTCTTGTTTCACTTATTGGTTTTCCCTTTGTGTTGTGGGAAAGGAGGACGCTTTGGTCATTAAGCAAAGCAATACAATAAAAAACTAGCCTAGATTTCCCATTTGATCAATGAGAGGGCAATCCTCATCATCCAGGATGGCATCTACAAATTCCAAGTAAGTTTCTCAGCTTCTTTCTCTGTATTTTATTTTTCATGCATTTCCCATCATCCATCTTTACTGAAAAACCCTCTTGTAGAAAGTAGGAAAAATCACCGAGACACTTTTTACTTCAAAAATCAAAATTTTGCAATCTGAGTTTTGATGACGATCATCCGAAACACCCTCTCTCTCCTAAGCGTCACCTTCTAACTCCATCTGCCCATCTTAAAGTGGCATTGATTCCTAGGAAAATGCCCATCCCGTCTTGTCAACGATTTTCCGAGTTTTGGTGTTTCCTAGTTTTGTTTAGATTTTGTCACACTGTCATACCTATCATCTAAGCATCAAGTCTAGTGTGTTAGAAGCCATAATTCACTAATCAAACCCTATCCTGGACATTGCCTTAATTTTTACCTAAATTCCCCGAGGGTTCAGGTTTGGTCATGTGAGTTAACACACAAATCCTAGATTTGTTATCTAATTCCTTTAGCCACTAGTTCATTTAGCTTGAGTAACATTTCTGACACCCTTAATCACCTCTACTCAAGCATTCCGTAAATCGTGGCTTGCTCCTTAAATCTAGGGTTTCCAGCTCTCACCTTATGTACTCTATGCATATAGTTTGATCTAGTGATTTAGCTTTAAGTATGTCCTTCTAGGATAGGTCAGGGGCTCCCCCTTTGTCACTTGGGATTTAGTGGCATAAAGCGAAGGATATCTCAACCGGCGTGACAACCTTTCCATAAATTTGGAGGTTGGGGTATCTGTAGGTCACGACTTTGGTTGCCTTCCCCCTCTGCCATCCTAAATAGGATCAATACAAGGGGCAACTACAAGATTCGTGATAACATTTTTGGCGCCATTGTCGGGGAAGGTGGACGCCTACCTTGGTTCAACATTTATCCTTAATCTCTACTCTCGTTCTCTTTGCCAACATTTTTGGCGTCATTACCGAGGAGGTAGAGGCTTACCTTGGTTCATTATACGTACCTTCGGACTCTGTGAATGCTTTTATTTTCATACTCATTCATATCACATCCGGTTTAATTCTAGTGATTGCATGTTTTCAATTGGTTAAAGTATGCACAATCACTAAGTTTTGTTACTCATCTCTCCTACAACATTGAATTTTCGGTGAACAGGAGAATTCGTTCACTTGGCAACTCCACAACGCAACTCCCCTGAGGGACCTACCCACAAGTATAACCTTCGAAGTCAAAATAATCCAAAAAGTTCTTTAACATATACCCGAAATCAAAACAAGAATCTTAAAGATCAATTATCTAATTTCTTTTGGAGGGTGGCTAACTCACAAAGGAAAATTTTGGATAATCCTCTAGAAAATTCTCAATCAAGTCCATCGTTTATCCTATTTTATTCTCCAACCAATAGTCCAAATTCTTCCACTCCTCCAACAAGTCCACCTAGCGTAAATTTTCAAATGGATAACACAAATCCCTAAGTAGGACCTAGGCATTTTGGACACAGAACTAAGCCATCCCGCTTTGATTTTTCCCAAATCCAAGGTGCTCCTCATGACATGCCTGAGAAATACTTTGATAAACTTCCCAAGTTCAATGGTTCTTCTGTGATTCCCGTTGAAGAACATATTGAAGCAGTATGGGGCCAAAGTTGAAGATGTATACATGAGAGCCCTTATGTTTTCGTTAGAAGGAGATGCCCGAGGATGGTTTGATAGGTTACCTGCAGGGCCAATAGATGGTTACAATATGTTTACCCAAAAACTCATTGAAGGGTGGTCAGCCAAGCCAGACAATAGGTTCCTTTTAAATCAACTCTTTGTGGTCAAGAAAAAAGAGAATGAGACAATCCATGAGTTTAACGTACAATTTGACAAACTTGTCTCTAATGTTCCCCAAAACCTAAGACCTACAAAACAAGCTATCCTTGTCTTATACTTGAATGCTTTTGTAGGATGGTTTGGTTTGAATCTTAAGGAAAAGAACCCAAACGAACTCAAAACAACACAAACCTAGGCCAAGAAAGCAGAAGCTAATATAGCCTTTATGGGAAAGAAGAATTTCTTTGATGTGTATGCTCCCTCTTCTTCCCGTAGTGAATCAAAACCTAGGAAAGCTAAGGAACCGATAGTTGAAGAAAAACCAACTTTGGAGGGAATGTTCGAAATGATGAAAAATTTCACATTGTTCACCAAAGATATAGCAAGAACTAGGGATAATGAACGATATAGAAATTCCTGTGGCCCCAGACCTTATTGGAATAATCAAAGAGGGCCAACAGAGGACAGTAATAGACAAGCCCCCTAGAAGGAATGAAGTAATAAAAAATAAGAATGTGAACTCATGTGAAGAACCTGAGGAGGATCCAGAAGTCTTTGACCCTAAAGATCATGGGATAAATTTAGTTGAAGACTTCACCGATGAAGATGATTTTGGTAGAATCTTACTTGAAGAAGATGATTGGGATGAGGAAGAAAACATGGTATGCAACATAACACAACCCACGGTCCAGGTTTACCAACGCAGAAACCAAGATCAAAATATTACACCTTCTCTAGATCAACACTCAAACTCAAAAGAGGAAGAAGTAGAACGGGATCTTTGTGATTATGACTTAGGTGTTGAGATAGAGAAAGAATTACATAAGGTTGTGCAAAGCGTAGCCCTAAGTGAGTTAGTAAAGTTACCCGCAGTCAAGAATCAAGTTCAACAATTTTCCAATAAGATTCCCATAGCAAATACTCCCAGGATTGCTTATGAGTCTTGCCACATTCAGAGTGCTAGAGGTGAGGAGGTAGAAGAAGATCCTCCCATTCATATCCATACTGCTATCTATGAGAGAAAGAGTGGAGGGCATCCTCCTTTCTATATCACATTACATATTAACAACCTCTTACTCCATAATTGCATGCTAGACTCGGGAGTTGCTATGAATGTTATGCCCCTGCGAATTATGAAAGAAATGGGGTTAGAAATTACCCGTCCTTATGGAAATGTTTGTGGAATTGATTCAAGGGTTGTCCAAGCATATGGCTTAATCAAGAACTTAAAGGTTGATTTATTTGCTTGCCACAACTTAAATACCATGATGGATGTAGTGGTGATTGATCTTCCCCTTGTTTATGGCATGTTGTTATCTAGGAAGTGGGCTGCTGGATTAGGTGGATATTTGATGATGGATTTATCATATGTATGCATACCTAGCTCTGATGGGAATCTAGTCAGAATATACAGGGAGCCATTTATTGATGGGTATCTCGAAACTTTTGAAGATGGTTTAAGAAATACTTATGGTGAAGGTAGCTTTAGTGTTGAAAGAATAAACTTGGTAAACGATGATGAGGATAGTCCACCTGTTTTCTTTAGGGGAGTAGGTAGTTCTGAATCTGAAGACAAAGATGATGTAAGGTTTAGGCAAGATCTTATTCCTCAAGAATTGGTATGGGAAATCATATGTGATAATTCCGAACATTTCTCTGATGCCCCTAATCATTTGTCCCAATTATCTGTAGAAGCCCTTGAATCTATCCCGCAAAATGAGGCTTCCATTGTTGATGAAATTGTCATTGATGCCAACATGGTCATGATGCCATTGATGCCACCACCCAGCTGATGATGCTGAAGACCCTATAGATGGTCTTGAAGTTCTGGTAGACGTTGAGGAAGCTTTTGGAACCTTGAAGAAATTGTGATGGCAAGGTATGGTCTCCCTTGTGGCGTGATGAAACACACCCTTGCATGTGGTGGCTTGGGTTTTGAACCCACACATATGAAGGAGCCTAATTCCCAACAGCCCCAATAGCATCCCCATTATCAGTTATCAGTATACTCTGCTGCCCATATGAGGTAAGTTGATATCATAGGCACTCAAAGTTGAAATCTGAACAAACCTCAACAAGGCTAATATGAAAAAGTAAAGTTCTACTATAAAGTTTGAAGGAGATGCCACCAACTGAGAATGATGTGCCCTATTTATACTGTAGGATCCTTTTATGTCGGCCCAAAAATGCATATGTTGGCCCAGAAAAAATTAGAAGTCGGCTCATTAAAAAATAAGAAGTCGGCCCAATAAAAAAATTTAGAAGTCAGCTCATTAAAATATTTTTTTATAGGACAGGTCGGCTCCAATATGAGGTAAAAATTAGTATATATATACCCCTATCAATGACCTCATTTACACACAACAATTTCGGTGTGAGCTCTGATTTTTTGGATGTCTACTGAGGCTGCCTCAGGACCGAAGGCTACAGCAGTGGAGTTCGTGGGAAATTTTTGCTCAGAGATATTTTTTTTTTACTTGTTGGCTGCTATATTTTGAAGATCTGCTCCAAATCGTGACCCTTGAGGTGGCTGTTTTTTTTTCTCTCTAAGAGATTGCAAGCTACAGGACATATTTCGTGGAGTGCCAGTCAATTCTTCGTGTGACTGGTTGTGTCTTCTATCATCACTCGCTTGAGCTGGAAATGATTTTGGGACAGCTGTAAGGGTTAGATCTTATGTTTACAGCAATGAGCAGACCTTTAGGGCTCATTTTTGTGGGTTCTAAGTGTTGGCATTATCTTCACAAGCAATCTGAGTTCTCCCAAGGAAACCAGTAGCAGGGCCGAGCCTCTATGGGCATCCAAATCACACATCAGTCCTTGTTTGGGCTTCTTCCAGACAGATCGAAGGTTGCAGCAGTCAGTTGGAGTGATTTGACATGGTCCAAACTCTTCTAGGTTTATTTTCAAGCAGACCGAGTCTTCTCTTGGGAAAGGTACAGCCCTGCTATGGCTTTCTCCTATACACCGAGTTTTACCTAAGACACTCAGCAGCAGCTATATGTTGATAGTAATGCACAAACCCTTTTGATCCAAGTTCTTGGAAGAGTTGCTACTCTCTTTCCACAGACCCAAGCTTTGGACCAGTCCTAGTTTGTGGATTGGATCTGGATTTTGGTATGAACAATGGCTGGGTATTAGCTACATGTGTTGCTCTATGTATGTGACTGAAAGTCTAAGGTTCAGACTGAGGCAAGGAGGCCGAAGTTTTAACAGTCCTCAGACTGTCCTTTCAGCAGTCAAAGGTTGGTCAAGATCTTGTCAAATTCAGGACTGATAGTTGACTATATTGGAATTATCTTTTTGTCACAATGAGGCATTCAAATAGACCCTCTTAATGAGATAAAAGAAACAATGTTCAGAACTCTGTCATATGCATTATAAGGGGCAGTTTGTGTACAGATCTTGTTAAAAAAAGGTTCGACTGTGTTAAGTAGACAAGAATTGAGGGTTTGCAGCAACTTAATGACTAACTGAATCAGGCCTGGATCAGAGTTGAATTAAAGCTGAGTTGGGTGCAAATTTGAGGACAAGATTGTGGGTTCCTAATAAGCATGACTGAGAGCCAAGTAGTGCATATTTGGACAGACCTATGACAGAGCATATACAGTGAATAAAAGAAAATTGGGATTAGCATCAGCATTTAGAAGTGTCCTCTTGTAAAGCAGAGTTTAGAGAGTGATCTTGGTGCATAGATTGTTAAGCATGGTTATGGACTGAAATCGATTCTTGTGGCAGAGATTTTGATAGCCTTCCAAGGTTGTTGAAGTTTCAGAAGAATTGAACAAGAAAGAGCTGACTGGATGCATTGTTGTGACAGAGACTTGTGAGAGTGTTTTGGAACAGAGTTTGTGTGAGAGGTTCGGAGCAGACCTGTTAAGAGTATGGAAGATGTTGACCAGCAAAGGTACTAGAGTATTGGTGTCCTTGACAGGTTCGTGCCTGTGGTCAGCAATTTGGTGCTTACTGTGAGGATTAATGTCCTCTTTCAGTCAGCAGACAGCTGAGTAAGAGGAGCAGAGCCACAGACCCAAATTATCTCACAGAGCAGCTGAGGTAAATCTCAGTCTGAGATTTAGTGCATGGTTGATGATCTAATGTTGATGACAATAAAGCCTCAACTCTGTCTTGGGCATACACAGGCTGCCTTACTTATATGTATCTTCCAGAGGTCTGAAATCATATTGACAGAGGACCTTAACAAATAGATGAGTTTTGGGGCGGAGCTGCAGTAAGATGAAACTATGAGGGCTAATGACTGATGAAGTTTTGTTAAAAGACATATCTATCTTTGTATCTTGATAGTTGAGCATATTTGATGAGCAGTTTTTGGCATCAGCAGAGGTACATTGAGTAAGGATGATGTTCTAATCATGAACTAACTTGTTCTCAGCAATGAAGAGAATTGATGGCAGTAATACATCTACAGCCGAATGGAATGTACTCTCAGCAGAAGACATGTTGACATTTTGAGCAGCAGTGATGAGCAGATTGACCAGAGAGAGATGAACAAATTGACCAGAAGTAGATTGTTCAGCAGTGGTTGACAAGCTGGAGATTAATGCGCTGTATTGACCAGCAGAAGAAGTACTAATCACAGGTTAATGAGCAGAGATTAACCAGCAATGAGAAGTGGTAATGAACAGCAGTGAGCAGTGTTACAGCAGAGTTGATGTGATGCGCAGAGAAGATGAGCAGCTTTGATGTGTCAGAGATTTCTTGATGGTAACACGATTATACTGTATTGTAAATGCAAGCTTGTCTTGCTTTTTGAGGTTAGGATACCTCAAACCCTTCTTAGCAGGGTCCTGGATGCAGAGTAGGTGCTCTCCATGTCAGTAGGTGCTGATTTTGCCTAACGGTTGTAGCCGGACCAAAAATAATACAAAAAGATTACAAAATTATATTGTGTTGTGTTCTGTTGTGTTATGGTTTCTAATGATCTAAATGCTTATGCTATGTGAATGATGATATGAAAGATGTTTATGATATGATGGATAAAATAATGGAATGATGTATTGGTAGTTATCTGTGTCAAGCTAAGAAAAGGTTTAAAATTGGCTTTACACTGATTCACCCCCCCCTCTCAGTGTCAACATCCATTGCAAGTGAAAGTGTGCCAAATCCCTTGATGAGAAGCATTGATCGCCATATTCGATAAATTAGGTAGGATCTGAGAGATAACTTAAGACGGAAAATGACAGAGCACACCCATCGGAGTTGGGAAGAAGATGTTTTAATTAACGACACTCCTGGTGAGGAATTTTATCTGAACAATTTACTTATTTTTCAAGCAGATAATTCCTCGCAAGTAGAGGGAAGTGAAAATCAAAGCATCATTCCTCCTAATGATGCTCAAAACAAAATGATTACCCAAAACGAGCCATCGAACCAAAGAACAAGCCTTAGTAACTTCCGCTACCCATCTATTGCACATTTCCCCAGCTTTTTGTTACCTCGAGAAAAATCTAAGGAAGAAAGTAATGATACATCTCACATTCCTACAATACAATTGGCCTCCTTGGAAGATGAAGTAGAAAGAAATATGTCTGAAGCCTCTCGAAAAGGAAAATTACCAACACCCCATGGAGAAGGTTCCAACAAACAGAATGATTATTCTGATACCATTTCTCCCCTTACCACTGATATTGACAAATTTTTTCATGATTTTTGGACTACGGGGGAAACAGTTAAGCAGGTAATAATAACACACCCAGAGGAGGTTAGTAGTGAGTCTCGTGAATCAAAAAGAGAGGTAAGAGATATTTTGATTGGAGGAATTGTCCTTCCAATAGATGGGGTTCCTCTACGTTTCAATGCTATACCAAAAAGAAGTAGGACGATGCCATTGCCCTGTGCCCGAGGCAACATTGATGCCTCTATAATCCCTACCCGCGATATTCAAGCAATACACAGGAAAACAACGATTTTCCTCGAGGAAACCATAAAGGAGAAAACCTCGCAAACTTCTTTAGAATAGTTCTGTCACTAAGTACAATGTCAAACCAAGATAGAATACCCAGAGACAGATATCTTTGACGGGTTCTTCTTCTTCTCACACTGGCACACTTGTCTCTCTCTCTCTCTTTAGCAAACTTGAGTCAATGAGTGTGTGTCCAAATGAGTGGGGGCACCTCCCTATTTATATTCTTCAAGTGACTGACCTAAAACCTAAATGAGGCCGACTTCCTAACCTAACAGGGCCGACTTGTCTCCTGGGAGACTCAAAATACATTTTACAATATTTCTTCTGGGGACTATTGCCCCTACTTACAACAGAGGTTTTACCTCAATATTCTGGCATGACCATATACAATAATGACATCCTCGAATGGAGGAAAAACATCTCTGACGGAAGTACAATAAAATACAATAATAATATACAATAGAATATCTTCCGGAGTTACATTTTTAACAACATTACAATAATGACATCCCCGAACGGAGGAAAAACATCTCCGAAGAAAGTACAACAAAATACAATAATAATATACAATAGAATATCTTCCAAAGTTCCATTTTCAACAACACACCCTCTTAACTAGGAAGGTATTCTCTCAATTGATTTTTTACATAGAGAAGTGTTTGTTCACTCATGGCCTTGGGGTGGACAAAAACACTTTAAAAAGTGATCCCTAGCCATTTATAAAGTGAGATTGACATTATTGATATAAAGTCACTTTATAAATTAAAGGTGAGTAATAAAGTCTTAAGTGACTTTAATGAGATTAATAAAGTGGGTGAGTAATAAAGTATCACATTTAATATTTAAAAAATCATTAATTGTTTTTTAATGAGAAAAAGGTGAGATGTGATCTTGGCCCTAGGATCTCATCTAATCTCATCCATTGGATTTGAGGAGGAAGTTACTCACACAAAAAGAGTTAGGGAAAGGCAAATTGTGATCATTGTTCGCTTTCACTAGAGAGATTTTAGAGAGAGGACCAAGAGAAGAAACTAGGGTTTGAAGAGATTTCATTCCTGAAGCTTGAGAGAGAGAAAATTTCTGCAAATTTTCTAGAGACAGCAAGAGAAAAATTCTGGGCACATTTCCCAAGAAATATTTTGCAGCAAGCACGAATTTCAAGACTGATCCGTACAGCAATCCATATAGTTCCGTACATGCACAGATTTCGAGGTAAAGTACATCATATAATGTTGTCCGTACGGGCACAAATTTTGAGGTTGTAGGCACAGTTTTCAAGGCAAGAAACAAGCACGAATTTCAAGGTTGTACAACAGTTCGTACAACCACACGTGTGGGTCGTACAACACAGAAATCGAGAAAGTCCATACAGGGAGTTTTGGCACACATTTCAAGATGAAATGCTGAGATAAGAACTGTGGGTTTAATTTTGTAAATTTGCCTGAAAATAAAATAATCTCTCTCTGAAGAAAATAATCTGAGTTTTTAAATTTCATGTGTGGGGTTGGTTTTAAAATTCTAAGTAAGAATTTAGGGCTGTCATAAATTTCCAGAATTCAAAAGAAGAAAGAAATCTCATGTGTTTTAAGTTTTCATTCATAAATTATTAAAAAAAATTACACATGCTAATGGTGGGGTTTGGGCATTAAACAATGATGAACTGAAACTGAAACCGGGTTGGGGTTCTTGAAAATTTTCATGGTATCCAAGCAAAGTTAAAGGCTGAAAATTGCACACATAAATAAATTTCAGACTTGTAGAAAGAAGGGAAAACAGGGTGGTTGAGTAAAACAGGTTTTTGAAGTTTATTGCAGTCATGGCTACCGGTCTCAGGATAGAACACAGGTTGGATGGGGCTATAAATTTCAGTCCATGGAAGGCTAGAATAGTGTTGATTTTACAAGATAGTGAACTATGGGATATAGTGAACAGCACTACTACAAATCCCGTGACGGTTCCCGCAGATGCAGTGGCTAAAGCCGCATTTGGCAAGAGGGATATAAAGGTAATAAGAATCATTCTTGAGGCAATAAAAGATCATGTGATTCCGCACATTTCAGGTAAAGATCATGCCCATCAGATGTGGACCGCCGTAACTAACCTTTACCAAAGTTCCAATGAAAATCGAAAAATGGTATTAAGGGAGAAATTAAAGAGCATTCGCATGAACAAGGGTGAGAATATGACCACTTACCTCACCAGGATTACACAGGTTCGTGATGAGCTTGGATCTATTGGGGAGGTGATAAAGAGTATTGAGTTGGTGCGTACAACCTTGAATGGTGTGGCGAAGCCATGGGCTGTATTTGTGGAGCCAGTGGTTGCTCGTGAGCACATGCCTTCATGGGATCGTCTTTGGGATGATTTTATACAGGAGGAGACCCGTAGGGGATATGTACAGGGCAGTACATCTCACAGCAAAGATGATGAAGAGAATGTGGCATTAGCAGCAAAGGGGAAGAAGAAGAAGTTCATAAAGGGTTCCAAGGGTGAAACCAAGCAACAGGATGGAGAGAAGAAGGACATGAGCAAAGTGAAATGCTTTGCTTGTCAGAAGTTTGGGTACTATGTTGGACAATGCCTAAACAAGAAGAAAAAGAAACAGCAGCTTCAACAGATATTGATGAATATGCTACTAGATTTGAGAGAGAGTTTTCTCTCTTTGCTGGTGCTTGTGTAGAGAGAGCATCATCCATCACCAGTAGGGACTTTGAGGATCACATGGAGCATTCCATGATTGTTGGGCATTCACTGAGTGGTTCCACTACTTCCTCCACTTGGTGCATTGATAGTGGAGCTTTAAGTCACATGACAGGTGTTCGGGACATGTTCATCGAGATTTTGGAGACAAGCTTGGAGTTGGAGGTTGTATTGGGCGATGATACAGTGCTGAGAGCAGTTGGGCGTGGGACAGTCCGCTTTGACAGGGAGTCCACGTAGCCTATGTTTCTGAGGGATGTCTTGTATGTCCCTGGGCTGAAGAAGAACCTTGACTCAGTTTCCATGATTGAGGACAGAGACCTTGGGGTATATGTCCTAGATGGGAAAGTTTACATCTTTCTCGAAGCAGAGGGTCCATCTGCTTCGTATGTGATTGGAGTTAGATGCAGGAAACTGTACAAGCTTCTCTTCCACCCACATCATGCACTGTAACACACTCAGAGCAGCAGTGAGTTGTGTGAAATATGGCACAGGAGGACGACCCACCTTCATCATTCAGCTTTGAGGATGCTGAGAGACATGACCACGGGATTGCCAAATTTCAGTACAGAGCAGAGTGGTGTATGCAGAGGGTGTGCTTTGGGAAAGTACACCAAGACTGCTTTTCCAAGCAGTAACAGCAGATCAGAGGGAGTGCTTGAGTTGATTCATTCAGATTTATGTGGTCCCATGTCTTCTGCCTCATTGACAGGTTTTGAGTATTACATTACTTTCATCGATGACTTTTCCAAGAAGACCTGGATCTATTTGCTTAGAAGCAAGAAATCAGAGGAAGTCTTGCTTCAATTTCAAGAGTTCAAGCTCTTGTGGAGAACCAGACAAGAAAGAAGATCAAGGTATTCAAATCAGATAATGGGGGTGAGTATACTTCTCATGCATTCCATGAGTTTTGTAGATAGGAGGGGATCAGGAGACAGTTGACAGTTCCTTACACTCTACAGCATAATGGAGTGGTTGAAAGGAAGAATCGCTCAATAGTGGGTGCAACTAGATCCATGTTGCATGATCAAACTCTTTTTTTCTTTCTATGGGCAGAGGACTGTAGTACAGTTGTTTATGTGCAGAACAGGAGTCCGCACCGTGCCTTGGGATGCAAAACTCCTGAGGAGATGCTCACCTAAAAGATGCTTGACATAGGCCATTTCCACATCTTTGGATGCCTTACTCACATGTCCCTTCTGAGAAGAGGACAAAGTTGGAGGCTACTGAAGAGAGGGGTATTTTTGTTGGATATGACGAGACTTCGAAGGCTTTCCGCATTTACCTTCCTACACAGAGGAAAGTTGTGGTGAGGGGGGAGGTGAGATTTGAGGAGGAGCGAGCCTTTAGGAGATCTCGAGATTCTAAGATAGAGGAGCAGCAGGGTACTCCACAGGTGACAACATCACAGAGTTTAGCGAGTCAGGGCACAGAGTCACAGGTTTAAGGAGTGACTGGGTCACAGGTTACAGATCCATCAGTTTCAGGGACTCAGTCTACAGGAATAAGTTCGCGGATCACAGGTTCACAGGTTACACCTTCAGGTGATTCGGATATACATGGTACAGGTTCAGGTTCACCAAGGATAGGATCTCAAACCATTGGTACTTCTTCAAGGAGACATTCGTCAAATGAGGATGTAGAGGAGGGTCTGCCACAGGATGCTACTTCCAAGAAGAGAAAGCCAAGTTGGCTTAGGGAGCTTGTGAAGGAAGTAGAGGAGTATGTGGAAACACCCAGGAGGGAGGTCACAGAGAGCAAGGCACCAGAGAGATTTTCCAACTACATGGCACATGTGACTAGCTTGCGTCCGAGCCTACTATTTATGAGGAGGCTTCCGTACACCAGGTTTGGAGAGATGCCATGATGGAAGACTACAATTCCATTATGAAGAATGGGGTGTGGGAAGTGGTTCCGAGACCAGAGGGGAAGTCAATTGTGACTTCCAAGTGGCTCTACAAAATCAATCATGTTGCAGATGGCAGCGTCGAGAAGTACAAAGCTCGATTTGTAGCGTGTGGGTTCTCACAGATAGAGGGAGTTGATTATGATGAGACCTTTGTGCCGGTTACCAGATTTTCTTCGATCAAAGCAGTGATCTCCGTCGTGGCAAAGATGGGTTGGAGGATCCATCAGATGGATGTGAAGACTGCTTTTCTTAACGGTCTTCTAAGGAGGAGGTATATCTTGAGCAGCCACAGGGCTTTGAGATTTATGAGAGAGATTCTCATGTATGCACGCTGAAAAAGGCCTTGTATGGTCTAAAGCAAGCCCCTCGGGCTTGGTACTCAAGGATTGATTCCTATTTGCTTTCGATTGGGTTTCTGAAGAGTGAGGCAAATCCCAACCTTTACTACATTGTGGTTGGTGGTGTTTCGCTCATTCTTCTGCTATATGTTGATTTCTTGTTCATTACTGGAGGGGAGCACCTAATTGATGCATGCAAGCAGGATCTTGCTTCGGAGTTTGAGATGACTGACCTTGGGTTGATTCACTACTATCTAGGCATGGAGGTATGGCAGGAGGATGGACCTGTTTTCCTGGGGCAAGGAAAATATGTTGTAGATGGTCTGAGGAGATTTCGAATGGAGGACTACAGAACTATATCTACACCCATGATCACCAGTTGGAAGAAGCTTCATGCTTCTGAGGGAGAGTTGGTGGATCCTACCTTGTTTCGTCATCTGGTCGATTCAGTTGATCTATTTGATCAACACCAGACCAGAAATGAGTTTTGCAATGAACACTCTCAATGAGTTCATGGTGGAGAGCCCAGGAGAGTGCATTGGGTAGCTGCAAAACATATTTTGAGATACCTTGTTGGGACTGTAGACTATGGTCTGGACTACAAGAGGTCAAGGTGGAGTGGAATTGGTTGGCTTCACGGATTCAGATTGGGAAAGCAGTGCTTCAGACCGGAAGAGCACTTTTGGTTGTTTCAGGTTGGGCTCGGCTGTTGTGTCGTGGTTCATCCGGAAGCAAAAGTCCATTGCTTTGAGTTCTGCAGAGGCCGAGTACATGGCATCTAGTCAGGCTAGTTGTGAGGCATTGTGGCTTTGCAAATTCATGGTTGATTTATTTGGTCGGGAGTTGAGGCCTACTATCATTCATTGTGACAATCAGAGTTGCATCAAGCTCTCTAAGAATCTAGTGTTTCATGACAAGTCAAAACACGTTGAGATCAGATACCACTTCATCAAAGATTATGTTCAGAGAGGATTTGTTGAGCTACAATACATTTCCACAGATGAGCAAGTGGCAGATATTCTAACGAAGATTTTGGGAAGAGGAAAGCACATACATTTCAGAGACAAAATGGGAGTGGTGAAAAACACCTTCATCGGTAAGAGGGAGTGTTGATTTTTTTACTTAGAGAAGTGTCTGTTCACTTATGGCCTTGGGGTGAACAAGGACACTTTAAAAAGTGATCCCTAGCCATTTATAAAGTGAGATTGACTTTATTGATATGAAGTCACTTTATAAATTAAAAGTGAGTAATAAAGTCTTAAGTGACTATAATGAGATTAATAAAGTGGGTGAGTAATAAAGTCTCACATTTAATATTTAAAAAGTCATTCATTACTTTTTAATCAGAAAAAGGTGAGATGTGATCTTGGCCCTAGGATCTCATCTAATCTCATCCATTGGATTTGAGGAGGAAGTTACATACACAAAAAGGGTGAGGGAAAGGCAAATTGTGATCATTGTTCACTTTCACTAGAGAGATTTTTGAGAGAGGAGCAAGAGAAGAAACTAGAGTTTGAAGAGATTTCATTCCTGAAGCTTGAGAGAGAGAAAATTTCTACAAATTTTCCAGACAGGAAGAGAAAATTTTTGGGCACATTTCCCAAGAAATATTTTGCAGCAAGCACAAATTTCAAGACTGTTTTGTACAGTCTATACAGCAATCTGTATAGTTTCGTGCAGGCACAGATTTTGAGGTAAAGTACAGCATTTAATGTTGTCCATACATGCACAAATTTTGAGGTTGCAGGCACAGTTTTCGAGGCAAAAAACAGGCACGAATTTCGAGGTCGTCTAGTAGTCCGTACAGCCACACGTGTGGGTCATACATCGCAAAAATCAAGACAATCTGTACAAGGAGTTTGGGCATGCATTTCAAGATGAAATGCTGAGATAAGTACTGTTGGTTCAATTTTGTAAATTTGCCTGAAAATAAAATAATCTCTCTCTGAAGAACAAGTTTTCCATTCGGGGTTTTTCCTGGGTCAATTTGGGCAACAATATAAGTGTTTAAATTTCGTGTGTGGTTGGTTTTAAATTTCTGAGTAAGAATTTAGGGCTGTCATAAATTTCCAGAATTCAAAAGAAGAAAGAAATCTCATGTGTTTTATGTTTTCAGTCATAAATTATTAAATTTTTATGCACATGCTAATGATAAGGTTTGGGCATTAAACAATGATAAACTGAAACTGAAATCGGGTTGGGGTTCTTGAAAATTTTCACTCTCGACGCGGTCAGCGTCACTACTGGACACAGTGTATGGACATCATCGTTGGATTGTCATTGGATCATCATCTTTGGATCATCATCATTGTTGGATCATCATCTCTAGATTATCATCACTATTGCATCAATTCTCATATTGTCGACCATTGATTAATGACATCTTTCGAAGTTGTCTGTCCTCAGAGGTTCTACAAAGCCAGCCCTGTTTCATGCTGGATGTAGCCCTAGATGCCATCTAGGACTTCATCAATCATATTTGTACAGTACCATCCCTTTTTCATGTTGGATGTACATCGCAATGCCAGTCCTATTTCATTTGGATGCCTTCGCAGGATCAATCCTATTTCATAACAAATGCGGGTCTCTGCAATGCCAGTCATGTTTCATACTGGATGCCTTCGTAGGGTCAATCTTGTTTCATACTGAATGCAAGTCTCTACAATGCTAGTCCTATTTCATATTGGATGCCTTCGCGAGGTCGGTCCTATTTCATACTGCATGCGGAACTCTGCAGTGCCAGTCCTGATTCATATTGGATGCCTTCGCAGGGTCAGCCATTTTTCATACTGAATGCGGAACTCTGCAGGGTCAATCCTATTTCATACTAAATGCAGGCCTAGATCCTATGTAGGACTTCACAGAGCCGATCCTATTTCATACTGGATGTCTTCGCAGGGTCGATCTTGTTTCATAATAAATGCAGAACTCTTCAGGGTCAGTCCTGTTTCATACTGAATGCAGACTTAGATCATATCTAGGAGTTCACAGAGCCAGTCATGTATCATATCTGATGTCTTCGCAGGATCATTTCCGTTTCATACTGAATGCGGAACTCTGCAAGGTCAGTGTTGTTTCATACTGAATGCGGGCCTAGATCCCATCGAGGGCTTTCTTCTCGCGATGGACAACTCCAAGCTTGTTCCTGAAGTACTCAAACTTCACTCTCGCCAGAGACTTGGTCAAAACATCGGTCATTTGCTCATCTGTCGTCACATACTAGAGCTTCACTACTCCTCTTTGCACCATATCCCAGATATAGTGATACTTGATCTCAATGTGCTTCGACTTGTCATGGAACACCAGATTCTCAAACAAATTCACACAACTCTAGTTGTCACAGAGGATACAAGTCACCTCTAACTTGAGATCAAACAAATATGACAGCAACTTCCAAAGCCATACTACCTCACAACTAGCCGAACAAGTTGCAATGTACTCTGCTTCGGTTGTACTCAATGCCACACTTGACTACTTCCTACTAAACAAGGAGATAACCCTGGATCCTAAACTGAAGCAGCATCCTGAAGTGCTCTTTCTATCTGTGGCACTACCTGCCCAATCTGAATCAACATAACCATGTAGGTTAATCTTTTGCTCCGTCACATATCTGAGCCCATACTCGATTGCACCCTTCAGGTACCTCAATATGTGCTTTGCAGCAACCAGGTGAACACGTCTCGGATCTGTTAAAAACTGGCTCAATGTGTTCACAGCAAAGCATATGTCTGGTCTTTTGTTCATCAAGTGCATCAACGAACCAATCATTTGCCTATACATCGTGGAATCAACTGCCTCAGACGATGCATCACTCAACTGCTTCAAGTTTAATGCCATAGGTGTGGTGATAACCTTGCAATCCATCATTTTGAACTTCTTCAAACCCTCTACTTCATACTTTCCTTGTCCAAGAAGAATCCCATCTTAATTCTGCCACACCTCCAGCCCTAAGAAGTAGTGCATCATCCCTAGGTCCTTCATCTCAAACTCTACGGCAAGCCTTCTCTTTGTATCTACAATGAGCTCATCTTCTCCTGTCAGGAACACGTCATCTACATATAGTATAAGTATAACTAGTCTTCCAGCCTCAACTTTGAAGTAGAGGTTGGAATTTGCATTACTCTTGGTAAAGCCTAAGATCATCAGAAAGCTATCCATTCAGCCATACCACGTCTTGGGTGCCTGCTTCAATCCATACAAATCCTTCTTTAACTTGCACACATGAGTATGTCTGTCATGTGTCTCGAATCCTAGTGGTTGTTCCACATACACTTCTTCTTCAACTACACCATTCAAGAAAGTTGTCTTGACGTCCATATGGTGTATCTTCCATTTCATTACTACTGCTAAGGCTAGTACTGATCCGATGGAAGTGTATCTTGCAACTGGTTCAAATGTCTCCTCATAATTGATGCCTTTTTTCTGGGAGAAGCCACGTGCCACGAACCTTGCCTTGTATTTTTCGATGCTATCGTCTACAACATGCTTGATCTTGTAGATCCATTTGGAAGATACTACGGACTTCCCTTCTGGTCTTGGAACTATCTCCCAGACATCATTCTTCGTGATCGACTAATATTCTTTGATCATGGCTTCCTTCCATTCCTTCTTTTTAGCAGCTTCTTCATAGTTGGAAGGCTCATTATTGATGATGTCACATAATAGGGCTACGTAGCTGGAGTATGGTCTTGGTCTTTTGCTTTCTCTAAGTGTCCCATCTAGAACGCCCTACCTCTCTACATCTTGAATAGCTTCACGTGCCCATGTTGGTCTTCTTTTGTAGGACTTTTTCTCATGAGCTGGATCTACAGCTTCCAGCGGTTCCATCAAGTCATGATCTTCATGTTTTTCTTGAGTCATTTCTTCTATAATTGTATCTCTGGTTCTAGGAACCTCGGGCTCTTCCACATCTTCAATGTGGAATTGTTTTGACTTGTTGTAGGCTGAGACTTCATCGAATGTAACATCTTGATTGGTCTCAATCTTCTTGAATCCTAGGAAGTAAATTCAGTATGCTTTTGATTCATCACTGTATCCCACAACTACGCCCTTCTTTCTTGAGGGGTCTAGTTTTGTCCTCTTCTCCTTGGGGACATGTATGTACACAAGGCGGCCAAATATTTGAAGATGACTGACTTCTAGTTTCTTTCCTGAGAAAACTTCTTTTGGAGTGTTGTTGTTTAGAACACGGTGGGGTGTTTTGTTTTGTACATACACAGTTGTTCTTGTTGCTTCTGCCCATAGGTGCAAGGGAAGATCTTAGTCATGAAGCATCGCCTTTGTTGCTTCCATTATTGTTCTATTCTTCCTTTCTGCAATGCCATTTTGCTGAGGATTGTAGGCAGTGCTCGTCTCCCTCTTAATCCTAGATTCTATGCATAGGTGTTTGAACTCATATGAGGTGAATTCGCTGACATTGCCTGATTGCAAGGTCTTGATCTTCTTTTCGGTGTGATTCTCTACCAAAGCTTTGAATTCCTTGAATTTGTTGAAGACTTCATCTTTACCTTTCAAGAAATAAATCCAAGCTTTACGAGAATAGTCATCTATGAGAGAAATATAGTATGCATACCCGTTTAATGAGTTGAATGATATGGGGTCACATACATCTGAGTGAATTATTTCCAAGACTTCTTTCGCCTTGCTCTCACTACTTGGAAATGGTTTCTTTACATTATTTCTTTTCACACATCCTTTGCAAGTGCCTTCATGTTTAGTTTGGAATTCGGGAAGGCCTGATACTCCTTTGCTTGCAATTTGTAGAGCCCAATAGTGTACATGTGCAAGCCTTCAATGCCATAGTTCATTTGGTTCTATGGAGTCATGAACCAAGGCTTGTTCAAGTTGTCCTTTCAACTTGTACAAACCTCCCTCTTGCTCTCCAATTATTGTTGCATCATCTATTATTTTGCCTCTTGGCCACACGAGTACTTGGCCATCAACGAATGCAACAGGGAATCCTTTAGCATCTAAAGTTGAGATGGAGAGTAGGTTTTTCTTCAAACCTGGTATGTAGAGAACATCTTGCATCTTCATTGACTTGCCAAAGTCCAATTTGTAAGAGGCTTCTCCACTCCCTTTTATGGGATATTGGTAATCATCTCCCAGTTTCACCTTGTGAGGTGACTCAAGTTCTGATAGGTTGATGAAGGATTCTTTGTATCCTGTCATATGCTTGGAAGCTCCACTAACCAATTATTGCTTCCATGGGTGATGGTGCCTGTAAGACCTGATATTAGAACATTCTCTTCAACACTTGATGATTCTTCTCTTGTTCTCTTGCTTGAAGGTTCATCATCTTCTGCAGTATGTGCATGATGCCTCTTCTTTTTGTTTGCTTTGGAGGATCCTTTGTTTCTGGGACAATCTCTTGAGAAGTGGCCTTTCTCATCACATGTGAAGCATCTAACTCTACACTTCTCAGCACTTTAACTCTGCACTTCTCTTGACTGTACTGGCAGTCAGTACACTAGTATGGCCTGCTAGAGTCACTCAAACAACAACGAAAATAGAAATTAAAATGCAGACTAGACATTTTTACCTTAGCAAGTTAATGACCTCGATTTCTGTGCTCTATACCCAGCCTCAAACTCTGTGCCGTATCTCTGCAGTATGGTCAATCACTTTCAGCACAGTTCAACTTGTCACTTTCAGCAGTACAGCCTCTTCAAAACTTGCTTAACAGTCTCTCTTCAACGTTGCAAACTTTCTTGGGAACTGTGCCAGCCCAATCCTCTTGGGAAGTGTGCCCCCACTCAAGCTGTCAGTCTAGAAATGCATGCCCTTCTCACTGCCTTTTCCCTCCTTGGAATGCTTGCTAAGCAAACTGCCTCTTCCTCTTCTTTCTCCTCAACTCAGTCCCCCTTCTCTCTTGAAACTTGAGCCACTCCAAGAGACTGCTCCCTCTACTTGGAATGTGTGCCTCTCTTTCTTTCCAAAGAATCTCTTTGAATAATAAAAAATGTCTCATTAAGTATCCTTTTATTCATAATTTAGGGTAACTCCTTGTCTTTTCAACTTCTAGGGCCCAAATTAAATCTTGGCCACAGGATCAAGGGTTGTGTTTCAATCTCATGTTTACTTAAATTTATTAAGTGAACAATATAAAAAGTTAAAACACATCTTTTCAAAAAGTCACTTATACCCTAAATAATTAAAAAGTACACTTTATAATATAAAGTCACTTTTAATAAAGTACATTTCACTTTATAATTATAAAGTCACATCATGAAGTACTTTACAAATACATTTAATAATGTTACTTCATGTCCTTAATGAGGCCTCATGTGTTCTCAGACCCCTGCACCTAGGCACCTGATGTAGGAGTACCTCTGAGCTACCATGTTAGAGATTTAGCTCTAGAGGCACTCCGCATGTTTTTGTCTTGTATGCGGAAGTGACCATGCAATAGCTAGACTACTTTACTTTGTAATGTTGTTTTATAAAGTATTAAGTGACTCTTATGTAAATGGGACTTTTTATGAAATATTCCCTTGTTTTAATTTTATAAAGGTGACTTTATGAGATAAAGTGCACTTGTTTCATCAAGTAAAAAGTGACTTTATTAAAATTAAATGTAACCGCTTTTGGGGGGGAAGTTTTTCAACCCTTGATCTTGAAAAAGAAAGATTTAATCTTGGCCTTTGGATTTAGGGAATGAGGAAGGTGAAAAGTCACTCTCAAGTTATAAGAGAAAGCCTAGGATAATCTGCAAGACAAGTTGAAGGAAAGCATTTCCAAGAGTGTGTATTTTGGCTAGGTAATTTGCAGAGAGAGACGAAGCTGCTATTTTTCTCAAGTGGGCACGAATCCCAAGGAGAAAAAATTCTCAAGCAGGCACGAATCTCAAGGAGCTGGGCACGTTTCCCGAGGCATTTATTGTTGTTGTACCGTACAATCTATACTGCACCTGCTGGGCACGTTTTTCGAGGAGGGTCGTATAGTGTATGGACCGTTGGGCACACTTTTCGAGGGTCGTACAATGTACGGATTGTTGGGTAGGATTTTTGAGGTTTGTTGGGCACAAAATTTGAGGCAGGTTGTTGTTGTGGAGGCCGTACAAGCCGTACAGTCAGCTGGGCATAGAAATCAAGATGGGCACGACTTTGTTTTCCACTTTTTTGTTTTCGCTTTGTTTAATGAATGTTAGAGTAGATCTTTACTTTTCATCTGGCGACTCCACTAACCCTTTTTTCGCTTATAAATTTTTGTGAGAGTGTTTAAATGCATATTTTGCTTCTCACTTTGGCGACTCCATTGAAGGGATAAAATCATAAAACCCCGTTATCTCAAAAAGCTTGTAAAGATTTGTTGTGTGTAGATGAGCACATGCAACATGTTGATATTTTTTCCGAAGCTCATCAGTTGACGACTCCACCTGTTAAGTACAAAGTTCCATGGTTATATCAAATGCACATTGTTGATTTCTGATATGGATGAACTAAGGGAGCATTGTGGTGCTCAAATAGTCGGATGTTTTCATCCCATCGACTTCTCAAACATCCCAGGTTTTTCTAACTTTGGTCATGGTGTGGGAGATATATATAAATGGCTTCCAGTCTTCCATGGAAATTATGGTGATTCGGCCATTTGGCATGTCAAGTCCTTCCTTCAATTGATGATTGACTCCAATGTTCTTTATGAGGACAATATGATGGAAATGTTTGCTAGTACTTTTCAGGGAGAGGCTTGTTATTGGTTCTATCAGGGCCTTCCTAATAAGTGTATAAACTCCTTTCCAAGCTTCCTTTGGATGTTTTAAGAGCAATGGCATGATGGTAGGGGTAGTATGAATGGTTTGGAAATATTTCTTGAAAAGATCTTTACCTTCTACCTATCTGGGACAGAGTATCATACGGAAACATATGACGGACCTTTTGCCATGAAACAAAGTGTTGAAGACTTGGAATTACTTCTAGAACATTTAAGTGAAAAAGAGGTCCATGATACTCCCATTGAAGAACTTTCTCATGTTGTCATAGACAAAGTCGAATGTGTGGAAATCCCTCTAAGTTATTTTAGAAAGGAAGAGATTAAACTACTTATTAAAGAATATGATGCCTCTCTGAATACACAGCAGGATTCTGAAGATAGGCACATCTGTGAAAATCTAATTGAAGAAGTTTATGAAGAAACCTCATCTGAAGACATTGTTGAAAACCATCCTCGTGTCATACCAACAGAGAATAATGAAGATATTGAAAACCATCCCCATGTCACATCAACAAAAAATATGGAGGATGTAGATAGGCTAGAGGAACCCATTGAGCAGCATATCCCAAACGGCCTTATTGCCGCCTAATACACACTTTAGGGCACAGGAAAGTCAACAACCTGCTATGTGTGTCCTTGGGGGCAAGTGAGAGCTGAGGGCCACTGTCACCACAGTCCACAACTCCTCTGTTTAGGCTAGATCCTAACGAAGCCAAGGGGGGTAGTCCCTACGGAAGACTATATTCCTAAGTTTATTAACAGTTGAGTTAAAAGGATCTTTATTATTAGGTGAAAGGCTTAGGTTTTACTATTTACTAAGGATGACAATCAGCCAATGCAAATGCAATATTTCTTAAATGACAATCAAGCCTTTATTAAGATACAACCAGTGCCTAAAGAATGGAGTCAGAGAACGCAGCCTTTAATGAGATGCAATCTAGGTTAATTATCTCACAGGTTAAATGTATCTAACAATGAGATGAATAAACAAATAGATGATACAGTTATAAACAGTAATGAATCAAGATATCTAAGCAATTTACAGATGATCTAAATCATCATAACTAATATCATGCTCCAAAAATCATCATAAAATGAGAGGAGGGGCCTCTCTTTTAGTTAAAAAGATCCCAAACCCACTCCCAAATCAAGGGTCCAAAACATAGATCTAAACTCTAGCTCTCCTCCACCCTTAGATCTAGGTTTGTTGACTTTGCAAGCCATCCACCAATCATAAGCAAGGGTGTCTCTTCAAATCAATTGTAAAAAAGATGGATCCATGTCACAATGAAGCTTAAACCTTAGATCTAGGGTTTCCATGACTCAAGTGGGGCCCCCTTCGACTCAAATTTTAATTTTTTATCTTTTATATTTTATATTTTATTTAGTCTTTTATTTTAATCTTTTATTTTATCTTTCATTTTTATCTTTTTATTATTTTATTTTTATTCTTTTAATTTTTTATTTGGGGTCTCCTTTGACTCAGATTTTGATTTTTTATTCTTATATTTTATTTTAAATCTTTTATTTTTATTTTTTATTTTTTATTTGAGGCCTCCTTTGACTCAAATTTTGATTTTTTATTCTTATCTTTTATCTTTTATTTTTTATTTTTATCTTTTTTATCTTTTATTAAGACAAGAGGGGCGCCCCACTTAGGATATCTTCAAAAAATTATTTTGACCATGGGGGCGCTTATTTAAATAAAAATTAACTATGCTTAGTCACCTCCCAAACTTAATTACCATGGCCTTATATGATTTTTTGCTTCAAAATCAAATAATTTAATTTTTCACCCTTGAAAATTAAATTAATTTCCTAGGCAAAAATACATTGTCTTAACCAAAATTGGTCTAACTTCCCAACCCCTTGTTAGAATGACATGAGACTTGAACCAATGGCTTAGGGGGTGTCATAGCTTTTTCATTTGCATTCATAGCCCCTATTACAAAATGCCAAGGTTCAAGAGATTACATTATTACATCAAAACTTAATTAATTAACCACCAAATGGTAAAGTTAATTAATTAAGAAAAAATCAAAATAGAAATTAAAATCCTAACGAACTTCCGCAAGACTACAAGATATGGCTAGCATGGTCATGGACAACAACTTGAAACCTTAGCCACCTCATGGGCTTGATTATCTGAACGCCAATTCACCACTTTGGAGGATAGGTGAGTGAAAAACCCAACCAATTAAGATTGTTAATTAACAAAATTAACTGGAAAGGAAAAAAAACACTTGGTGAAGAGGACTTCCCTGATAATAAATTCCACGGTGGCATCCTTAGAGGAATGACCCATGATGACATATAAAGTTACATTAATTATCCCACGCAGGGGAGCAGACATTTCGTGTACAAAAAGGGCAGAATTGCCCTGCTGAGTGAAAATGGTACAAATTGCACAGAATGTACATCTTCAATTGACATGAGGTTGCCACCTAGTTGAAATAGGTGGGCAACATCTGGCTCCAACTTGGGGACATGTGTTCGATCATTGGAGAGCATACGAGAACTCCAAACTCTACAACCACAAATTCTCACCAATAACCAACATAAGTCCTCATGTAGAAACCAATAAATAATCAATAATCAATAAATGAAATGACTACACAATGATCATACATATATGCATAAATAATTTCAAAGAATGAAATAATACAAAGCTGTTAAAAGAATGCAAGGAAAAGGGTTAGAGATACATTACAAAGTGCGTCCCTTAGGACACTAAGTAATTATCTTTTTGAAAAAATACCCGATTTGTGGCTCGTTTGACCCTTTCCTGTTTCTTGTGACTTTGATAGTGCCTCACATCTTTGAAAATTTGCCAAAAGTCTACATTATCAAAAACCTACTCATGCAATATTTTGTTAACTTCCTTAATTCTGATTCCATCATTTATATTTTCCAGGAAGCTAACAAAAATAACATGATCCTTTACACTATGTACACTGTCCACATTCTGAAAAAACATTGATTCATTCTGGCATGCCTCGACTGTCTTTTCTTCTAAAACATTCTGAAAATGGTCTGATGCTTTCCTGACTTGAGGAGAACTTACTAAAGCCTTGGGTGGCTTATCCTTTTGAGGTGGAACCTTTACACTCTCTGCTACAGGAACTGATAGCTTTACATTACTGATCCAACCCCCTAAATCCATTCTCAAATTATTACTTGAAAATACACTTTGTGTAGAAATTTATGAGTTTTACTGTTTGCTGGTTTATGTCAACATTTCGTGGTTTTCACCTACAGTCGGTTTTGCATTGGCTGCAGGTTACTTAAGAAATTTTTCTGAACAATTAAACACACAGTAAAAATCCACTAACAGGCTGAAAAACACATTTAACAGTCACACCATAAAAAATATAGACTCAGAGATTTTTGGCCAAATCAAGCCCTGGAAAAACCCCCACGGGGAAAACCAGTTAGAGAGAGAGAGATTTTATTATTTCTTCAAGAAAAAAATCAAACATTCATTTAGTCAAAAATCCAACTTATCTCAACCCAGAAAAATGACTAGCAAGCTGCCTTGATTTCTGTGCAAGAGCTGCCTCAGTTTCCGTGCAATTTCAGTCTCGAAAATCAGCCTGGAAATCACTGCTCTTCCTTCCTCGATTTCTGTGCATGAACAGCAAGCTGCTGTTCTCGATTTTTGTGCCAGAACAGACCCAAAAATCAGTCAAAGACCGTACTGTACGGACTGCATTAAATGCAGCCGTACGACCTCGAAAGCTGTGCCTGAAATTTAAAACTGCTGCCTTGGGAAATGTGCTGTACCTTTCCTCGAAATCTGTGCTGGAGATTTACCTTGAAAACAATGCCAAATCCGTACTGTACGATTTGCAATAAATGTGGCCGTAACTCTTCTCGAAATTCGTGCCAGCAATAAATGCAGGTCGTACCTTTCTCCTCGAGATCTGTGCAATCTATTAAATGCTGTTGTACTTCCTCCTCGAAATCTGTGCTAGCATTTATGGCTCCTCGATAATCGTGCCCACCAAAATCTTCTCTAGCAGGCTGCCTTGAAAATCGTGCCCACTCTCAGTCTCTTCAGCAATCTCTGCTCTCCTTCTCTCTTCTTCTCTCAAGAATGAAAAAGTGAAGAGTTATGCCTCCCTCAACCCTTTTTGTCTAAACCCTAAGTGGGAATCTAATCCAACGGTGGAAAAAGATCCAATCCAATGGCTAAGATTCAATGAGAGTAAAAATCACATTTATTTAAATCACTTAAATAAATTTACTCACCCACTTAAATTTATCAAAAAGTGACTTTAACTTTATAAAGTCTCATTAAGTAGCTTTTAATGTGAGGGTCACCTTTTTCCCTTTTCTAAGTGACTTAGGCAAAAAGTCACTTAGAGAACAAATTCCTAGGTACAAAAACTAACACTTTGTTTAGGGGTAAGTTCATGGTCACATGTTTCTTCTATTGTGTCCATATTTCTAGTCATGCAAACCATGTCCTTACTATCTTTTATTGATTCCAACAAATCCTCATTATTGTCAAACACACATTCATGACCAGCCATATTAATCTGTTCCATTATTTCTCTAGCTGCTAACTTTTCCTTTATAATCTGAAAGAAAATGGGACAAGTCCCTTCCTCATGTGAATCATCACAAGCCCTACAGTAAGGGATTACTGGATCATCAAACCAATTGTTTGCTTCCATAGGCTTTCGAGGTCTTTCTTGTTCTTAATAAGAGGGTCCTTTAGGGAGACCCTTTTGCCATCTATCGTTTGGCTTATGATTATTACCTTTATCTTTTTCCATGGCAACTATCTTATTATGCATAGTTGATAATTGATTAATATAGACTTCTTCCATTTGCTTAATCAATCGGGCAAGCTCTTTGATAGAGTCACCTTGGGGTTCCTGGTTTTCAACTTTCTTAACTTTATGTGACTCTAGAGGGCTACCCTTTGAAAACCCAAGAACATTTGATTTCCCTAAAGCTTGCATATTCTTATCTATTTTAAAAGCTTTGTCTTGTGCCACCCTAACATTTGTAGGCTCTTTATCCCTTAGTTGGTATCTCATTTCCCCTTCAAAAGCTTGAATGTAGAAAGTTAAGATGCCCTTGTCAGGAGGCTTAATATCTTAAGGGAGACTCTTAACCAATTCATTAAATCTTCTGTTAAATCCTTCCACCGTTTCATTATCTTCCTTATGGCTAGAGTGCAAGGCAATTAACAAAGAATGGTGATCCCTTTTATCTCCCCATTTATCATTAAAAGCTTCAATGATTCCCTTAAGGTCTTTAAACTTGTTATCATCCTGCTCCATAAACCAATCAATGGCTTCTTCCTCTAAGGACAAAACAAAGAGTTTCATCTTCACATCCTCATGGTTGTGTGCCATACAATACCTTGCAATACATAAATTGAAATTTCTGATGTGGGCTTTAGCACTTGTAAGATTGTCTCCTTGAAAAGAAGGCAACTTATCTATAGTTTTTTCTGGAACGTCATGAGGGTAACCAACAATTTTAGAAAAATCACATGGTCTATAATAATGATCCATTGTTAAGATTGGTTTACTTGGATAAACAACAAAGGGATATTAGAAATGGACTTCTTCTCCAAGACTTGTAAAGATTCTACAGGGAGCAAGTTTGTTTAACTTCCTCTTAAAGCCTTTTCAGGATCTAAGAGGGAGCTAAGCAAACCAAAGGGCTCCAGGTAGAATACCTTACTATATATTTTGAAGTGGAGTCTCCACTTTGAGAACAAGTAAACTTCTAATATGGGTAAAAGAAAGAAAGAAAAAAAGTTATTTCAAAATTTTTATTAACACTTAAAGAATTAAATTGAAGAAATAAAAAATTAAATCTAAAGTTATTTAACTAATGTCAAGACTAAGGACAAAAGACTTGTCCCCGACAACGGCGCCAAAGATGTTGCCGCCTAATACACACTTTAGGGCACAGGAAAGTCAACAACCTGCTATGTGTGTCCTTGGGGGCAAGTGAGAGTTGTAGACCAATGTCACCACAATCCACAACTCCTCCGTTTAGGCCAGATCCTAACGGAGCCAAGGGGGGTAATCCCTACAGAAGACTATATTCCTAAGTTTATTAACAGTTGAGTTAAAAGGATCTTTATTATTAGGTGAAAGGCTTAGGTTTTACTATTTAGTAAGGACGACAATCAGCCAATGCAAATGCAATATTTCTTAAATGACAATCAAGTCTTTATTAAGATACAACTAGTGCCTAGAGAATGGAGTCAGAGAATGCAACCTTTAATGAGATGCAATCTAGGTTAATTATCTCACAGGTTAAATGTTATCTAATAGTGAGATGAATAAACAAATAGATGATACAGTTATAAACAGTAATGAATCAAGATATCTAAGCAATGTACAGATGATCTAAATTTATCAGTATAAACAAATGAACAAGTAAAGTAATTACAGTTTAGACAAATATGAACCAGATATACAAGTTATAGACAAGAGATAACAAAAGGAAAATGCCTTATATGAAATTTATTAAACCAACAATAAATGAAAATGGAAAGACTTAAGTTGAATTAGTTGAAGCAGTTAAACAAATGTTATTGAGTTATTAAGAATTCACCACATCAACAATTGCAGAACTGAAAGTAAATGAAGCTGAAACTAAAGCGCTAGAGTGCAATGCTGAAGTGAAAATGTACTGTGATTCCCTGCTGGAGTGTAGAGCCTGTTTTGCAATGCTTCTTGTTCTTTCTAGTAAATTTTATTATAGTTTTTCTTCTTGTATTAGGTTTTCAAACAGTGGTGTGTTTACCCCTACCACATATCCCCTTAATCCAAAAGTGGAGTGTTGTTGCGCTCAAAACAATGGGAACAAGCCCACCTGTAGCTCACAGATCAAACTCCCAGTGCCAAGCACCCAACAAGGGAGGACGCAAATGCCGTGAGACCCCCCTCAGTCTCTCACCCCCCGTGGCTTCCAAAGGTCACCAGTTTTCAGTTGGATTAAAGCAATAATGTGATGGATTCCTATTACTAAAACTCCTCTACCCCCTGTCGTATCTCGTGAGTACCCCGAAGGGTGATAACCGAGTAGAGGAACAGGAGCTAAATTCGTTGTTGGTTAATTTTAGGGGTAAATTTTAAATCTTGTAGTGGTTAAGCATGCAAGTAAATTTTAAAACTATCAACAGGGCTCAACCAAGCGGTATCCCTTATGGGAGGTGCTGGTACTTGAACCTTGGACTGGTAAAGCAAATGTGTTTGGTACAAAAATAAGTAAACAAACAAGGCAGTGTTATCTAATTAAATCTAAAACCCTACCTTTCTACTTTTCATACCCTGATCTGAGTTCCCTAAAGGGAGATAACGAATAGGGACAGAGAATACACCGAAAGAACAAAAAGTAAATCTAATTAAGTGCTTGGAAATAAAAAGAACAGAAACGAAAGAACTACTCTAAACAATTAACCTAACCACACATCAATCCCTCTAACAGAGATGGTGGGTAAGCCGAAAACAAAAGACTAGATTTACTTGCAAAAAAGTAAATCTAACAACTAGTGTTCTACCCTATCACTACTCTAACTTCATATACAAGATTTACAAATGATTTTAAAGAGCTTTGAAGAATACCCCAAGAGTACTACTCTTTGGGGTTTACAAATGATAGAAAAGAGAGGAAAAAATGGGGTTTTTGACCCCTTTTTGCACCCAAAACTTTTAGAGCCTTTTTTCGGATGAAATTTTGGCATCACCTCCTCCTTCCCTGTGTAAAAACCTGCAAAAAACAGTGACCTACTTCGCCGGAATTTACAGTAGAAAACACTACAGAAAGTATGTTAGAAGTTAGCCCCAAAAACTCAGAAAAAACAATGCAAAAATCTGAACTTGAAACTATGTAAAACTTGAACTTTTGGTGACCTAAAAATGGGTTTTTGGGCCCTGAAATGACAAGTAAATTGCAAATTTATAATACCAAACTAATCTACTATTAATGAAAGCCCTAAAACAAGGGTTTTATTCACTATACAATGAATAAAACCTAGTTTTAAAACAGTGACAAAAATATGAGTGAATATGCAAAATACAAAATGAAACTCTGAATAAATGAACGGATCTTGAAGTTAAAATGCACGATAGGTGCTTGGCATGGGAGGCCCTCTTCCAAACCATTGAATCTGCAAAATAACTGTGAGAAATCTACAAAAATACAGCAAGAGGTGAGCAAAATAAAAAGATCTACAAAGACATTTGTAGATCTAGCTAAAACTAGTCACAAATGGATGTAAATAACCATTCACAACTAAATCCCCTTTGCAAAGACCTTTGCAAGGGGCATCTATGCATGTATAATGAAAAATAAACTCACAAATGAAAATGTTATACCTCATATTTTAAAATGTAAAGCAAACACCATGAGACACGAGTTCCTCCAAATATTTCACTTGATTATGGCCCAACTAGGGCAAAGCTTGATACAAAGAGCCTCTTAGGGCTTGAAAAAGAAGAATAGAGAAGAGAGGGAGAAGAGAGTATTTTGGCAGCATAACCATGCTCCAAAAATCATCATAAAATGAGAGGAGGGGCCTCTCTTTTATAGTTGAAAAGATCCCAAACCCACTCCCAAATCAAGGGTCCAAAACATAGATCTAAACTCTAGCTCTCCTCCACCCTTAGATCTAGGTTTGTTGACTTTGCAAGCCATCCACCAATCATTAGCAAGGGTGCCTCTTCAAATCAATGGTAAAAAAAATAAATCCATGTCACAATGAAGCTTAACCCTTAGATCTAGGGTTTTCATGACTCAAGTGGGGCCCCCTTCGACTCAAATTTTAATTTTTTATCTTTTATATTCTATATTTTATTTAGTCTTTTATTTTAATCTTTTATTTTATCTTTCATTTTTATCTTTTTATTATTTTATTTTTATTCTTTTATTTTTTTATTTTTGGAGCCTCCTTTGACTCAAACTTTGATTTTTTATTTTTATATTTTATTTTAAATCTTTTATTTTTGTTTTTTATTTTTTATTTAGGACCTCCTTTGACTCAAATTTTGATTTTTTATTGTTATCTTTTATTTTTTATTTTTTATCTTTTTAATCTTTTATTTTTTATCTTTTATTAAGACAAGAGAGACGCCCCACTTAGGAAATCTTCAAAAATTTATTTTGACCATGGAGGGGTTTATTTAAATAAAAATTAACTATGCTTAGTCACCTCCCAAACTTAATTACCATGGCCTTATTTGATTTTTTCCTTCAAAATAAAATAATTTAATTTTTCACCCTTGAAAATTAAATTAATTTCCTAGGAAAAAATACATTGTCTTAACCAAAATTGGTCCAACTTCCCAACCCCTTGTTAAAATGACATGAGACTTGAACCAATAGCTTAGGGGGTGTCATAGCTTTTTCATTTGCATTCATAGCCCCTATTACAAAATGCCAAGGTTCAAGAGATTACATTATTACATCGAAACTTAATTAATTAACCACCAAATGGTAAAGTTAATTAATTAAGAAAAAATCAAAATAGAAATTAAAATCCTAACAAAATTCCGCAAGACTACAAGATATGGCTAGCATGGTCATGGACAACAACTTGAAACCTTAGCCACCTCATGGGCTTGATTATCAGAACGCCAATTCACCACTTTGGAGGATTGGTGAGTGAAAAACCTAACCAATTAAAATTGTTAATTAACCAAATTCACTGGAAGGGAAAAAAAACACTTGGTGAAGAGGACTTCCCTGATAATAAAGTGGTGACATCCTTAGAGGAATGACCCATGATGACATATAAAGTTACATTAATTATCCCACGCAGGAGAGCGGACATTTCGTGTACAAAAAGGGCAGAATTGCCCTGCTAAGTGAAAAATCCCTAGGATTTTTCCATGGTACAAACTGCACAGAATGTACATCTTCAATTGACATGAGGTTGCCACCTAGTTGAAATAGGTGGGCAACAGACCCCATTGAAGATATTGATGAAGGTCCCTTGATTGAAGATGTTATTGAAGGTCCTCTTCACTGTGCCATGATAGAAACTACTGAAGACTTGAAGTATCCTCAAGATTTTTTCAGCGAGGATGATCACATGTGTATTCCAGATTTACCTCAAGAAGAAACCATCACAGAAACTTGTAAAGATAATTATGAGGTCTATATGGTGTATGATGACACTCCTCCCTGTTCTCCTCGTGGTGATGAGAGTTTGGAAAGTTCATTCCCTTGTAACATTTTTGAAACCAGATATTCTGAAGAAGAATATGGTGAACATAAGGATATGTGTATCCATGAATGTGATGCCATGGATGAGGATTCCCCCATATTTGACAAAGGTATGGATGATGATTATTGGACATACAATAAGAAGCCCATTTTTATGTATCGAGAGAAGGGAGTGTCGATTTGGAGACCTTTGGAGATCTTGGTATGGAAGAGAATCATGTAAAGTTCTCATATGATCATTCAGAATCACACACACAAGTGTTAGCAGTAAAATCCTGGAAAAGCAGTGGATTGAAGAGTCAGATTCGATTCAACCGATGGAATGATAGTCTAAACCTACATCTTCACATTCAGAGGTTCCTCATGATTTGGAGCAGCCTAGGGCTTACACAGAGAGTTATCAGTCGATGATCCCTTTTGATATGTATGATGGAGTTGTTGATCTGCCTCATCGTATAGATATCTACATTAGCCCTATCCAGGCTTGGATAGAAGAAACGTGCAGAAGCACATGCCAGTTTGGGAAGCAGATTTATGAAGTTCTACATGCCTATGATTTCCCACCCCTCCTGAATATTCACTTAGGTTTGCATTTTCTATTGAAGATATCCTTGTTTTGGCTGGTAACCAAACACGAGAAGAATTGTGAATTTTGATCAAATGTTAAGGTGGTTACATTAGATTTTTCATTTTACTCAACATTGAGATTATGATATGATTAGAGTAGGAAAATAAGCTCCTTAAAGTGAGCATTTACTTTATGCATTTCCTTTCCGTACTTAGGAATAAATAACAGTTTATTTGGTTAAGTTTTTGTTTTCCACATTCTTGAATAAATGCAATTTATGATTCATTTGGTTTTTATATAAAACTTGTGCCACTAAGGTTTTCTTGTCAAGTTGAGATGTTTTTACAGGTTATATAAACCAGAGATTCTGGTGTTCTCGTATCCTCTCCTTGCCCTATGACCAGATCGAGCACATGTCCCGCAGTTGGAGCCAAATGTTACCACCTAAGTTGTAGTTGGTGTATATTTCAAGCGAGTCGGCAAAGTGGAACAAGTATACTTGTTCATTCTACAGAGTTCATAAGTTCGCCAAGCCTTTTCTGGGAGTTTGTTCAAATTTTTTTGTAACACATGTTCATACCCCCTTCGAGAAATTGTAAAAAATGTGCTAGCATGGTCAATTTTTATAAAAGGCTCCGCTTCTTAGACTTAGGCATCAAGCCGACTAGCCCATAGTGTTTTTTCCCTCAGTAATTATTGGTTGTTGAACAAACGACTAATAATTTCCGAGTTTTTCACTCACACCTTCAAAGTTGGGGTAGTCGTCTTGGTGGTTAGGCATTAGGAGGTTATTAGAGCCTTTGTGTCAGTGTTTATAAACGTGTTAGGAATTTGAATTGAGTCGTATGGACATGTGCTAGGTCCCCCTAGAGTTTCGTCTGATTCCAAGAAGAAGAAGAAAAAATTCCATTTTTTAAGCCATTTTTTATTGGTTTAATTAAAAAACTTGTATATGGCATAAAAACTTGATTCGAAGGCAGAATTTGGCGTGGGGATGCTCGTTTTGACACTCAGAGCATACTCTTTACCCCAGGGCCATTTTTCATGAGTTTCAAGCAGCTAAAACATCCCATGGAGCATTATTCATCTAACGGTGCATCAAGGTGGCATTTTAATGCTAAAAGTGCATCATTTTGGCACCAAGTCAAAAATTAAAAGTCAAAAAAGAGGTCAAAAAAATGATTGGATGACATGGCATGGATCCCCATAAAGCATGCTACCCTCTCCATGTGAAGTTAGGAACCAAACTTTGGTTAAAATTTTTGAGTGGGGAGTGGTTTCATTTAAGAGGCGACGTAAACCTACATGGGCTTCACGCCAACCAAGTGAAGTGTTGCGCTAGCATTTAGGAGTGGGACCCCCTCATATGTATATCCCGAATAAACCTTGGATTTATTGTAAGGTTGGTATTACCATATGCTATCAACCATTCAAGTGAAGCTCACGTCATGTTTGGCCATACGATTTCATATCAACATGAGGTGGATTTAACACTTGCGAATTGATGGGATGAGGTGGCTTGGTAGGTGGAGGAAGTCACACACCTAATGGGAGGCAGGGCCTCCTCCGTGACATCACTCCACTTAAACTCCCTCAATTCCACAATTAGCTCGTGAACTCCGATCAAGACAACAAGTCATCTTTAGTTCACGCCCACCTCATCTTCAGTTGTTTGGTGCAAACCCACCCCCCTGTCGGGGTTTCTATTTAAGCAAGTCACTTCTCCATTGTTTAGGATCGAAAGGTGGAACCTCTGCTTGTATACATGTAATAGTTTTCTTGAGTATTGTTAATAAAGGGCTTTGGAGGGAATTTCTGTGTGGGATCTATGGATGTTTGGATGGAGTTTACATTAGTGAGGTAGCCTGTATTTGTTTTCATGCTTGCATATGTTTGGGATTAACTTGCTTTTAGAAGGAAATGGTATTTTTGTAAAGATAAAAGGTAATTATTGATAGGTTGCTCTTTTATTGTAGGTCAAAGAAGACTAATTGAAATATGTATGATTTCATGTTTGGATCTACATTGTTGTTGTAGTCCTTTTTTTTGTTTACACGAGTAGTTTTAATCCCCATTGCCATTGTTGAGATTATTTTGCAGGAAGCCAAAGCTGGAGTATTGATGAGCGAATGTGCTCTACCTTTCCTTCAGTAAATTGGAAAAGAAGCTTTGTCCCTCTGATCTCACCAAGGAGGCATTTTCTCTCCTTTATTTCTTGCTCTACTCTGGGTTCTTCAACTTTTGATCCACAACTTTCTTAAAATTTATTTCAGTTACAAACGTTTTCATATTAGATCTATCATCTAAGGTTATATTAAAAGTAGATCTAATGTCTAAGAGTTTCTAGTTCTAGTTTGCTTCCAAGGTGCATTTAAAATTCTAGATCTCGTTACTTTTCCCTTTTTCTGCAAGTTTAAAATTTTGAAAATTAAAAAGCTTGTTGAAGGAGTTTTGTGCGTTTTAATTCTTATCTAGCATTTTAGTGCTAGAGATTTGCTTGTTATTCTCATCAAGAGGCAAGCAAAGATCCTAAGTAGGCAAGCTTCCTAGCTTGCCTTACTTAGTCATTTTCTTCTAGTTTTACTTTGATTTTTTTTAGACTTTTTTTTGTAGATTTTCCCAAGACACTCTTAAAGTGTTGGTGGGTGTCTTTCACTTTCTTCTCGTCGCTTTTTTTTTGCATGTTTAGAAGAAAAGAGGAGGAAACTCTGGCAAATTTTTGCAAAAGTGAGCAAAAGGAAGACCCACTGAGGTCCCACTTGCATAAAAAGTTAATCTTTCAATAAATTGTAAGCCTTTGGATCCAAAATATAAGGACCAAAGCGCAATTCTTCTATGTTATAAAAAAACAAAATAAGGCTTGTGGAGGCTCATCAGAGCCCAGTCCCCATCCCCCCTGGGGGGATTTGCATCGGCGTCCTTTTTCGTGATTTTTATGTTGTTAGTGTAGTTTGTTGCTTTCTTTCATTATTTCAGTGCTTCTTTAAGTTTTTATTTGCCAAGTAATCTAAATACTTACCCACTGCACTATACCGAAGTATCGAAAGGGGAAAGATTTGAGCAGTGTAGTAATTAGAGAACTGTAAATTTTTATGCATTGTTTAGTTTAAAAATAAACCCCCTTGCTTGCCCGAGTACTGAATCTAGAAAGAGGCTCTTGGGATTTACCTTTTTTAATCAGAAAACCTTGTTCAAAAACACTTAAAATTTACAAGGCCTTCATCCTCGTATGCTCTACTTCCGTTGCAGCTTTGTCTGATCAGTTGGTAGTATCATAAAAGGGTTTAGGTGACTAGTAATTAGTCTATTTTTTTACTAATCTCCCTAAACAACGAAAATCCATCTTTACATTTTGCTACGTGTGGGGAAATTGTATAGAGGAAGCGAGAACCACTAAAAAGCAATCGTGGGGCCCCGTTAGGCTACGTCCTTGTTGGTGTAGTGTTGAACATCCCCTCGTGACTCCATTCAACCCACATTTCCTCATGTGCTACCACACTGTGTGAGTCTGGACATATTCCCTGTACCTTCGTGGTATATCGAAAATACCCCTCCCTTCTAATAATCCAGATAATTACCAGATTAATAAAATCAACCAACAATTAACCCACTCCTTGATCAACTCATCTAATTAATCTTAAAACTTACCAACGAGACACTGCAATACTTTCACTGAGACCACAGCAGCAACCCTTATACACAAGCACTCTATATTCAATAGGAACTAGTCTTACGCATTTTTATGGTTAAATCAATTTCCGCATATTGTCATGAATGGTGTTTTATCAATGTTGTTGTTATTATAAATCATTTGCAGTAACTTATTGTTAAGGTTTTAATTCATTTAACTTTAACTCCTAGAATCATTTGTTTCTTTCGTAGAATAAAAACCTTAGATTTTACTTTATCATAGGGACCACCCCCCTTGGCTTCGCTAAGATTTGGCCTAAACAGAGGAGATGAGTATCAGGTGACAGCACTTGGCTCGAGCTTTCCCCCAAGGTCGCACCCAATGGCTTGAAGATTTCTGCCACGTTACCCGAGGTGTGAATTAGGCGGCAACAACTCCTGATACTAATCATGTTGCTTTGGATATGCATGAGGTAGAAGAGGCCAAAGCCGAAAGGTTGATTATGGATGGTATAAGGGACCACCTTATTCCACATGTAGCTGAGAAGAAGACTGCTTATAATATGTGGACTACATTGAAAGGCTTGTATGAGGCTAAGAATGAGAACCGGATAATGGCTCTCAAGGAAAAATTGCAAGGAACCAAGATGGCCAAGGGTGAGGGTGTAGCTTCTTTTCTTACCCGGGTGGCCCAGATAAAAGATGAGCTAGCTGCAATTGGAGAAGTCATTTCTGATTCTGAGTTAGTGAGGATAGCCTTGAAAGGCTCTACTAAGGAATGGAAGTCTTTGTGAAGTGTGGTACTCGAGAAAAACTTCCAAATTGGAGCAGATTATGGGATGATTTCACTCAGGAGGAGATTCGAGAAGGATCTCAAGGCAGTGGACAGAAGGAGGGTGTTAATGAAGAGAATGTCTCTTTCTGCTAAGAGCAAGAAGAACTCCAAGAAGGACTTGAGCAAAGTTCGATGTTTTGCTTGCAACCAGTATGGACACTTTGCTTCTCAGTGTCCTGAGAAGAAGAAGAAGGAGGAGGAGGAGGAAGATTCGATTGTTGCAGCTACAGTAGAAAAAGAGGACTTTGCGAGAAGATTTGAGAAGGAGTTCTCGTTGTTCTCCCTTATTTCTAGTGCCGATAGCAATGGAGTAGTTCAGAATGGTACTTGGTATGTTGACAGTGGAGCCTCACGTCATATGACCAGAATATGGCATAAATTATGTATCATTTCGGAGACTGGTCCTAACCAGTTCGTTCAATCAGAAAAGGGACAAGCACGTGCAGTGCATGGAGTTGGAAATGTCAGATTCCAACTTAGTCATGGAGGATACATTGATCAGGATGGGGTCCTCTTTGTTCTAGGAATGAAGGTAAACTTGCTCTAGGTCTCAGCCTTGGAAGATGCAGGGTATTCGACATTGTTTTGGAGGGGACATCTATACATTTTTCCAGATAGAGATAATATGGGACATGTTTATATATACTTGGAGAGAGCGAGATTGATTGATCCACAGTTGATTGGTGATCAGTTCAGTGAGTTGTACAACTTTAGTGCATAGCCCACGGTTGATGAATCGGACGAGGAGCAGGAGGCTCTTGAGGTTGCAATGGTGCCAAGGGTACAGTGTCGAGTTCCGATGGAAGAGATGGAGTCTCTTCTGAGTACTGGCAGGAGGCTCAATCAATCTGAGCGAAGCAATGCTCAAGAGTGGAGAATCGATTCTCCTAGGAGCTTAAGGTTTAGGGTGGCTGCCAGAAGGTTATCTTCATATTCGATTTCAATGCAGGTAGTAACGTTGGTTCCAGGTTCAGAGGGAGCTCCTATAGCGAACAGTGTGATGGATTTGAGGACGGGACTTGTTGATGATGGCAGTGAGTACCTCCCTCGCTAAGAGTGAGTGTTAGAGATTTAGCTCTGGAAGCACTCCGCCTGTTTTTGTCTTGTATGTCGAAGTGACCATGCACTAGCTAAGCTACTTTACTTTGTAATGTTGTTTTATAAAGTATTAAGTGACTCTTATGTAAATGGGACTTTTTATAAAGTATTCCCTTGTTTTAATTTTATAAAGGTGACTTTATGAGATAAAGTGCACTTGTTCATAAAGTAAAAGGTGACTTTATTAAAATTAAATGTAACCACTTTTGGGGGGGAAGTTTCTCAACCCTTGATCTTGAAAAGGCAAGATTTAATCTTGGCCTTTGGATTTAGAGAATGAGGAAGGTGAAAAGTCACTCTCAAGTTATAAGAGAGAGCCTAGGGTAGTGTGCAAGACAAGTTGAAGAAAAGCATTTCCAAGAGTGTGCATTTTGGCTGGGTAATTTGCAGAGAGAGAGGGAGCTGCTATTTTTCTCAAGTGGGCACGAATCCCAAGGAGCTAGGCACGAATCCCAAGGAATTGGGCATGTTTCCCGAGGCATTTATTGTTGTTGTACCATACAGCACCCCACAGTTTGTACTGTACCTATTGGGCACGTTTTCTGAGGAGGGTCATATACAGTGAACGGACGATTGGGCACACTTTTCAAGGGTCGTACAATGTACTGATTCCTAGGCACGATTTTTGAGGTTTGTTGGGCACCAAATCGAGGCAAGTTGTTGTGGAGGCCGTATTGTCAGTTGGGCACATAAATCGAGGTGGCCATGATTTTCGAGGCACTTGTACAGTTATTTATTGTTGTAATAAATGCTACTGTAAATTCATTTCCTGCCTGATAAATGCTGCAATAAAATTTCTCTTGGACTGGTTTTCCCTAGGGTGGGGTTTTTCCAAGGCCACAATGACCAAATTTCTGTTGTTTTTATGGGTTTATCAGTCTACTGTTTTTTATGTGATTTTATCCTGCTACAGACTTAGCTTCAGTGTTTCAGCTTGTTGGGTTATTGATTAAATGTATGAGAGGTGTTTTTATTAATGACAAGTTTTAAGCCTGAAATCTGGGTAAACTAAGTGTTTGACAAAAGTCTGAAATTTTTGTCAATATTTCTACATACCAAAAACTAACAGAATATAAATCAATTTAGCATGCTATATCATCTTAGCATGCTAAATTGATTTATAGTAGAAAACAGATCTGGAAAAATCAAATCAGCATACTCAATATACAACAATAAGCACATATCTCTCTATAATAGCAGAAAACAAGATTACATAAACCAAAATTAGTTTCTCTCAAGCTTACAATGCAAAAACCAACTACCTTCTCATAAGCTCATAAACAAAGCACTTTCACAGTAGTTTCACTAGAAAATCCTGGCTATCACATCATTATTGCTCCCATGCTTAGAAGTTGTGTTACCAGATTCGTCAGGGATGACTCAGAGATCCGCGGTTCCGATCCGGATCTGGCAAGATCCACGATGGAACCATGCCTAAACCAGATCCTTCAAAAACTAAAACAAATCCAACCAAAGGTAACCGGATCCCGTGAAAATTGAACCGCATCCAAAGGCATGCAGCGATTTGTTTAGTGTTATAGTGCCGACGTTTGCCTACAGCCGCATTTCACTCTAGTGGTTTGTCGACGTGGTTTGTTTGCAGCCTCAGCCTCATTTTGCGTTACCCCACAGAGCAGCGACTAATACCAACTTTAAATGACGACTATCGTGAGATTAGCTTGGACTTTGGACCAGCGGTGGCGTCAACCCAGCAGGCGACGACTGATGACAATCGAGTGTCGAACAAGTAGCTTGGTGTTTGGCTATGTCAAAAGCTTTCTCCTATTTTTTTTTCTCTATGCTACCAAACTATAAAGTTAATTTATGGTATTTTAAAGTTAAAACATTTTAATAATAAAGTTAAGTTATGAACTATAAAGTTAATTTAAGGTATTTTAAAGTTAAGACATTTTAATTTGAATAATAAAGTCAACATATTTTAACTTTTAAGTAATAAAGTTAAAATATATAATAATAAAGTTAAATCATAAATATTAAAAATTTTAATGTTATAATAAATTCATATATTTCAAAAGAAATTGAAAAATTAATAAAATATAAATATATATAACAAATAAACAATGGAATTATAATATATAGTTTTTTCTATATAGGTAAATATTATTATAGTTTTTGTACTTGACGTATCTTGACCGTATCTGGATCCTGGCTTTCCAAAAATCTAGCGAATCCGTATCTGTATCCGTATAACATAGCTTAGAAGTAATGTGTCACTCCTTCCCTTTTGTAGAATAAGAGAAAAGGAAGTTACAACTAAACAAACTCACATTACTCCTTTCTTCTCTTTGTAAAGTTTCTATCATTATGTTTCAAAAATGCATGTACTTTTCATCGTTCAACTTGTTCTTCCACTTGATTAAATACTGCTTGTACACATCCCTCTGCACCTGAATGTCTTCCCCTCCAAAACCCACTCGATCTCTTCTACTATCTTCCTTTGCATCTGCCTCCTCCAATATGCCTCAGAGCCTTCTTTTGCTTAATCATCCTTTGTGGCAGTCGCTCTTTCCTTGTACCCATACAAGTCTACAACATTGAATATGTACAATATGTGAATGCCGCATTCCTCCAACAACTTGGCCACCTATGCATTGTCTCCAAATTTCCTTTAGATTGGGCAAGGTTCAATCTTCTTCACATTCATCTTGGTTGATATTGTGAAGAAATATTGACAAAAATTAGACTTTTGTCAAACACTTAGTTTACCTAGATTTCAGACTTAAAACTTGTCATTAATAAAAACACTTCTCATGCATTTAAATCAACAGCCCAACAAGCTGAAACACTGAAACTAAGTCTATATCAGCGGAAAAATCACATAAAAAACAACAAACTGATAAACCCATAAAACATCAGAAATTTGGTCAATGTGACCCTAGAAAAACCCCACCCTAGGGAAAACCAATCTAGGAGAATTTTATTACAGCATGTTCAGGCAAAAAATGTCAATTTACAGCAGCATTTAAATCAGCATTAAATGATTGTACCAATTTCTCGATTTTCGTGCCCAACTGACAATACAGCCTGTACGGCCTTCACAGCAACAACCCACTTCAAAATTTGTGCCCAACAGTGCTCGAAATATGTGCCTAGCAATCCGTACACTATAGGACCCTCAAAATTTGTGCCCAGCAATTCGTACACTGTACGACCTCCTCGAAATTTGTGCCCAGCAAGCACAGTAGGGACTGTACTGTACAGTACGGCCCAGCTGAAAGAAAATGTCTTGGGATGTGTGCCCAACTCCTTGGGATTCATGCCCACTCGAAAAAAAAAATCTCCTTGGGATTTGTGCCCACTTGAGAAAAACACAGCACCCTCTCTCTAAAAATAAACCCAGCCAAAATGCTCACTCTTGGAAAATGTTTTCCTTCTACTTGTCTTGCACACTACCCTAGGCTCTCTCTTATAACTTGAGAGTGACTTTTCACCTTCGCCATTCCCTAAATCCAAAGGCCAAGATTAAATCTTGTCTTTACAAGATCAATGGTTGAGAAACTTTTCCTCCAAAAGCGGTTACATTTAATTTTAATAAAGTCACCTTTTACTTTATGAAATAAGTGCACTTTATCTCATAAAGTCACTTTATAAAATTAAAACAAGGGAATACTTTATAAAAAGTCCCATTGCATAAGGGTCACTTTAAAACTTTATAAAACACCATTACAAAGTAAAGTAGCCTAGCTACTGCATGGTCACTTCCGCATACAAGACAAAAACATGTGGAGTGCATCCAAAGCTAAATCACTAACACTCCCTCTTAGCGAGGGAGGTACTCACTGCCATCATCAATAGGTCCCGTTCTCAAATCCATCACATTGTTCGCAGTAGGAGCTCCCTTTGAACTTGGAACCAACGCTACTACCTACACAAAACTTGAATCTGAAGATAACCTCCTGGCAGCTACCCTGAACCTTGAGCTCCTAGGAAAATCCACTCTCCAATCTTGAGCATTGGTTCACTCATACTGGCTAAGCCTCCTGCCAGTACTCAGAAGAGACTCCCTCTCTTCCATCGGAACTCGAGAATGTACCCTTGACGCCATTGCAGCCTCAAAAGCCTCCTGCTCCTCGTCCGATTCATCAACCATGGGCTGTGCACTGAACTTGTACAACTCACTGAACCGATCACCAATCAATTGTGGATCAATCAATCTCGCTCTCTCCGAGTATATATAAACATGTCCTAGATCATCTCTATCTGGAAAAATGTACAGATGTCCCCTTCGGAACAATGTCGAATACCCTGCATCTTCCAAGGCTAAGACCTAGAGCAAGTTTACCCTCATTCCTGGAACAAAGAGGACCCCATCCTGATCAATGTATCCTCCATGACTAAGTTGGAATCTGACATTTCCAACTCCACGCACTGCATGTGCATGTCCCTTTTCTGACTGAACGAACTGGTTAGGACCAGTCTCCGAAATGATACGGAATTTATGCCATATTCCGGTCATATGACATGAGGCTCCACTGTCAACATACCAAGTACCATTATGAACTACTCCATTGCTATCGGCACTAGAAATAAGGGAGAACAATGAGAACTCCTTCTCAAATCTTCTCACAAAGTCCTCTTTTTCTACTGTAACTGCAACAATCGAATCTTCCTCCCTCTTCTTTTTCTCAAGACACTAAGAAGCAAAGTGGCCATACTAGCCGCAAGCAAAACATCGAACTTTGCTCAAGTCCTTGGACTTCTTCTTGCTCTTAGCAGAAAGAGCAACATTCTCTTCATTAGCACCCTCCTTCTGTCCACTGCCTTGAGATCTTTCCTGGATCTCCTCCTGAGTGAAATCATCCCATAGTCTGCTCCAATCTGGAAGGTTTTCTCGAGCAACCACACACTTCACAAAAACTTCCCATTCCTTAGTGAAGTCTTTCAAGGCTATCCTTACTAACTCAGAATCGGAAATGACTTCTCCAACTGCAGCTAGCTCATCTTTTCCCTAGGCCACCTGAGTAAGAAAAGATGCTACACCCTCACCCTTAGCCATTTGGTTCCCTGCAACTTTTCCTTGAGACCCATTATTCGGTTCTCATTCTTAGCCTCATACGAGCCTTTCAATGTAATCCACATTTCATAAGCAGTCTTCTTCTCAGCCACATGTGGAATAAGGTGGTCCCTTATACCATCCACAATCAACCTTTGGGCTTTGGCCTCTTTTACCTCATGAATATCCAAAGCAACAAGATAAGATTCAGTAGGAGTTACCACAGTGCTAACTATGATCCATAGTTTGTTTACCTTGAGAACAACAGTCATTCTAACTTTCCACTGCAAGTAGTTAGGCATACCATCCAACCAATCCTCATATGTGATGCAAGCAGCCATCTCTGTTATCAAAGAAAATAATAAACCACCAAAAGAACAAGAGTTTCACTCTTCCCCACCACCTGCAAGTCACATCTAGATAAGGTCTTCCAATACACAAGTTGTTAAAAAAAACAGCAAGAACCCTTGCCCAACAACTCAACAATACTGTTGTAACTTGTACCCACAATCAACTGTAAACACAGAGCCTTGGCTCTGATACCATGAAGAAATATTGACAAAAATCAGACTTTTGTCAAACACTTAGTTTACCCAGATTTTAGACTTAAAACTTGTCATTAATAAAAACGCTTCTCATGCATTTAAATCAACAGCCCAATAAGCTGAAACACTAAAATTAAATCTGTAGCAGTGGAAAAATCACATAAAAAATAGCAGACTGATAAACCCATAAAACAATAGAAATTTGGTCAATGTGACCCTGGAAAAACCCCACATTGGGGAAAACCACTCCAAGAGAATTTTATTGCAGCATTTTCAGGCAAAAAATGTCAATTTACAGTAGAATTTAAATCATTATTAAATGACTGTTATAGTGCCTCGATTTTTGTGCAACGCCTTGATTTTCGTGCCCAGCTGACTGTATGGCCTCCACGGCAACAACCCACTTTGAAATCTGTGCCCAGCAGTCCTCAAAATATGTGCCCAGCAATCCATACACTGTATGGCCCTCGAAATTTGTGCCCAGCAGTCCGTACACTGTACGGCCTTCTCAAAATGCATGCCCAGCAAGTATTGTACAGTACAATACGTCCCAGCTGAAAGGAAATGTCTTGGGATTCGTGCCCACTTCAAAAAAAAAATCTCCTTGAGATTTGTGCCCACTTGAGAAAAATACAGCTCACTCTCTCTCTCTGAAAATTAACCCAGCCAAAATGCTCACTCTTGGAAAATGTTTTCCTTCTACTTGTCTTGCACACTACCCTAGGCTCTCTATTATAACTTGAGAGTGACTTTTCACCTTCCCCATTCCCTAAATCCAAAGGCCATGATTAAATCTTGCCTCTACAAGATCAATGGTTGAGAAACTTTCCCTCCAAAAGCGGTTACATTTAATTTTAATAAAGTCACATTTTACTTTATGAAACAAGTGCACTTTATCCCATTAAGTCACTTTATAAAATTAAAACAAGGGAATACTTTATAAAAAGTCCCATTACATAAGAGTCACTTTAAAACTTTATAAAACACCATTACAAAGTAAAGTAGCCTAGCTAATGCATGGTCACTTCCACATACAAGACAAAAACATGTGGAGTGCCTCCAAAGCTAAATCACTAACATATTGCTCCTTCCTCGAGTGTATTGTGACTAACTACGGCAAAGGACTTAGAAAGCTAGACCGTGTGTACTTGCATGCTCCTTTGTCCTATAGCCAATATAATATAATATTTAATATGTAATATTTAATATAATAAAACCTAAACTATATAATATATAATTATTATTAATATTAAAAACCCCAAGGGCCATGACTATTATTTAGGCAAAATTGTGCTTTAATGGTGACAATGATAATAAATAATCATCAATGGTTTCCCATATCACTGATTTTGGTAATGGCTCTTGTATTTTGTATTGCCTCCTAGAAATAATGCCCTTGTGGCTATTAATTACCCAGGAAAACAAGGGGGCCAGGGGCACATTTCTTAATGATAGAAAGAATAGCCAAGTTCTTCCCCAGCTCTATGATGTTGATTAACATCATACAAGATTTGTAGCAAGGATATATACTGCATTTTGAGCCACTTTGTAATCATTTTATTCAGATTAGGAATGGCAATGATTTCATCTACTTTTGGTGTATATGTCTATTGAGCATCTTTCCGAATGTTACATTGTATATGTTCTTATATTTGATCTACATGTACCTCAGCTACTTATGATGCTACATGGGAAAGAAGCTGATAACAATATCGCTCCAAAAAGGGGAAGTAGTAATGCGAAGGCAAACAAACGAAAGGGTGTGATATGTTAGTTATAATTTAACTATCAAACTATATACTAGTCACTAGAAAGACGGAACCTCCATAATAAAATAATGCATTTTCTAGTGAGAGACTTCTCAGTTTATGTTTGTTTGTCCATGAAGGAGGCATAGTCCATGGTTCCATGATAGACCTTCTCCACTAATGGAACATAAACTATAACAATCCTTCATGAGATGTCACGCGATAATATTTTAGCCAGCTGTTAACAATCATATAGGACAGTTTGGACTCTGGATCAAGCATCAGGCAGGTTCAGTCACACATTTAACCTACCTCATTCTGATCACCAGAGAACTCTTCTCCTATGAATTGTCTCAGATATTCTTCAAATTCTTCATCAGGAGCCTGCATATCAACATTCGAAGTATCAAAGTTAGTCCTTAAAAGGGATTAAGATTATAACACAAAAAGTTTCCTTTAATTCATAAAACCCAATTAGAAATGCCCCAAGATTATATTATTACATATCATAATGAATTGCACCACCAATAGTAGAACCAAAACAAAATACGCATGGACAGCTCAAAATAGATGCTGAAGGTTTTCTGAACTGAAAAACTTGAAATGACGACTCTCATTTGTGACAAAGCTTTGTTTAGTGTACTTTTACAGACTTCTTAACTATATGATGCATTTTTATTTCCACGACCTGATCAAGTATCTTTTCATGAAAGATGCTACAATAATTTTTTTGGGTAGTGAAACCCATTTTTTATGGCTCGAAAGGGCAGGAAAATATCTGTTTTACAATCAAGCCACTTCTGGCTATGAACTACAACTGAGGGGTATCTACTCTGTCAAAGTCATCCAGGACTTGAATTTGGCCTCAACCCCGAGGAAGACCTTTTAAACATGGGGCACAAGCCTACAAAGCTTTTCCACCTGGATCATCATCATTGCAAGTGCTCCAACTTGCCACTAGACCACATCCTGATGGACTTATCCTATAATGGCTTTTAATCAAATGAAATATAATAAATTTATTATTTACCAATAAAAATTGAATGCCATTAAAATACCAAAATAACAAAGGCCAGGTAAAACACTAACTCACCAAGCGTACACCAAAGGCTTTTGCAACTCCAGCCAACGAAACATCTGAATGAATAGGTCCAACACCACCAAAGATAAACACCTGAAATTACCTATTTTGAAATCAATTCCTTGGAAAGAGATACAAATCTCAAAATTGAAAATACCAGTTTATCATTGGATCAAAAAATCATTGTTGAACCTAGAATTATCAACAAAGGACAGCTTTAATTTAGGAATTCACACAACTGATCAATAAATAGAAAAACTGCAGAAAAGAAAATAAGAATCGTAAAGAAATACCCCACAAAGGCTCACAAGCTCACCATGTCGCTAACTTGAATCCGCTGTTCAACTGCTTCAGAGATAGCATCAATCTGCGTTCAGCCGACAAGTAAAAATGCATACTCCTGAATATATATTGCTGAGAAGACCACCTATTAAGTTGTGGGGAATTCACAGTTTAAAAATGCTGTGCAGTAGAGTAGGGAAGACAAAAACTGCAGAAAGAGAATTGGGAATCCCTAAGACTTTCTTCAGATCACTTGGCAGGTACATGGCACTTGAAATTTCAAATTTTGGTAGCTATTATAGAGGAAAGATGGTCAAAATATAAAGTTAGGCATGGACCATTATCTTATTCTAGATAAACCAAATGTAGGAAAAATACAAGCAAATCACATTGAAGCAACTACCAGTAAAATCATAATGGAAGGGAGAATCAAATTTATATCAACAATCATTAACATGAAAGCCATGTGAAAAATCAAAGCTATATGAAAAATTGTTAAGATGGAAGTCATGTGTCCACAACAAAACAGAATTAAGAACCATCCATCAGAAAGGGGAATAAAATACTGGCCAACAAGAGATTTTCAATTGTTAATTATGAATCTATGATGGACGATACAAGGATTGACCATAAACTTATGCAGTGCAATCATCATTCCTAACAGCACCTTGGAAAACCATCAAATTAAGAAATGAAACAAAGCAACATGAGATGGAAAATGCAAACCATAAAATTAGTTAACAACTTTTCCAGGAGCCGGTGAGGCTTTGGAGGTCCAAATTGTGCAAAGAATTTTCATGGATGTGAGGTTGTGCATGTAAATCGAGGTGATATTTAGCTAGTTGCAATTTTCTTTTCTTCAAAATCGTAGGTCTATTCTAGCATAAGAAGGCTATTTCTAGTCCATTGGGCAAGCATTTGAAGATCCAAGTTGCTTGTTTATGTTTTATTATTTGAGAATAGGAGTGGTAGACTGTAGTCGGCAATACTTATACTCTCCTTATTTCATTTAATGAAATGTACTAGACTAATCTCGCTTGTTGAAAGTTGTTGTAGCTTTGCAGTTCATCAAGTTTGAAGGGGATCCTGAGCTCAGTTGCATCTTGCTCTCCTTCAAAACAATTATTGGGATCTAACTTTTCTTGTATTTCAGGCACTTCCATTCCTCACAAAGATTCAAGCTGGGGCTTGAGAACTTATCTTCGTCACCTTAAATCCAAACTTTCTCTCTCGGTTACTTTATGCTCACAAGTGAAATCAAATCTAAAGTGTTTTATAATTCCTAATTACTTGCATAATTTTAGATCTAAAAGTTGCAAGTTTTATCTCTAGTATTAGATCTAAACCACTAGTTGCTTTCGTACTTAAAAATCTCAAAATTTTACAATTTTTACAAGTACTTACATAGTGTATTTTTTTATGTATTTTTAATGCATTAACCCACTAACTTTACTTCATTAGCTTGCTTGTTTTTAGCAGGTCGGAGGAAAAAGGGAGGGAGATGCTGCCGAAAAATCAAGTTTTCACCATCCGGAGCACCCATGATCCATCTACCTTCCCTCTCCTCCATTCATTTTCTTCCCAGCACTTGTAAAGTCCCTTCTAACCCATTTTTCAAGGGTCAAAAAAGGGATTTTCTTTTCTAGCAGTATTGTAACTAATTTGAATAAAGAGCAAGTGGGATTATGGCTCCCACACCCCTCTTCCCCCATTTGGGGGAAGCCTATGTCTGTACTTGAAGTGGTGTGATTGTTTTCTATAGGTTAGCTTTAGTCAATCTAGATCAATCATTTTTCTTTCAAGTTTATAATTTCTTTTAAAGTAACCAAATACTTACCTAGCCTCGCTTTCCCGAGTATAGCATCCAGGCCTGAAAGGGATTCTTGGTTGTAGTAATTAGAAAACTCATCTTTGTTTTCATGTTTACTTTATGTTTGGAATTAAATTTCTTTGACTATCTTGCAACACAAGCACACAATCCGTCCTTGAAGGGTTGTATATTTGTTATTTGTTTTCACTAATCAGAACAAACATTTGCCTCTACAGTGTATGCTCTACCCCTCACAGCTTAGTCTGAGACTTGGGGATATCAAAAGTGGTATTGTGCATTCATTAATCCCTCACATCTAATTAATTAACTCATTAATAAAATTTACAACCCTTGAAACATTACAAAAATCCTGTGTAACGAACCTGAGGAACAGTGGGCAAATTCTTCAAGGAAAGCAGGAACAACTAGGAAGTGACCATGGGGTCCCATTAGGCTACATCCTTGTTGGTGTAGTGTTGAACACCCCCCCACGACTCCATCTAGCCCACATTTTCCCGTGCAAAGCCACTCTTTTCAGAATCTAGACACACTCCTCGTACCGTGAGGTATATCTGGAGTTCCCTTTCCCTTTTAACTCACTCATCTAATTCATCCTTAATAACTAAAACTAACCAAGACTCCACTTGCAATACATTTACAGCTTTCAATAGCATTATGTTATTGACTCCATTTGGCACTGGCACTATCTTTAATTTCATATTTTGCTTTCAAGTCATTTATGTTATAATTGTCGTATATATTTTCATGCTGCTATTATATTAATTTTACTTGCAAGTAGCTTTTTTCATTAGTAATTTATCAAAACTCCTAACAAACAATTCATCAATAACTAATAAATGTAAGAGCCTTAGCAACTCTTTCATAGGGACTACCCCCCCTTGACTCCATTAGGAGTGGCCTAAACGGACGAGTCAAGATCAGGTGACGACACTTGACTCGAGACTTGCCCCCAAGGACGCACTTAGCAGCTTGCGCTAACCCATTTATGTTGCGCTAACCTCCCCAGGTGCGTGAAAGGCGGCAACATCTTTTGGCGTCGTTGTCGAGGACCGAACTAGGGTCACCCACGTGACAGGCAAGAATACTCACCACTATACTGGTTTTTTGATGCCTTTGTCTTTCTTCTTGTAAAGTCATATTGATTGGCTATCTACTAGGGTCTAGGACTACTACCTTTCAACCCCATATAACCATCTTCTTGTAAATCCCTGCTTGAGAGGATATGAGCTAAGGTTGGCGAGTTGTTAGAGATGTGCTCCCTATTACCACCTGAGTTGCACTCAATCGGTCTTTCAGTGAGCCATCGAAGATGAACAAACATTTGTTCAAACTCAGAGCTCAGAAGTCCATCACGTCTTCTTGGCCCTTTATTTTTTTTGTACCACATGTTCATACCCCCTTGAGAAAATTGTAAAAAATGTCCTAGCATGATCAATTTTGTAAAAGACCTGGCTTCCTAGACTTAGACATCAAGCCAACTAGCCCAGGGTGTTTTTTTCCCTTGGTAATTATTTGTTGTTGAACAAATGACTAATAATTTCCAAGTTTTTCACTCACACCTCCAAAGTTGGGGTAGTTGTCTTGGTGGTTAGGTCGGGGGTTATTACAAACTAAGTGTCAATGCTTGTAAACATGCTAGGCATTCGACTTGAGTAGTATGGACATGTGCTAGGTCCCCCTAAGTTTTTGTTTGATTCCGAGAAAAATATTTTTTTTTCCGTTTTTAAGCCATTTTTAATGGTTTAATTAAAAAACTTGTAAATGGCATAAAAACTTGATCCGAAGGCGGAATTTGGTGTGGAGATGCTCGTTTTCACACTTAGAGCATACTCTTTACCCCGAGACCCAATTTTCATACGCTCTGGGTGATCAAAAAGTCACTTAAGGTCATTTTTAGCTAACAGAGCATCAAAATGACATTTTAATGCTAAAGATGTGACATTTTAACAAAAAGGACAATTATTTAACAAGTCAAAAATTGATTTTTTTATGGTTAAAGGGTGACTTGGCATGGTGGTCCCTATGTAGTCGACTTCTTATTAGGAGGAAGCATCACTTTAAAAAACATATGTTATCAACCATATGCTATATTGGAGCTCACGTCATGTTTGGGTCGTACGACTTCATATTAGCATGAAGAGGTTTTAACACTTGTGAATTGATGGGATGAGGTGGCTTGGTAGGTGAAGGGAGCCTACCTCATGGGAGGTGGCGCCTCCTCCATGACATCGCCCCACTTAAACTCCTTCAATCCCATAATTAGCTTGTGAACTCCAATTAAGAGGGCAAGTCATCTCTAGTTCACGCCCACCTCATCTTCAGTTGTTTGGTGCAAACCCCCCTGTCGAGGTTTTTATTTAAGCAGGTCGTTTCTCCATTGTTTAAGATCAGAAGGTTGAACCTCTACTTGCATACATTGTAATATTTTTCTAAGTATTGTTAATAAAAGGCTTTGGAGGCAATTTCGGTGTGGAATCCATGAATGTTTCGCTGATGTTGTCTTTGTTATAAATCATTGAGGTAACCTGTAGCAGTTTCTTTCATATTTGCAATTGTTGGGATTACTTGTCTTTATAAGGAAATTTACATTTCAGTAAGAAGAGGAAGTGATTCTTGTTACTTCTTATTGTGAAATATATTAGACTACCATGTATTATATTATTTCTTGTATGGATCTATAATGTTGCTTATCTTCTTATCATTTCACACAGGTGCTTTTAATCCTCTTTGCAATTGTTGAGTGTTTGTTACAGGAAATCTAAGCTGGAGCATGCGATGAGTGAGTGGGATCTCCTTCTTCTCCATTAACTTTGAAGAAGAAGCATCATCCCTCTGTTCTCACCAAAGGAGGCGTCACCATTCCTTTTTATTTCTTGCTCCATCTGGTTCTATCACATCTTGATCTAAAACTTTTAAGTTTACTATGGTTACGATTACATTGCTTAGATCTACATTTCAAAGAAGTATCTAAAGTAGATTTAAATTCCTAAGTCTAGATCTCCTTGAATAATTTAAAGTTCTTTAAAATTTTAGATCTAGCTCTCTTTTCAAAAGTTCAAAGTTGAAATTTAAAAGTACTTGGTTAAGAGGATTAAAGAGCTTTCAATTCATTTATTTGGCATATAGTGCTTGAGATTTGCTTGCCACTCTCTTCAAGAGGCAAGCAAAGATCCTAAGAAAACAAGCTTCCTAGCTTGCCTTACTTAGTCATTTTCATCTAGTTTTACTTAAAAAAATTTAGACATTTTTTGTAGACTTTCTCAAGACACTCTTAAAGTGTCTTTGAATGTCGTTCACATTCTTTTCATAGTTTTTTTTTGCAGGTTTACAATAAAAGAGGAGGAAACTCTGGCGATTTTTTGCAAAATTGAGCAAAAGGAAGACCCACGAAGATCCCCCTTGCATAAAAAGTTAATTTTTCAATAAATTGTAAGCCTTTGGATCCAAAATATAAGTACCAAAGCACTTTTCTTCTATGTTATAAAGAGATAATAAAGATTTGAGTAGGCTCCTCAGAGCCCACTCCCCATCCCCCTTGGGGGATTTCGCGTCGGTGTTCGTTTTCATGTTTATGCTTATGCTAGTGTAGTTGGTATTATTTTTTGTTATTTTAAGTTGTATATTTATCCTTTGGAAAGTAGTACAACTTCCAAACCCATGACTTCTCAAGTTACCCGAAGGGGAAAGAGATGCAAGGTAGGATTAATTAAATAACATTAGTTTGATTTGTATTATCTTTTACTTTTACAGCAACTTACATCCCCTTGCTTTCCTGATTAGGGTTTACAACCTAAAAGAGACTCTTGGGGATTTAATAAAAAACAAACCTTGTTCAAAAATCCTTAAAATTTACAAGGCCTTCGTTGTGTATGCTCTGCACCATTGCGGTTCGACCTATCATTTGGATGCATCAAAAGCAACGTGGGTGACTAGTTTAATTTAGTGTCATTTTCAATTAACCTCCCAAGGCAAAGATCCAATGCCTCGAATTAATCCATTGCAGGGAAAGTTCACAGGGGAAGCAGGAACAACTGGATAGTGACCTCAAGATACTGTCAGACTACATCCTCGTTGGTGTAGTGTTGGACACATCCCCGAGACTCCTATCCAACCCACATATTCTTCGCGTGGAACCGCATCGGATAAGGGTTTTGGACATATTCCTCGTACCGTCAGGTATATCTAGAGTCCCCTCCCCCCTTTGTTTAATCCACTCATTAATTCACAAACTTAAAATTGACCAAGAACAATTGCAATACATTCAGCACTGGTTTTTTTCTTTTCATATAAGCAGTTTTCTTTAATTCACAAATGTGTTGACTATTTATATTGCTCATGTTGTTGTCTTAATTATTATTGCAAATCTCTTTTATCGTTTTACAAATACTCCTAAACAACTTAATCAATCACCAACCACCATCTAAAGCTTAATCAGTCTTAATGACTTACAAGGTCTACCCCCCTTGGCTTCGTTAGGAGTTTGCTTAAACGAAGGAGCCGAGTATCAGGTGACAGCACTTGGCTCAAGCTTGCCCCCAAGGTCGCACCCAGTGGCTTGAAGATTTCTGCCACGTGACCCGAGGTGTGAATTAGGCAGCAACACTCCCTAGACCTAAAACAAGTCTCCCCTATCTTTGAAATTGGTTGGCAGTTAGAGGGGTAGCTATTCCTTGAATTTAGAGGTTAAGCCTATTTGCTCTAAACAAGCATTACTATGGCAACTCCATCAGGCCTATGGACAATCGCTAGCAGCAGAGCTAAGGCTGTGTCATCACTAGTACCCAAAAGGAATCCAAGGCCAGTATCTTTCAGCCATTAACCAAGGGATGAGAAAGAAAGAAAAAAGTTAAAAGAAAGAGGAAAATGTGAAAATGAGAAATAAAAGAAAAAAAATTGTAGTAGAAATTAAAGGGGGGCTTGTTAAGGTCAAAGAGGTATCTTCCTCTAACACATCATCCATTTGTGAGACACATGCTCCCTAATGTTTGCGTGACTAATAAATATCACAGAGTCCCCTTCTTCCCATTTTCCTGAGTTACTCAAATATTCCATTACCAATCCTTCACCTCACTGGCCTTTTGAACTTGACCATCCACTTCACCCAACAGAAGAATGATCTATGCAATACTTTTTATAGTAATCTAGATGGTGGCATGAATATGAAACATTTACTTCAAGCTATATGTTATTTTATGCATTATCCCTATGATGAAGCTATGTGGAGACTCACTTGCAACATTTGTGTAAAGTACGAATTTGTAACTCTAATTCTCTTTCAATACTAATCATTACAAGTGTTATTTCATCATCTTATAGGTTTTGGTTGAGTCCTTTTCATCATTGGACTTCATTGACAAAGTTTGACCAAAGTTGACATTTTGACTTGTCAAACCCAAATTTGACTTAGTCAACAGGACCAACCAACAGTATGGGGGCTTCAAGTATCATCATTCATCATGCTTTAGCCTTTGGAGACCAATTGGACCCCTCCATGTATTATTTTCAACTAAATTGAATTAATTGGCTTTAATAATGAAATTTTCCTAAGTTAAAGATTAAAAAGCCTTAGTTGGAGATTAATTATTTGGAGCAACAATTTATTGAAAAATTCATATTGGTTTTGGGCATGGATTTGATTGGGATTTGGTACAGCATGTTCAAGCACCAAGGAATCCAAGGAATAATTGAAGTGATTTGAGCAAGAATTCCCTTTAAATGAATTAATGGGAATTATTAACAGACTTTCCTAAGGCCTTATTTAAAAATTTATTAAGTCCACCAATGAATTAATCAACTAAAAAATGGGAAACCTTAGAGACATATTGGCAACTTGAGTCCTAGTGAAATCATGTTCTAAGCAATACCCAAATCTCAGATTTCTCAAATGGCATAGTATGTAGGCCCAGAAAGCATGCGGTGTTAGAGGGGGCGTACCAAGCTCACAACTCAGCCAATTTTCACTCTCTCTCTCTCTAAGTCATCAAATGAAGTGTCAATGGGATCCACATGAGGATCCAGCTAAGCTTTTACGCAACTCTATGTTAAATTTTATGATGTAATTGGGCATTTTTTAAGCAATTCGCCCCCTCTGATTGTGCATTTTCCAACAATTTTTTAAAAGAGAGATTATTCTTAGTCATTGATGAGGCTTGAGAAAGTTTTAATCTCAACTCTTGATCCTTATGGATTAGGGTTGAGCCTCCTCTTCATTCTATAAAAGAGAAGTCAATTTCACTTTGAAATGAGATTTTTCTAGGCAATAGAACTCTGAAATTTTACATCAGAAATCGATTTGGTCCCTTATGGCTTTGTCAAGTATGGTGAATGTGATTTCAGCTCTTGCTTTCTACTATAGAATGCTCTCATGGCTCGATTCTTCATGGTTGAGGTGACACCTTTTGTGTTTACTTGGAATTAGATTGCAGAATGTGGTTTATCTTCTATGGTCTAGCTAGGGAAGTGCCTCTCCATAGTAAATCGATTTCATCCTTTGTTGTTGGTTATCATTTCTCTTATCCCTTTAAAATTCCTAGCTTGTCTAAGTGGAGCAATTTGTAGATCTTGCACCGTCTTCCCAACTTCTTGATGTCTAATTGTTTTCTTTTGCATGTTGGAACCAGGGTTATCAAGGGCGCACCTCACCATTGGAGGCTTTGTAGATAGTTTAACAACCTCTGGAAGTTCAACAATCAACCATCAAGGGCGCTAGATGCAGAGGGGTGAGCAAACCCCATCACCCAAGCAACCAAGGCACAGAAACCAAGTCCTATCTTTTGGATCTTCTTTATTTTTCCATTCAAAATCAAAGCCTTCTCTCAGTTTAGTTTATTTCCATAGATAAGATAAGATGATTTTATTAATGTCCAACAAACGACCACAAAAGTAGGTCAATGGGACTGTGCAGTACCATGATAACAATACAAAGTGGGAGCGTAAAAGTAGCTCCTATAAAAAGATGCATAACTCAAACCAAACCCTAGTCCTATAAATGGAGAGCCACTCTCGAAGAAAAATATATACAAAGAGAGATACAAAGAGAACTGATCCAAGGAAGGACAGTGGATCCAAGAACTGTGAAGGAAATATGGTGATGGTGAAACTGTCATGGACCACTAAAAGCATTGGAAACACTAGGAATATCTTGTTGAATTAAGATGCAGATTCAAAAGATATTCTTATTGTATTTGATCAAGTCAAACCCTAAAAGAATAATGCTAAAACATACTATCAAAGAATTCAAGTGAAAATAGTCGAGTCGGCCCCACATAAATCAATGGGTAAAACTACCCCAGTCACCGGGTAAAACTGCCCCATCATTGGTAAATATGCCCCAGTGAAGTCGGACCAGTTAGTGGAAAAGTCAACAAGAAAAGAGTATAAATAAGGAGGGCACACTCCTCATTTGAACACATCAAGCAAGCTCACTTAAGCTAGTAAGACAAGTGTGCAAGAGAGAGAGAGAGAGAGAGTAACAATAGTTGAATGAAGACTACTATTCTTGGGGTTATCTTATCTTTGCTTCTTGTATTTTTCTATGTGAGAGCTTTAGCTCCTCGATGTATTGACAATGTACTTGGTTGACAAATCTATACTAGAGGTTCTGCTAGGCTTTTCCGTGAGAGGGTTTTCCAAAGATAAATCTTTGTGTCTACTATTGAATATCTTTCTTACAGTGATCCTTATGCATGCAATTATTGTGATGTGATATGTTACATGAATAAAAGTCTAACATAATTGCTTGTGAGTAAAATTCTAACATATCTCTCCTACCAGCTGAGGTCGACAGAAGGAAGCTCAAAAGAGTACTATGTCTGGTGGAAGAGGTAGAAGTGGAACTACAATGAGTAGTGCATCGCTGCCTGGAGGAGTCTGCTTGATGCTGCAACCTAGAAGAAATCATATATCTGTCGCAGTGGGGCTGAGACTGTCCCCGTCTCTAGTGTTGGGCGGAGGTAGAGGTGAACTGTCGTATCCTAACTGAGCAGTCAAGGTCTGTGCCACCTTTTGTTTGTCTCTTGGTGCCCCTAGAGGAAGGAAGCACTGAAAATAAGGAAGTGATACTCTGAATGGAGCCTGGTCCTAACTGAGAATGTTGTTGAAGGGTGAAGCAGCGAAGCCAAAGAGCCTCCTGCAAGTATAAAGCTATAGCCTCATAGCATCTTAGAGTTGTACATACATTTTGAACTTAGGCATACAATTCATATAAAAATATGCATTTAAAAAAAAAAAGACATAGAATAAAACCCCCCTAGGGAAGGGACTAGTCTCATATAGTTGTGCACTATATGTTCTAGTGGATGGTCTCCTTGTTCGTCTCGACTACATTCAGCATCATTGGGTTCATGGCCTTAGGATCCCACTTAATTAGCTACAGACTTGCTCACATCACCTATGGGTCAAGACAGACCACCACATCCCAAGGTCTAAGAGGATCTGTCAACTAGGTCACCTCCAAAAAACCAAGTTTGAGTAATGGTTTGTCTTCATGTGTCCTAGATACTACGAGATCCAAGGGAGGTTTCACTGCTTGTTTTTTGAGGTTTCACTGATTGTAGTTCCCTTGTGACCTTCTTTCTCTGCCTTATTCAAAGATGCCTAGCCTTATATGTTCAAGAGTCGGTGATCCAAATACAAGAGACTCTACAAGGATTCTCTAGGCCCAATTGCATTAGGCTTATTTTGTATTTCTTTCATCCTATCTTTATGGTGGAGGCACTAAGCATCAAGTTGACTCCCTCACCGTGATTTGGATGGCAATAGATCTATGAGATAGCAGACCTCCTCTTGCATAATCTCCAGACATGTGACATCTATGAGACATAGACGTTAACCCAAGTACTAGTCATCCATCATGAGTTTCTTCCCCTTGGCCAAGGATGTTAGGAGAGAGCAATCTTCTTGCTCTTCTCTCTTCTCTTCTCACCCTATAACCCCTCCCAAGATTGTACAGCCAATCCCCATCAAACTCCTATGCACTCTTCAGTCGACATCTTTGAGTTTGCATCGATCCCTTCACAATCATTGATGAGAACAGGGAAGCCTCTTCTCCCTCCTATTCCTTTACTTTTATTTTGACTTATGATGTTGATGTGTAGCTAGGACCTCATGCCTCGTAGGGTTTGCCTAGCTCTTGTGCTTCTCTTTCTTTTATTGTCATTTATATCTCTTGTATTTGGTTAGCATTGTAGCTCTAAGAGTATTTTAGACACTCCCACTAATTGTAATCTCTAGTCCCATTAACCTATCACTTCTTCATTTGTGAGCATTAATGAAAATGTCTTATCTTATCCACATATGAATGGGTTCTTCTATCACCCCATTAGTTGCATCCATACCTATTACAACCGCGTTTGTATAAACTCTCCCTTTATAAAGAAAAATCGACACTCCACAACACCCATTTAGTTAAAAAACACCACCGTACCCCTAGTTAAAAACATCTCTACTCTTTTTCCACGACTGCTCTCATACCCACACCCAGCCACAACAATGTAACACTGCCTCCCTGCCAGTTAGTTTTGGCGAGTAAGAAATAAACACTGGAGCTGTTCAGCCAAAAAACATATCTGCCATCTAAATCCCAATCATTTTGTGCAGGAATTAAAATTCCAAGCATGTTGCCTTCTCTTAGATCACATTCCAAAACCCAAGGTTTTTACCCTCTAGTTTTATTCAATGGAAAATCTGCTCTTCAATTCCTTCCCTTAGATGGAATAAGACAATATTTAAATATAGTTTCTTCCCGGTGTGTACAGAATCAGATACACTTCCTAAGATATTTCTATTCATCGCTAGTGTATGGAGAATAGATTTGCATGGAAAGAACAAATAAATAATTAGGATGATACTCCATATCATGAATTAAGAAACTTTTATTGCATGCTGAGGATGACTGTTTAAATGCTTCTTAGTAAAGGAATCTAAATGTCAATCACATGGCGCACCAGACGTCCAACGAAGTTAATACAAGTATACAAGATACATGACATCAGCAAAAGTCCATATGGATGAAATTAGTCCTATCAAAGGTGGTAAGGCACTTGCAAATGGTCAAATGGAAGCAATACATTGAAGATGATTAGCCAAACATAAATAACTTCTTGATTTTAATGTAAACCGCTAGTCTTTATCGTAAAGGGTTCATATTCTCCTTACATCATTAGGAATCACTGCCCGATGTGTGACAGCCCAGCCTATGGAATGAAGTTTTCTGCTTAAAGAAGGTCCAAGTTGATCATTCACTCCCCCTCGCCTGCAGAAAAGCCCACTGAAAATAAGTATAAAATGCTTTAAACCCCGGCTGAAATTTAACAATTTAGCAAAGTCAGGCAGAAAGTATGATACTTTGTAGCTTGCTACATAATAATACAACATGTATATGCAGCTTAATTAGGCATATCTATAATCCATTAATAATTAGTTCAAATGCTAAATAAATGATGGAAAACGTGAAGAAAATAAATCCATTAGCATATACCATAAATAGAGCCTTTATATACTTTCTGGCCTCAACTAAATTATTAAAATGCAGCCACTTTAAAAACATACTGGAGGCAAGCCATTTGATATTTGTCATAGAGCTAACTGTGTAATAGGGCCATTTACAGCGCTTGAATTATTCTTCATTTCTTACATTCACATTGTAGAGTAGGATAGCACAGAAAGCTCTCCATGTCTTAAATTGGCTTAAATTGGAATTGTCTTTGCATTACTTTGATTATTGCTGTGCATAGCAATTTAAGATGTCCTTATGCATTCTGTGTAAAAATATGACAAGCGAGACTGACATCAAAATATCACAACAGCTCAAATGAAAAGGGATTCAACTTTCAAACAGGAAATGAAAAATATTAAAAGCTCCTACTCACACAAAGGATAGAAGAAACAGGAAAAGTTACCCTATGATCTAACATAAGGAAAAGGTGCGGTAATTAAAAACTTTAAAAGCATAATTCATTAATAGAGCCAGCTTCCAAAACAATGGCACCATTAATCAATTACATCAAAATTCATTTCCTTGGCCCAAACAGGACATGTACGGCCTAGCAGTATACATCAAACAACCTCATTTCAAGATGACATATGTGGGCCACTAGAGTTTCATACTAGAAAAAATTGTTGTCTTATATACATCAGCAATTTCTAGAGGAAATAGAAAATAGAACTTGCTTAGATCCTAGAACTCACAGAAGTTCATCCCCCACGGCAATAATTGATGCTGCAAAAATGCTATTCTCAGAAGGAACAAGATCACTCATGCCATTGCTCATGGCCGCCACAGTATCACGACCTTTGAACGACATTCTTTTCATCCTTCCTGCTCTTTCCAACCTTCCATCAGCTAGTAGATAAGCAGGTCTGAATTTTTCTTTATCACCAGATGGATTGTTAATACAGAGCAACCCATTTGGTACTGTATCATGAATGCTTCCAATTGAAGTATATCTGGCAAGAACAAGAAATGTAAGAGAAAATGTTTCTTATATACCATCACATATTCTGCCCTTGCAAGTTGAAAGCGATATGTATAAAGGAAAATAATGATCAATGCTACTAGACAATAACAAATTATAATCTGATTTCCACGAAGCAGTCTGTTAACATTGCATACTACATCTGCCTAATAATGAAGCTCCGTAAACTGCCTTGAAAATATACACAAATGATAACACATATTACCCTTGATCATAAAGCGTGCAATATGGAACTTTGCATGCAAGAATAAAAGCCCATACATCTCTGCAAGTAAAGCAAAGTTGTTCACACGATGACTTAAAATGTTGTAACCAAATTCATGAAGGAAAGTGCAGCCAGAAATCCAAGTACAAAAATAACAAGATATAAACAAGCACTTTAGAAAATAGACCTGTATGACCAATCCAAGATGGGATTCACTCTCATGAAAGGTGGCCATCCTTCTGAGCTTGGTGAAAATTGTTCTTGACCGACCTACATACAACATATCCAAAGAACAAATAATATTATGTAATTGAAAACTACAACACCAAGAAATGAAATTTTTATATGAAAAATTAGTAGCATCAGGGGAAAAACATCCAAGATATGTATTCTGAAATTTTCCATTCCCTCGCCTGTGCTAATATACCGCATTAGGGTCGCCTATACGGGTACCAAGGAAGATTGCTTTGACAGGCTTTTCCTTTAGTAGCGCCTCTAGACCTGACTTAAAATCAAGCCGAATAATCTCCATCTGCAGGTCATAGCTGACCCAAAACAAAACTCTATTGAGGTAATCATGGATTTTTTTATAGATTTAGCTTTCATTGTAATAAAAATAAATAAAAAGACTCTTTGTATTTAAAATAACAGATCCCATATCAACAGGAATCTATAAATTCTTTGAAGAAATCAGCTCACGTTTTTGCCGTCTCATATGTGAATGCATTGATTTCTCGGAATGCCCCAGGATTCTCAAAATAGATTGTCCTTATTGGATGCTTCAATTTAGAGCATACATGTTCACTACCTCCATGTTCTGCTGTTTCAACAGAAGCATACCCTGCCCGTAGAAGATGCAGCAAAACCTGCACATTCTCAACAGTGGTACAAAAAGTTAGTTCTCCAACCTCCGAATTGCATATAAGAACTCCCGAATCTTCACAAGAAAATAAGGCCTGTTACCGTAGAGTCCTTCCCACCATTAAAACTGAAGGCAACTTCATCAAACCTGTAAAGACATAACAATCCTATCAAACAATAGCACAAAGTGGGCAATCTAAAGGTTCCTAAAAGAATCATGACAGGGTACTATGAGATATTTAGTGAAAAGAAAAAATGAAATTCCAAGTCAATAAATTCATAGTTCAAACTTAAAATTTAACATAATGTTAAACCAACATCAAATGCAACATAATATCAACTGCTGCAAGATTGAGAATCATGGGTGATCATGGAGGTCATGGAGATTGTGGATGCATGAGCGAGGAGGGGGAGTGCTGAGGACGTACGGGCAGCAAGGGAAAAGGTCGAGGTCGAGAGCATGCGAGTGATGGATATAACACGATAGGAGAGGGCGAGGCTTGTGGCAGTGACATGGGTCGGGATGGGGGCTGAGGGACCCCACGTGATGTTGAATTTGGCAGAGGTTACAGTCGCAATGCCGTGGGAGAGAGAGAGAGAGAGAGAAATACTGAGGGAAGAAAGGGCCATGGAATGGAGAAGTGAGGACGACTATGAGAAGGGACCAATGGATGGGATGGGTTTTGGTGGTGGAGGAGACCCAACTCGAGCGTTTCCAAACCAAAGGATGGAAGAGTGCCAAGCACAAGGAGCCAATAGGGGTGGGTAGTGGTTAGGTGTTGTTGGATCCCAATAGCTCTGGGTTATTTCTTAATCACCTACGCAATTTGAGGGGGGGGCATCTACCAAGTGTTGAAAAAGTATATCTCGAGAGAGCGACCTCTCGACTATATCCCCATTAAACTAGATGGCGGTGGTGGAGTGAAAACCATAGTCTCTGAATGGCAAGTTTTTCGAGGTGGAAAAGGGGAAAATCAAATTTCCAAGAGGTTTCCATTGAACTCAAAGGACCAATTATTAGTTTGATCCCAAACTCAAAGAGCATGGATAGTGATTCCCCGGTAGTTGAAACTTCACATGAAAGTGAGACTCCTATGGAAATAGGTGCAAATCTTCACCAGGTGGTTGATAATTTGTTTATGGGGAGGTGTTACCTATGCATGAGGAGATTTCAGTTGAGGTAGTGCATGTGGTTGAGCCTGAAGCAGTTTCGTCCTTAGTCCAACCAAAGGCTCCCATGTCGGATGATCAGGGTAATTTCAATTTCTTCCTTACAGACAAATAGGAGTACTTCGAAAAACGCATGCATCATAAAGCTCAAGGGGTGATTTTGTATCTTTTACACCAAATGTCAGATGAGGAGGCCTTCAATCGATGGACTTTGTTGAACTGAGAAGCCAAAGCCATATCATTGAACTTCTACAAAGGATTGGTAGCGAAGTACGTTTGTCTTTTGTTTAATTTGAATATGGCCACTCGACATGTTCTTCAGTTTGGCACTTGAAACATTGCAAGATCTTTGGCCTTTGTACAATCAAGGAGGGTTAATTTTAACCCTAAGGATCATAGTCAAGCCAACTATCTCATATGGATAGAGTTTCTTGGCCTCCCCACGGACATGCACCAATTTGTGGATCTGTTTGCTCGTCGATATGGTAAAGTCCTCATTCCAGATGATTGACATAACTCTTTTTGAGCCACCCCGAGAGAGTGTGTTGAGGTGGATCTAAAGCAAAAACTTTCGCCTTTCATATCAATTTGCACTATCGATGGGGTCCATCAACAAAAAGTTCGTTATTTGAATTTACCGAATACTTGTTCTGCTTGTCAAGCGTAGGATCACTTGATTTGCGACTATCCCTATTGTCGAGCTAGCCAGTAGAGGGTAGTAGAAAGGGAGCACCTTCCCCAACTCCACTTTCAAGTTTAAGTAACACTTTCGTGGCTTCGAAGCCTGGGGCAAGCAATGGAGTTCCTCATCATATAGGTTCAAGTGACTGTGGGGGTGCAGGTTCTAGATTGAGTGGTGTTGGTAGTGGTGTTGGTGGGGATGAAGTGGGTGTCCCAGTTGCAAACACAACAAGCACCACATTGGACTCTAGATCTAGTTTAGCAACAGGTACAAGTGCAAGCATAGGGGGGACGAGTTACAAGGGGTAGAGTTGGTAGTGGTCCCAGGAGATTTAGTGTTGTTGAGGCTCCAATGCCTTTTAAGACGACAGCTAGTAGTCAGCCTAGTTTTCCTTGGCTAGGAGGCCTAGGGATGAAGGTTGAGACACAAAAGACTGACAACAACAAGATGGAAGTTGAACAAGGATGGCAAATGATGTCCTCCAAGCGAATAGTCATTTCTCCCCCCGACCAGGTGGATAAATTAGCAAGGGAGAGATAAGTCCAGAACAAAAGTCCTACAAGGATGCAATCATTCATTCAGTGGACATGCGTGTGTTTGAGGCTTTGAGATGGCCAACCATTATACAACCATGGACAACACCTCATGTTGGAATGAAGTTAGCCTTAATGTCTTGGAATGTTAGAGAATGACATTTCCCAGTCACAAGCGGTGTGTGAGGTGTGTTTTGCAAAAATTCCAGTCATATGAGATATTTTTACAAGAGGTCAAGTCAATGGGTTTTGAGTTGCGAAACAAAATGAGTTAATGTTGGAATGAGCCTTTCTGGGCTTCGACGCTTTGTCAAGGGAGTGGAGGGGTAGTGATTCCTCTTCACCCTCCTTATGAGTTTGGTAGTTGCCTTGAGATCAAATCTGGAGGAAAGGTCTGTGTGGCTCACCCCCTTGATTAGGGATCGAGTGATTGGGTTACGAGTCTATGCTCCAAATTCTAGCTTTGACAGGAGTAGGTTGTGGGATTGGATGGCCTCTCCCTTACGAGCAGCAGAGTGGGTCATCAGCGGTGATTTTAACATGGTGGAGTGGGAAGGAGATAGGTGTGGTGGTATGGGAGCAATAGTCAATGGCATAGAAAAAAAATCTTGGTGTAGATGCAAGGATGCCTTGCAGATCTTCAATCCCAACTAGAAGCAAAAGGGATTGGACTATGGAGGGTGGTTCACTTGGAACAATTACAAACACGGCTAGGATAGAGTGCAGGCATGGCTTGACACGTTTTACGAACCTAGAGAAGAGGTTGTGTTCTCAGGAACGCTTCAGCATATGGATGTCACTGGTTCGAATCACCTCATAATACAGTCAGTGATCTCTTTAGGCATTGCTTCAAATGTTCCTATAGCTTCAACTTTCAAACTTCATATGTCTCATTTGGAGTCAATTGATTTTCGAGCCCTTATTCAAAGGGTGTGGAACCTTTCCCCTCAACCAATGGGTATTCAAGGTTGGGTGCTATGGTGGAAGGTAGTCGACCAACACATTGTCAAATTCATGAGAGGATGGGGCTAGATGATGACTCGCCAGACGAGGAGGGAGTTGCGGGAGACTTGTCAAAGTTTGGAGGAGGTTCGCATCTTGTTGGAAGAAAACATTCATAATGTCACTCTCTAAGAGGACACAACTAATCTAGAGATGACAATCAAATGAGGAGAGGAGTATCTCCCATAAGGAGCTAGGGTCTATTCTTGGTTATAGTGGATTCAGGATGGTGATGAGGGGTCAAAGTTTTATTTTGACTTCCTAAAAAGGAAGGTTGCAATAAATAGGGTGCTTGGTCTCCATTGAGCAAATGGTTCCTTTGTTGACGATGCAACTGAGGTTCGTGGCATATTCAATGGTCATTTCCAGGCATCTTTGCGACATATCCTTCATCCCATGGTGTTTTGCAAGCTTGATATGCATGTTGTTGGGTTGTTCCTTACAAAGTTGTTGTTGGGGACAGGGATAGGTTGGAGCAAAACTTGATAGAGGAAGACCTTCATGCAACTCTCATGTCTATGAAGAATGGGAAGTCCCCTGGGTTAGATGGCTTCCCGTGTGAGTTTTATAAGTCCATGTGGGACTTTATTGGGGAGTATTTTTATAGTCTGACAATCGAAGTATTCTCTTTCAGCTACCTTTCTAAGACTTTTAATCAAAGGTTGATTAAATTGATCCCCAAGAATGGAGCACGCGACTCCATTGGAGGATGGTGTCACATCGCCCTCCTCTTGGTTACATAGAAAATTATGGCCAAGGCTTTGGCTCTAAGGAAGAGGGTTGTGGCCAGATATGTGGTTAGGTAGGAGTAGAATAGGTGTGCACAAGGGAGATTCATTTTGGACACAACAATTTTAATTTGGGAGTGATCCAAGTGGAGATCGGTGGCCACCCACCTATTCCACTGGCTCAAAACAATTGTCCATTGTGGCAGTTTCCTAGTTATTTTTCTGCAATTTTTCGAGTCCTAAATTTCCGAGGCCATTTTGAGGCCCTAAACGACGTTTTTTTGGAGATTCGAGGCCAAATGGTTGCCATCGGCATCATTNTTGGACTTTTGGGGTTCTCACCTCATTATTATTATAAATAGGCCCCTTTGGCCTCATTTTGTATTCAGCTTGGCACGAATGAGCGTAGCAGCCACATCTCTCCTCAGAGATAGCTACCACCATTCTAGCAATTGTATTACAGTCTGTTCTATTTCCGCCATTTAATAGAATATGTGTTTACTGTATCTCTGTCATCTTTGCAAAATGTTTGTTATTATGATTCTGTATATGTTCTTTCATTTCATTCACGCATAAATACGGATCAGGGAGGCTATGGAATGGATTGGGGAGTCAAGTCAACAATATAAGATGCTTAAGATTAATTTTAATAAGGCTTATGATCAGGTGAATTTGACATTTGTCCTTCATTACAAAGATGTTGACTTGTTTGGGGTTTGATTCCCAATGTGTTGGCATGGTAAACACTTTATTCTCCAATGCCTCGGCCTTTGTTTCTATCAACAAAGACCTATCTTGCAAGATTGCCCTACATTGAACTATCAAGCAGGGGTGTTCGTTGGCACCTTACTTATATGTGTTGATATCAAATGCTTTGGGTTACTTGTTGGAGCCTCCTAGGATTGTTGGACAAATTAGAGGGATTTCTATTCTTAATGGTTCGAAATTGGTGAATAACCATTTCACAAACGATTCCCTCTTATCAATGAGTGTTGATCAAGGTTCAGTGGACGAAGCCTTGTCTTGTTTGGACACCTTCTATAGGGATTCTAGTGTCATAGTCAATCCTCGTAAAATTGACTTTTGGTTGATTAGGGTGAATTTGTCCCCAAACTTGGATTCCGAAGGCTTAGTCATATATTTTCCCGAGGGTGATTATGCAACACCTCAGTTTGGGACAAGCTTATCTCCAGCAGCTATGTGGAATAGTGCCTTTAGGGATTGTTGCGCAAGTTTCATCTATGTCAGCATAAGGATCTTCCCTTTGTAAGGAAGCTGACAGTTGTATGGCGTATTCTTCAGGTCCCGCATGTTTACCATGTGTCATGTTGCTTTCCCAACAGGTTGTGTTGATAGTATTCGATGCCTGAAAAGAATCTTCTAAGGTGTTGAACCCACAAGACACTACACCACCCAAACGCAACAACTACAATCCTTGAGAATATTGCAGGTGCGTTCTTGAGTCCAAACGGCATTACCGTGTACTGAAAGCATCCCCACTCAGTCACGAAAGTCGTCTTATGTCGATCCTCCTTCGCAATCTTGATTTGATGATAGCCCAAAAAGCCATCCATAAATGAGTAGATTCCCTGACCGCCTACTCCTTCCAACACTTCGTCAGTAAACAGCGTCAGGAACGGATCATGAAGGCATGCGTCGTTAAGCCTCCTGAGATCGATAAAGATCCAGACCTCGCCTGTCTTCTTGTCTTGCACAACCATTGGACTGATCCACTCTGATTCTTCAACTGGTTCTATGATTCCGGCGTCCAACATTCTGTCAAGTTCAGCCTTCACTCTCTCCTTGTATCGCGGATTCAAGCGATACGAACGCTGCTTTACTAGCTTCGCATCTGGCTTGAGTGGGATTTTCATTTCTCCCAAATCTCCTAAGATGCCTTTCATTTCAAAAAATTTAATCGGAAACAAGTCTTGAAACTCATGCAACAGATCAGTGATCTTTGCCATAATTTCTTCATCCCAATAATCTCCTAAATTGGCGAACCTCGGTTCCTCCTTAGTCCATGTTGACCTTCTGAATTCTCAACAGCTGGTGAATTTTGTCTGTCAGCATCTCTGGTGCTGCGATGTTCCGGCTTCCCTCAGATTCTGGAATATTAATGTTCCTTGGGTCATCTCCATCATTAGGTCCTCCTGTTACGTTGTAACGCTCCATCATTGACTGCATCATTGGTACCTCATGCGATTCCACGGGGTATGCGACGGGAACTATCTCCGAGACAACATCATGGATATGTTGTAGCGCGCTATGAATCATTGGATCAGCATCCGCAAAACTGAAGGTGTGACTGAAACAGATCGCCAAGTCCTCCCATGTCGTGACCTCACTCTAGAGCTCAGCTGATACATACCACTGTCGTGACATTTCGTCCAATGTGTGTACAAAAGCATGTACCCACTCATCCTTCGGTCGTGACACCCACATGGTCTGACATGCAATCAAATGATCATTGGGATCATTTCGCCCATCATACTTCTCGACTTGATAGTGCTCCGCTTCACCGAAACGAACTTCCATCAGCCTGCAGCACAGCAACCACCCATTGATCGATTTATTATGTGTCACCCACCATCATGCTAGAGTAGGCTTTAGCGCCTCGTCCAATGCCAATAGCCTCTGTGATTCGAAGAACCTGTCTTCGAAGTCAGCAAGAAATTCAAGCAAATCACGCAATCCTTCGTATGTCGGTAACTCGACAACCTCTATTGCAACCTAGCGTAGCGACTATGTGTTTCGTCCACACTTCTGAATCGACACCTCATGCTTCCGATTCTGCCAATTTTCCAGTGCATCATCAGAATCCGATGATGCGGAATTGGAGCTTTACCATCCCAGCTCTTCGTCTGCAATGGGATGGACATAATCCTTTGAAATGTTGTATGCATGGTCCCATCCTCCTACAACTTCTTCCTTGACTAGTTCGACATACCTTCTTCCTTCACTTAGATCCATTGGGGCTAAGACTCTGATATCGCGGTTCTCAAAAGTCATCATGCGCTTCTTCAAGTTGATCCTCACCAAGTTGTCGTTAGCCCATCCAATCCCTAATAGTGCGGGATATGAGTTTCCTTCGTCGACAATCTTGATAACATCGAAATCCGCATGTCTTCATTCCTTCAACTTCCACCATTAAGCGTGGTACTCGCCCAATTGGCGACACCTTGGCCTGATTGGCCAAACGCAGTTGCACAAGGGACCAAACCAACTGTGGTTTCCCCATCTTCTCCCATGTCTAATTCGTCAAAATGTTGACATCTGAGCCCGGATCCAGAATAACTAAATCCACATCGTAATCACCAATCTGGACATTCATCCTCATCTCCTTTCCTGTTTTCTTCTTATGAAGGGAATTCACTGTAGAATCTTGTCGACCCTTTTCCGGTCGATATAGCAAGCTGGCGATCTCAACTAGCGCATCAGGATCTTTTGCCAACAATAGTCAACATTCAAAGAAATTATGCAGTGTACCATGCTTCCGCGATGGTCCTGCTACAAGTGTGGAATCAAAAACAGGCAGCATTTCATAAATAGGCAACTTACCCAAATCTCTTCTCATGGTGTCCCGTGCTTCAAAGAACGTATCCCTCTCAACGTCGACATCAAATTGCACCTTTTTCCGAGCCACCAATCAAACTTGTGGGATCGGACCGTCATCTCCTGTTGTCACACCTCCACGAGTGATGACGCCACCATCAGCAAGTTGAGCCCTGGGTTCCACTGATATCTTCCCAACCGTTGGTCCTTGGTTCTGGTTTGGTAGCGGATTCACAGGTTGGTTCGCATTCTGATTATGTTTCTGTAGTGGCGGAACATTCTTCGCTTGCCATTTTGCAATCAGTTGCAGACAATCTTCAACTGTATGGTCTCAGCAGTACAATAGGTACACTGCGACTACAGGTTTGGACAATCTCGTTGATAATGCCCCAATACTCCACAATTGTAACATTGTACTGGTCCTCCTCCTCGACCGAAACCTCCATTTCGTCCTCCTTGAAATCCTCCGTGAAAGCCTCCTTGTTGTTGATACTACGATTGATTAAATTGTTGTTGTTGCGGTGGATTCGGCTGTGGTTGAACGTACTACGGTTGAGTATACTGTGGCTGCTGCGAAGCGTACTGCATCTAATTATATTGTGGTTGCGTCGGAGCAAACTGCGGTGGTGGTACAAACTGCGGTTGCGGCTACACAAACTGCGGCTGTGGCTACACCACCTACAGTGGTTGTTGTGGTGGCGGTCTATCCGTCGTTCAGTGTTCTTCTCCCTTCATGTAGTACATATCCATTGTCATTTCCTAGAGCAGATCATATGCTCGACAATCCTTGTCTTCGTGACCAACGAAAGGACAAAAAGTACAATACAAATTCGTAGGCTTGGATACCATCTTCTGAAGATACAAACATTCTTTGTGTCGATGTCCATGAAATTGACAGATTCGACACCATGGTAAGCCACCTTGATTTAGCGGATTTGGAGCTCCCGACAACAAGTAATTTCGGAAATCTGGGCATCGATCCTTATGGTGTCCCTCCGTGTGACATCAAGTACACCATACTTCCTCACGAAGCTCTCTTCCCTTCTTGATGTCTTGCAATTGGATAGTTAGATTCGCCAATTGCGATTGAATCTGATTCATTCCAACCCCAGTTTCTCCGACTGGTGAGGCTTCCAACTTCATTGTGATCTCCAGAGCCTCGCTCTATGTCGCGATCTTCTGTTGCATTAATGGCATCATGATATGTGGTACTAACGTCGTGATGAACCACTCTTTGTGTTGTACATCGCTCATTCCAAAACTGACTTTTGCCATAAGTGTCTTAAATCGCTGATCGAAATCCCAAACTGATTCATTTGGATATTGCTTGATTTCTTTCAGTTCTGTGATATATTGCGACTCAGACTTGGGTTTCCTGAATTCTTCGATCAATCCAGTTTTAATTTCTACCAGAGTCTTCATTGGATTCCCTGTCAAAACTTGCATAAACTTCATGTACCAGTCCAATGCGCGACCTCGAAAATTTGTCGCCAACTAACCCTTCTTAATATCTTCATCTAGGATTTGCTTTACAGTCCAGACCGCTTCACATAGAAACCAATATTGTTCGGGATCCTCAGTCCCATTCCCATGAAACAGAGGTAACTTTACATCATCGCCCGCCATCCTAGGCCTTCTTCCTACGTTCGTTGATCCGCTACTATCAATGTGTTGATGACACACTGGGCAATTTGGTGTCGAGCTGGTATTTCTTCCTAAGTGCGGCGCAGTGCACAAAGGTGTAGGTATGTTGTTGCTCTGGATTGGTCTTTCCTCGGGCTCGAGCATACCCTGGTCGTCTCCTTCGTCGTTGTAGGGTCGCTTAGTCCCTTGTGATCTTCTCTCGTAGCTTCTTATTCCGGTCGCAGCAGGACTCTCCTCAGTCCTCTGCCGCTTCTCTTGCCGAAACCTTACCTCACTTCGCAGAAGACCACACTCTTCCTCGACTTCCCTCACAGGTTCGTCGTCACTCCCATCCATCTACCCCGTATCATTCCATCCAACCCTCGTCTACGCAGTACCCGCAACCTCCGCACACTAGAGCTTTTACTCTTCGGAGTTCATCTTCAATATGCCCTTTTCACAGATAAGTATTTTAATCCACAATTACAAGGACAATAGAAACCTACATCTTGGTCCTTTGAAGAATTGTCTCTCTGCGTCGCTATAAGACTTGACTGTGTCGATCGCGAACTCAGTAATGTAGCCTTCCAAGATGCTGTCAAGCCACACTTCGACAGCCCTCGATGCTCTGTTGTCTACTTCCTTCAGCAGCTGGATCAACTCTGGGGTCTAGCAAGTAGGTTTGCCTCCTTGAAAGTTTGTCTTCCAATAGGTCAGCTGTGCCAACCACTTGTATAAGATGATCGAAAACTCAGCGAATAAATATTCATGGATATTAGAATAGATATGCCTTCCCAGCCACTCTTTTGTCGTTAGTCTAGAACTTGGATTTTCTTTTGCTATGAATTCTCGAGCCTTCTGATCGAACCAATCCTGAATCTTCGGTCTCGTCGGATGCCACAACCTATCCTCCTTCTCCTCGCACTATGGTCCCGGCAACGGAACCATTTGTTGACACAGATCTGTCGACAGGGGTTCACACTCTGTCGACGCCCCTAAACTCAGCGATCTCCCTAAGCACCGGCCCAAACAGGTTTTGCCCTGTCCAGCAACACCTGCGAAGCAAATGAAGTCTCACCCGAGATGTTCGAGGGAGAACTGTCAAAACCACATTTTCGTAGTAAGGAGGGTCTTGTGCATATAATGTTCAGCTATAGCAACATTACTCAGAGATTCAGGCAGGGGTTTTATTATAACTTACTCATATCAAAAACCATCTAGATCGCATCAGTACATTAGATCACAACATTATGTTTACTCACGAACAGATCAATAAGTATGACATATTTCAAAACGCAAAGACATCGCATCATTCAGGAATCACAACCACATTTCAGCATTGAGTTATTCATATCACATCATTTAAAACAAGAAAAGCAGAAATACACAAGACAAAGAGTTTCCATCAACTTCCGTTCATGTCATATTACTTTGCGCTTCAAAACACCCATAAATCATCCCCACAGTTACAAGAAAGAACAAAACACAGATCGATCTTCCACAGAGGTCAAGAAGATCATCACACATACAATCATGCTCTATGTACCTCCAAAAACATACTACCCTTCCTACTACATTCCTACTACTATATATAGGCATGCGCCTTTTACAAAATGGTCCACTTTAACCGACTCTCTAATTGATTCAGACCAAAAACTACAAAATTATGACCAACAAGTACCAAACTATGACCAAGACGACTCTTTGTCGACTTCTCTGCCTTGCGCGCCATCCTTGGTCTTGCGCATCATCCTTTGCCTTGCGCATCTTGCTTCTTCTTTCGCACCAAAACCGCCAGGCAACAATTCGTACACAAGGTACATCAAGATTGCATCTTCGGCTTATCTAATTTTCAACTCCATAGCCTTATCCAAACTCAAGTTATAGCGAAAATGCCAAGATGACTAGATTTTTCCTTCTAGGGTTTTCAAGCATGTAACCCTAAGCTATGACAGTTGCACTAGTGGCAGTATTCCGGCTGCACAAAGGCTTCTTTCAAGGTGGCTCTGATACCATGTTAATATTTTAATGGTTATACAAGATCTTAAAACATTTAGCACCATAACATCATAACCATATGCAAAAGGATCACTGAAAGAAAGACAAGCACAACCACACAAAACAACACAAAGAGTTATCCTGGGAAATCCTCATGGGGGAGAAAACCCAACAAAATATCCTCAATATAGACTTCAACCAAGTACAGTGTAATACCCCAAGAATAAGACTTGTAATACACAAGGAATAAGACTTGATTTCTTCCTCTCTCCAAGATGGACTGCTCCTTCTCTCTCTAGCGAACTTGGTTGAATTCTGAGTATGTCCAAATGAGGGAGGAACCTCCCCTATTTATAATGATCAGTGGAGAGGCCTAATAACCCAACAGGGCCTACTTCTCCTCCCAATCAGGGCCGACTTACCTTGGGAGACTCAAAAATACATTTTAATAATACTTTTGTGGGTTCCACTGACCCGACTTACAACGGAGGTTTTACCTCAAGACTTTACATGACCAATTACATCAATGACATCCCTAATAAGAGGAACAACATCTCTAAAGAGAGAAATAATAATAATAATACAAAATAGAATATCTTTCGCAATTACATTTCTTTAAGAGATGGAAGAAGGCAAAATCTTTGATAAAGAAATACTGCTTTTACACATGAAAAAAGATTGTACTAGCCTTGGGATAAGNTAGATATATATATATATATATATATATATATATATATGAAGTTTTTAGATATCCAAAAGTGTCTCTGTTGCAGATTTGATTTTCAGCCATCTATTTCTGCGTGGTTTGGTAATTCCAGCACTTCAATCTTGCTGATTTGATATAATTTAAGGTTGAAATTGTTCAGTGATTTAACATTAATATTGACGAAGATAGGGCAGATTTGCAGCTGCAATTACAGCTGTCATAAAGTGAATCTCATATTTGTTTTAAGGATAGTAAGATTGCCTAGAGGGATTAAACTTGCTGGCACACGTTGGTACCTTTTCTCTTGGATTGCCTTGTTGATTGGGGTTGTTAAGAAGTGGAAACATTGTCTGTTGTAGCTGGTGTTTTATTTGTATTCCATAATAGCCCTAAGGCTGAAAATTCACATAGTTAATATACGGGAAACCTTGATGAAAGAGGTGAACTTTTTTGAGTTGCATTAATTGCCCCAAATCCAGAAAATTTCTACATTTTCCTGTGGTACTTCAATATGCAACTCTACAATCAAGCACACTCCTGGATAGACTGTTCAATGAATTTGAACATTATACTGTTCCACAAAATAAAAAACATCGTGTTTCTCCATAAGTAATATTGCTAAAATCAGGCCAAATAGAACATAAGGCTTCTCATTTTACAAATGAAGTCTGTTTCAGACTGTAGCTCGCCAATGGCAGACGAGGGAAGATGACCCAAAGGCCACCCCATGGGTTCTGGGAAGAAGATTGAACAGCTGCAGAGCTGGTTCAACATGGGGGAGTGTATGACAACATCCTGGCTCAGGTTGCAGACAGGACCTTAGCTCCTCAAGCTCTAAAAGTAGAAGAGTTACACGATTACCGATGAGAAAATCTATCAAGCACTTGTTAGGTTTGGAGAACAAAAGAGCGACAGACACGAACTAAATCCACGTCAGACGTACCAATTGCCCAGCCCCTTGTTCACATAGAAAAAAGGGGTTTCGTCATCTGCAGGGAACAATCATGCCCAGAACACAGGAATGCCCAAGCTAACCAGCACAGAGAAGCCACCAAATTATTAGATATGTGCTTGCTTTCTAGTCTTCTGCTGCTTTGAATCCATGGACTGCTATGGTAATATGTATAATATGGTTTGCCTTTTTGGACAATATATGCAATAGCTTATTGTATATAGACAGATACAGTCCTTTTTCGAATACTGTTCTCACGGAACGATGTACGTGGTGCTCTCTTTGGCAGAGTTCGAAATAAAAATTTAAAAAGATACATATTCTACATATTTTATATCTATATATATAATTCAGAACCAAAAAATTTAATAGGCAGCAAATATCCATGCCTAAGCAACTTGAAATGCATAAATACCCAAAGTTTGACAAATTAAATCATTTTAATTGAAATGCATAAATACCCAAACATGACAAATTAAATCAATTAATCAATTCAAAGCAACAGATCGAACATGAATTTATTGAAATCGCCATTTTTCTAGGGTTTCTTTTATTCATCAATTTATTCAAATAATCTGTGACTTCCACTTCATCTTCTCTGAATTCAAAAACAGAGTACTTAATTTCAGCAAATTGTCTCGTTCCCTGTAAAGATTGTGCCGAAACTTACGAGTACAGAGAAAGAGTACGTTTAATGACGTAAATTGACTGCCTATACTTGGCCAGCAATCGTCTGTCACCGCTCTCCACCACGGCCTTCTCGATCTCCATTGCAAGCTTTCACGAACAGAAGATGAGAGGCTTCGGGCAGAAACCTTAACGGAGATCTCCGGCCTCGATAGCGTACATTGCGGAAGGAATATTCATGGTAATTGACGGGTTAGAGGGTTTGACCTGCAAACCTTATTAATTGAACTTTATATAGTTATTAGTTTTTGATATTATGTCGATAGTGACAGACGAGTATTTTTGTTGTTAGCTGACGGCGCCGGGTAGCTGCCGGTTTGTAATTGTTTATTTGAACCCGTTAATTGGCAGGGACGCCCAGGTGAAAAAAGTAGACGATTACCGTCTGCTGACGTGTGTTTTGCCCATTTTAGTTGTCCGAGAAAAATACAGCCGTCGAATGTGGAATCTTCGTTGGCAACTTGGCATATATCTTAAGAAACGGATATCGTCGTTTTCCATTAGATATGCAAAGGAAGATGGATATCCATCCAAATGCTGTATATGTTCCATGAATGTGGATATATGCAAGATATATGGTAAGGAAGATAGATGTCCATTCATTATTATGTATGGAATAGTTATGCTAAGATGTATTAAATGGGGATATTTTTGTTTTAAAAATAATATTGTATTGAATGGTTATAATTTTATTCGCAATTATCTTTTAATGAAGGTATGTATATTAAATGTCGATATATTTAAAGAGTTTATAAACGAATAGGGGACTTTTTCACCTTTGGTTGGTTTTTTTCAATTTTTTGCTATGAATTTTTACAAAATTTTCAAAAAAGCTAAAAATTTTGTTAGATCTTAAAAGTGTGGGTGCTTGGGGATTTTTATGTTACATGGTTTCATTTCTTAACTTAAAATCACCAAACAAACAACAAAAGTTACAGATTTTGTACATTAAATTCACTAGATTTCGGCAGAAAATCAGCCTGAAAATCAAAAAGCCCCCTAGTTAAACAGCTCTGTTGCGCGGAGAGGCGCTCTACAGCCTAGTATGGGGGAGATCTTGTAACGTGATGTAACATTACTAACATGTCGGCAAAAAATAATAGTGATAGTGAATATTATGGAAAAGATCTTGCAACGTGATGTAAAGTTTGTAACATGTCAGCGAAAAATAATAGTGATAGTGAATATTATCGGAGATATTTTGTAACACAAAATAAAAAATAATATCACTTTCATAACTTTATTTTTATTAATAAAAATTAATTTTTCTAGTAGGCCAAAATAAATGTCGGCCACAAAAACAATCTAATATGGGGGAGATGTTGTAATCTTCCTACCTAACAAAACAATAAAAAAAGTAAAAATTTAATTATCCGTAAAAAAAATATGTGCGTCAAGAAAAAAACACAAAATTGAATTATCCACAAAAAAAAATGTTAGCCTTCCACATGGTTTAGGAGGGCCTTGCAAATGGTTTTAAGACCATGTGCAAGGCCTCCTAAACAACCCATGATTGTAGGAGGGCCTTGCATATGGTTTTAAAACCATGTTTGGGGAAATGATTCAATGTTCGTTCCTAACATAATAAAAAATATTAAATATTAATAATTATAAAATTATATGTGGACCTTAAATAAAAAGATGTGTCTTTTGGTTTGAATCAAATCAATAGATACCTAAGAAGAGGTTTGCACCTCGAGACATTTGATCCATCTCAGCGTTTGATAGAACCGAGGATTTGAATCTAAGTTTATTTATAAATAGTGATTTTTTGAGTCAGAAATTGTAATATTTTGTATTAAAACAATTAATGTTAAATTAGAATGAGACAATATAGAATTACAAATTTGAGTAGGTTCATTACCATGTCGATTTTTCGTTCCTTTACCAAAATGCATGAGGAGAATTTTCAAAGCTTTCTTTTAACTTTATATTTTTTTTCTAATTTAGTGTAATGTTACATTTTTACAAGTTGATTATTTATCTTGATTGTGTATCTAAATATAAATTCAATATATTATTTTTGACTAAATTAAAGTGAAACTTCTCTCTTAATTATTATTTTTGATTAAATTAAAGTGAAAACCTCTCTTAATTATTATTTTTGACTAAATTAAAGTGGAACCCTTCTCTTAATTAGAAGCCACTTTAAATAATTTGATATCCCAAAAAATATTAATTCTATTTACTTTTTTTTTGGTGAGGGGGGAGGAGAAGAGTGAGGAACTTCCTTCAAACCTCCAACATAAGATGGACATTCTAAAGAATCGGGTGAGGGAACTTGATACGCTAAAGGATTTTTCGATTTTTCATGAGCTTAAGTTGTATCTTCATTCAAGAGAATTTTTTTAATTGGAAAATTATTATCTCACTTGGAGCATTTTCTTTATTCATGAAAGATTTTTAGATCACTCACCTTCTTATGCATTTGGTTCAACCTTCTCATCGACAATGTCCTTATTCACCTAGGTCTTTGATAATTTCTTTTGGGATGACAACTTATCTAGTTAGGGATGGTTGAAACTTCCCCTTGTTTCTAAACAAAGTCATCTACACCCACTACATCCACATCCCCTAATTTTTTATAGCGATGGGAGCTTAAGGAAACATAAATTTTATGAGGATGGGAGGGAGGGAGTCCCTCTTTCTTCTTCTTTCTATCAGTAACCATTTGGAAAGGAGGTCGGTCACCTTTAGGTTAGGCTTCTAAGGGGGAAGAAGTCGAAGTTTTAGGACAAACTTTCACGACATGGCCGTACTCATGACAAGTATTGCATTTAAAGGGAAAATGTTCAAAATCTAAAGGTAGATAAAGAGACCAAAAATTTATTTGGAGTTGAATGGTTTATAGTAACACCTTTTCCAAGTCTAACTCCATGCAAGTATGGGCACAAGAGAAGAGACTATTATGTGGTTCTATCACTTCAACAAATTTCCCGGAGTTGTTTCTAATTTCCTACAACATGATGTTGTCCCAAAAAATCGGTGGAAGATAGGACAAGTGAATCGAAACAGAGGCAAAGGTTTTTTTTGTTCGGGATTAAAGTCCAAAAAACACTTTGAAATAAAAGTTACTCTATAACCCAAGAAGTAGGGCAAGATCTATAAATAATTTCTCTGTCCTACATGAACTCAAATGGGAATATGAATAAACCTCTTCTTCTGGCAAATATCCAATACCTTGTTTTCAAAATTTAGGCCTAATTTCTTGAACCCAACAGTCAATTGAATTAGGCCTTGGCCAATATCCAATAAACTTTCCTACTAAGGCATTCTCTACATATGCTACAACATTATCATGAGCCAAATGGGATTTTAGTTTGAGCAAGGGAATGTTTTTAGATTTTTTGACATATTTCCCACCTAGATTTGCATTCTTCTCGAGACCAAACCTTTTGTTTCCATTGGCAAGAATAAAAAAAACTTCTCCAATCATATAAAATGCATCAAACTCGAAGCATAAACCAAGTCTTTGACAAACATTCATTCCAGAGCAAATACAAAACTAAAGGAGAATACATGAATCCACAAGGAAAGCAAGTTATTAGAGATTGGGTCTCCATGCTAACAAACATCAGGCCAATACTGTCAAGGATGCATGAACCTCAAAATTTAGAGAAAAAGTGATCCTCATAGTTAAATCAAGCGAAGATCTTTGAGAGGCAATAGTTAGAGTTTAACCCTAACCATAGGTGAAGTTTTGAGGCACAATGGCCATATTCTTCCGATAGTTATAAGATAATTGTTAAAGCATAATTTCTTTTTATGTTTCCCTTGGTTTATTTCATGGTGTAAGTAAAATAATTGAAACATGGATATATTGTTTACAATTATTTTCTATATATATTTAATGTAGATATCTTTAGTCCTAGTCATCTTTTAGAGAGAGAGAGAGAGAGTGATTTTCCTTGGAATATATTTTCTCTATATTGAACTTGAATAGTGGTCTATCTTCATTTCATATATCTTTTATCTTTTTCTTTTTTTTCCCAACGAAGTACACATCATAGGAAACCCTCTAGGAACTTCCACTCATTTCAAGGATGGTAATTGGGGTAAAGTATTTGGGAGCAGGTTTGGCAATCTAACCTCTTCCATTGGCAAAAATCCAATACCTTGCTTTCAACATTGAGGCCAAGTTTTCTCGAACCCAACATTGAATTGAATTAGGGCTTGGCCAACGTCCAATAAACTTGCATATCAAGGCATTCTCTACATATGCTATAGCATTATCACGAGGCGAATGGGATTTTAATTTGAGTAAGGGAATGTTTTTGGATTTTTTTTACATATTTCCCACTTAGATTTTCATTCTTCTCAAGAGTAATCCCTTTGTTTGCCTTGGCAAAAATAAAATAAAAAACTTCTCCAATAGTACTAAATGCATCGAGCTTTAAGCATAAACCAACACTTTGATAAACATCCATATGAGAGCAAATACAAAACTAGAGGAGAATACAAGAGTCCACAAGGAAGAGCAAGCTATTAGATATTGAGTTTGCAATTTAACAAACATCAATTTGTTATTGCCAAGGATGGATGAACCTCAAAATCTAGAGAAAAAACAATCCTCGTGGCTGAATCTAGCTAATACCTTTGAGAGTCGACAACTAAGGTTTAACCCTAACCATGGATGAATTTCCTAAGCATGATAACCATATTGTTCCGATAGATATAAGTTAATTATAAAGCATAATTATTTTTTCCATTGGTTTATTCCATGGGGGGAGTAAAAAAATACTAAATTTGGATATATATATATATTCACAGTGGTTCACCACAGAAGCCCTGTTTACATCATGGCTACATCCACCTTGGAAAATACCCCTTATACTCGCTTGGCAAGTATGCATGAACTTGGGCAACTACCCCCGAGAGGGTTCATGATCAACGACTCACTAGCCTAATATTTCATTACATGCAAGGGCTCCCAAGGAGCAAATGTCCCCAGCAAGATTCGAACCCGGGTGGGGAGTGCAACAACCAAATCACCCAACCACCTGAGCTACGCCACATGGACAAATATATATATATATATATATATAGATATAATCTCTCTCTCTCTCTCTATATATATATATATATAGAGAGAGAGAGAGAGAGAACGTGGATAGTCATTTACTCTAAGATATATATTTTTTATTTTGAATGTGAATAGGTATATATCTTCATTTCTTATAACTTTTAGCTTTTTCCTTTAATTTGATGAAATGCACATCACATGATACCCTCTAGGCACATCCCCTCATTTTGAGGATAGTACTTCAGATGAAATATTTGGGAGCAGGTTTGACATTCAGGAGGCCCACAATATTTGCAGAGGTAATCAACCTTGAGACTTGACCATGTGACCTCATATTTGAATTTCATAACACTTGAGCCACTGAAGCTAACCTACGGAGCTTTACTTCCATATATCCTATATATACATTAAAAAATAACAATTGCATCTAAAGCTTCAAGTTTCAATTGCATCTAAAGTTTCATATATATATAGTTTGTATTTTTTTATTACATTGTTTTTTGTTTTGTCACCACGCTGATAGAACATATGTGTATTTTTTATTACATTTTGTCACCCTTTGTAACTACAATTGCTAGTTAGTTTCTTTGATGTATATATAAGATGTATTGAAGGAAAGTCGCGAGAGGTAGCTCGGTTGCTGCTTATGAGTCCAAGACTGAAGTAGTTAAGGTCAGAGGTTCAATTCTCTAGGTCCTTTGGGGTTAAGCTCTCAAACCTAGAGCCGACAAGGTGAGGCCCCTTCGAGTGGGCCCCATGAGAATTATTACCATGGACGTAGCAAGTACTATATCTTTCAAGGTTGTGAACCACATTATAAAAAAATTGATGTTTTGAAGAAAGATATATCTATCCATGTTTAGTATAGAGAAGATAAATTCCAAGTATATGGATATCTACATTCTCTCTATATAAAATATGATTGAGAATAAGCCCGGTGGGCTAGCTCAAGTGGTTGAGTGCTATAAGGGGTGGCAGGAGCGGGGGGGATCCTTTTGGATCCCAGAGGACATGTAGAACAAACCTTCGTGTGGGGTCTCGGCAACAGAACTAACAATGAAGCTGAGTGGATGGCTCTCCTACACTAAAAAGCTTCGAAAGGTTTTGATATTCGGAGATTCCATGCACGTCATCTACAAAATGATCAACGAATACCCCTCTGGAGCAGTCAAATGTCGTCGCCTGTTTGAAAAAGCTAAGCTTCTCATGTCTAAATCCTATGAGGTACTCCACATCCTTCGGCACAATAATAATGCAGCAGACAGTCTGGCTAACGTGGGCACCACTCTCCCACAAGGTCATTACAGTCAGGACGGAAGTCATCCCGTCCTCAAATTAATTCCTTAGCCCAGGTGAGTTCAAATGTGGTGTTGGAAGCCCCCTCTCCGACCTCTCTTCATGCGGATTATCATAGTGAAGCTCTTAACCCTCCTTCATACTTTTGGAAGCCATAAAGGCCCCCTTCCTCCTCCTCCTTTACTATTTTTCACTCCCCATTCCCTAACTTATTTCCCTTATCACTCCTTTCTCTTTTCTCTAAGACCCCTTCCCCTTATCCTTATCCCTCCCTTCTCCCCTTTACCCCTCTCCTCACATCACTTCCGCGCAGCTAGCCTCCACTCCTTGCAGCTTCTCGATGGCTCCATGCATTTACTTTGTTGTCCCGCCTGCTCTCCACCTTTTGCCGCATGGACTATCTCCTGCCCTCTCTATTTCTCGATCCCGGCAGACTTTATGACTATCCGGCCCTTGGTTAAATGCTATCCCTCTCCGCACGCTCGTTACCACCTCGACCATTATACTATGCCCTCCCCTCACAGCGACATGCTTATTTACTCGGCTCTAGTTCTCCTTAAGCTGTGCGAAATCTCCTGAATGTAGTTGCAGGTGTGGAAGGAGGGAAGCTGTTGGGCATCCCGTGGCAAGCTCTCCCTCTCACTCGTTCCTTTGTGAAAGAGAGGCTTGCTCTCGCAGCCTTCTCCAATTGTCATTGCAGTTTCCCCTCCGTGTCTTGGTCTGCAGGCCTCGGCTCTAGTACAAATATTTGTGGTAGTTTGAGACGAAGCTCGGTCTTGGGTTGTAATCACACTGGGTGGTAGGAAGGTGCTGTGGGTACTTTGGTATGTTCAGAAAGGCACGGGGGCTCCGTGTTGCAATAGGAGCTCACAGTGCTCAGTCATTTTCTTAGTGTTCCCTTGGCTGAGAATCAGGACTATGTCCTCGCTGCTCGTTCCTTGCACAGTCAATTTGCTTGCATTGAGATCTCTGTTGAAACTGGAAGAATGGCTCAGGCTGGTGAAAGCACAGGAATAATGGAGATCAAGAAGAACCTACAACGTCTATATGAAATGATAGCAATTGGAGTCATGGACAATAAAGAAATTGCGCGGGAAGTCAAGAGCATGGGAGAAACGGTGAGCTACACCTCTTTGCAGATCAGTAACCACGACGCTCGGATTGATGATAATGAAAGTAACCTTCGAGAGATGATGGGCAAAGTTGACAGGATTTAGGAAGATCTTGAGCATCTGATTACCATGAATCAGGGCAGTAGGGTGAATGGAGCAACTACAGAAGCTGAGCACCCAATGGAGGAAGAGTCTATAGCTCATCCCATAAATTTTAGAGGCAATCCTTAATCTGTTTTCTTCTCTTATGGTTAAATGTTCTACTGTCTTTTATTATGTAATCAGTTTATAAGGGTATATACTACTCGAGACATTAGTTGTTTTGGAAAAACTCTGTGTGTAGTTTTTTGGCAAACTCCTAGGATAGGCCTTCTATGCAGCAATTTTGATCTGTAGGAATACTAAGTTTTGCCACTACTGTAATGAATGGTTGTGCACAGCTTGTTTTATAAAATCCTTTTTTAGTTTTTGTTAAAAAAAAAAGTGGTTGAGTGCTATAAGTTGTGAGCAAAAGGTCTCGAGGTCAAATCCTCGGGAGGCTATACATCGCTATATAATGGGCCTCACTTGATGTCCTCATCGGGTTAGCTCTGTAATCATAGTGAATGGGCGAGGCCCCTTCGGATGGGTCCCCTATGCGTTGTTCCCGTGGACGTAACAGGCCCCGTTGGAGGGTAGGTGAACCACAATAAATAAATAAAAAGAATAAAAATATCAACTCTTATTATATTATATAAAATTAGATTGTCAACAAAGATATCCACATATTATTATTATTATTATTATTATTATTGTATATAACACTAATTATATATAAAATATGATTGTGAACTAATATTATTATTCTTATTATTATATATATATAGAATGTGATTGTGAACATACACACACACACACACATATATATATAAACTTTAACAAACCACAATGATTAAAAATGTTTTCAATTAAAAAGAAAAACCAAAAATATTTATTTATGAAATAAAATGATGAGAAAAGAATACTATATAACTTTTTTTTGTGATTAAGAGAGACAATCCTTCTATTGCGTATTAAAAAAAGAGGTACATATTCGGGCTCACTATGGAAATGGGGAGTCAAGTCATGGCCATGGAACCACCTAAGAAAGGTATGCAAAATGGTCCATACCAAGCATCTAAACGTAACTACTGTTGCCCAACCGTTGAAGGTTAACAACACAATACAACTTAAGAAGTTAACATAAGAGAAAGAGAGACTTGGGGGGGCATGAAAAAGATAGAACAAAGCAAAGCTGCTAGAACCTCTTGGAGGATTCGACCTCATCCTCCAAAGCTTTGCTAATGTTGACACCCTTATCGTCCTTATTGGATCTGTCGAAGGGGGGATCAAAGATCTGCATGAGGTTTTTCATGTGAATAAGCCCTTTTTCAACATCCTCTTTGAAGGCGTTGACAGTGAGGTTCACGCATTCTCCAAATCTTTCTCGTTCACTCATGGATCTGGCCAAGATGAACTTCAACCTCCAGTAGTTGGAGATGGTGATATCATGCCCCGGTTTGAGCCTAAATTCACCGTAAATGTCTTCCTCCGTGGTTGCAATTGATTTGTGAATGTGTGCAAGAGCTTCTTTTTGGAAGAGAGCCTCCCATTCTGCCTCCTCCTCCCGAAGTCATTATCAAGGAGGGAACATGCTGAGGCATGCTAGTACTGGAGTACGCACACAAGGTCTAAAATTCCAAGTCTGAAACTCCAAGCCTGAAACTACAAGAATTGAAACTCCAAGTCTGAAACTACAGTAACTGAAATCAATACTTCGAAGATTTGAAACTCCAGGTCATTGCCTTGCCTTGTTGACAGGTTGAAGCTCTGGATCATCCATCTTATAGCTCGTGCTTGGGAGGCAATGAGGTATTTGACGACCCCCAGGCCAAATGCAGTAGATCTTAGACAATCCCCAGGTCGAATGTAATGAATCCCCCTTACGACCTAATTGTTGCAGGGCAGATATGATCTTGGGCATGTTGCACCTGTTAGTTGCATGGCGCACAAGAAATTGAGCATGTCACACCCTGTGCATATCGGGAAAAAATCACTCACCATAGCAAGGGAAGGATCTCTTACTGCACTCCTAGGATGTATTGCGCGATTTACCAGACGGATTGGCTGGTTCAGGATCAGATTGGTCATAATCATCGTTGAGACTATGATGTATAGCGGCGTGTGAGCAATATGCCCACGCTACGGAAGGACCCTACAACGAAGTTTAAGCCTGGGGGGAGGACCAAGTGGCACTTTCCGCCTCAACACCTTCCCACTCCTTCCAAGGCCTCCTATCCTGGTTGCACCACCTGTCAACCGTCGTTTGAACACCCGCATCTGGGGTGGGATAATCTTGTATCACGATCTGATCCCATTTTTCCTTGTCATCGGGTCCAATGTTGTCGTCCCAACGGGGGTGGTGTATTGCAAGGTTCTGGGTGACTCCTTTGTTGGTAATCGAGTCTGCAAGCATGTTGGCTTTTCTTTTGACATGCTGAAAGACGATCGTAGGGTAAGCCTTGAGGATGATGTTAAGAGCTCCGAGCTTGCTTTCTAGTCTCCATTTGTTGGCCACTTTACTACCTTTTGACCTGCTTGAAGTATAGCAACCATATTGATAATGAGAAGGGAGTCCCCTTCCAGGATGAGGGGGTCCAATTCATGTCAAGAGCCCAAGAGAGGCCAACCAATAGTCCTTCCAACTCAGCGACGTTGTTTGTGGTTATGCCAAGAGAACCCCAAAAGACTCCTAGAAATATAACCAATAATTTTTTTATTAATAAAACCAACCAAACAAATATAATAAAATAAACACATATATTAAATATCAACCATATGGAAATGCCAATAATGTATCTAAAAAAATCATTGAGATATATATTGTAAAATTCCAAAATTATTAGTTTTACATAAATGAATAAAAAAAAAAACAAGTGTCATAAAAAAACATATTAAAGTAAAGTTTATTAAATATAAAATCAATAAGAAAAATATTTGTATTTAAAAGTAATCAAAATGAATTTAATAATTATTTGAATTTTAAATTTAATATATTTTAATATTTATATATACATGTTATAATTATAACATGTATTTGTTTTTAATTTTTTTATTTAATGTTGGAAATACATAGTAAATAAGCTACAATTTCTCTACAATCTTTTTTACATATATGTTTCATACAAACCATGCTATTTTTATGTTGAACGCAAGGTATTATAAATTTGGACAAAACTTATGGAGCATGTGTATTCTTTTGAGTTTTTAGTCCACACGTATACTTTTGAGCTTATATTCCACATGTTGAAAGTTTGAACGACCTTGAATGAAAGATGTTTATCATTAATTAATTTTAGTCACAATCACAATTAACTCATGATTGGATTATCTACTTGATGTTAGTAAATTGCAACAACATAATGATATTGCAACAAACCATAATGATAATCTATAAATAAGGTCAAACCTTATGCAGCATATGCTACACCATGTATACTTTTGAGCTTTTATTCCAAATGTTGCATGTTTGAACCGCCTTAGATGAAAGATGTTTATCATAAATTATATTAGTCTCAATTACAATTAACTCATGATTGGATTAACCACTTTGTGTTAGCAAATTTTGACAAAAGCATGATGATTTTAACCCATGATGATAATCTTTTTTTTATAAAAAAAAATATGCAAAACACAAGGTATCATAGCCCTAAGGGTTAGCTCAATTGGTAAGACGTGCGTACACTCTCTCAGTACGGGGGGAAGTCACGGGTTCGAGCCTTGAGTCCTTTGGGGTTAGGCCTTCTGTAAGGAAGGTCGGCGGTTTACCACCTCTACCATCCACTAATGTGGGGAAGTATCGCTGGGTTTCCCGTGAATATTTACTCTGAAAAAAAAAAAAAAAAAAAGTCAAATCCTATGGAACATATGCTTCACCATGTATACTTTATAGCTTTTATTCCGCATGTTGAAAGTTTGAACTTAATTGTATTCCTTACTTTAAAAATGAAAAGGATGGACAAAAAAAATCATTAAAAAGCGATGAGAGAAAAGTTGAACCACGATTCAACTAACTCAATAAAAAGCACAGATGCCAAAGTTCAAAGGTTCTTGATTTTAAAAAGTTTAACAATATAGGTCAAACAAAACACATATGCTAATTTTAAAAATTTTGAAGGTTCTTGATTTTAAAAATGTCAACAAAGGTTCTTATTTTAAAATTTTTAACAAGGCCAAATAAAACACATATGCCAACTTTAAAATTTTTAACAATATAGGCCAAACAAAACATATATGCCAAAATTAAAAGACCATCTACTTTAAAAAAAAAATCTCAAAATTCCAAAATAGAGAATGATAGGGATTTCAAAAGTTATTGAAAACACATATGCTAAAAATCCATCGTTATTGGCTTTAAAAACTTCAAAAGTTTAAGGACCAAGATAGAGAATGATAAGGATTTCAAAAACGATTGGAAACACATATGTCAAAAAGCCATGTTTTTTAGCTTTAAATACTTCAAAAGTTTAAGTAATTGTAGTTAGATATTAAGGTTTTTTTTTCTTCTTCTTCTCGATACCATGGTTTCAATGAGCACCCTAATCACCACGAAGAAGACTTTTACAATATTTTAATGAATTATGCAAGTAGGAGGGCTTACTGTACAACTCAAGAGAATACTATAGAGATATTATCGAAGAGTGTTTGGCTTAACATTATTATTAATAGCTCCATAGTGGCATGGGAAATCCAAGGTTATGACTTAAGGGGAAAAAAGTTGTGAATAACTAAAAGATGTCATACAAAGAGGACATTAATTGCAAACACATTTTGTGTGAAGAGCCTATTTGTTGGTGAAAAAAGGTTTTTATCACCCATACCTCAACTCCAATGCAGATCAAACAATGAGAATTGTAAGTTGATGACTTGGCCCTCTATTGATGGTGGGAACTAGAAGGTTGAGACAAGTTGATAGAGCAAGTAGTTAACAAAATTAATAGCAACATAAAGTCTTATTTACTACTCTCAAAACATGGCAAAGGTTGCTCTCATCAATCTCCCACCTTAGTTTTTACTACTGTTTAAAATTTGATCGTGATAGTTTTGAACTACTCTAGTGCAAGGCAAAGAAGTACGTCGAGGAAGAAAACCCAGTGCTAAGGTTAATAACACCATTGGCCATATGAGAGAGCTTAATCAATATGAGCATGCATGATTTATATTTTGAATTAGGGTTAGGGGGGTAGAAAGGAGTGATCAAGATAAGTTTTATCGTGTATGTGTGGGAGGTTTAAGAAGTCATAAAGAAGTATGAAAACACCTAAACTCAAGCACAACAAAATTGTGTTAGAAATCACAAAATCCTAATTCGCTTGGTGTGAGGAGATTATGTGAAAATGAATCAAGTGGTTGGGTTGGCAAAATAGGCATTGGTTAGAAGGTTCAATTGGGTATGTGCTATATTCTTTCCATGTTGATTGCAGCTAATGTGTAATTTAATCTTTGTCAAGGGATTGGAGTTGTAGCACTTTATATAACACATCATTGGAATTACCATAACATAGATTAACTATTCCATTTTTTCGCTCTCGCCATGCAACTAGGGTTTCCCCTCTTTTGATCTCAACTTTCAACATATCATCGATTCCCGTTCAGGACGAGGGCTGGGGGTGGGGGGGGGGGGGGGGGGGATCTCTCCCTCGATGCACACCTCGAAAAGGCTACATTAGCGATAATCGATGGAGCTTTGAATTTTGGATTGGAGACTGACTCATGTTTTGTTAAGTTAGTGGTGACCCCTAAGGTTAAATTATCCTCAACTTCCTCGAGAGATAAGATTATTGCCTTAACTGAGAAAGGTTTAGTGGGTCACTTCACATAGCTACGGCCCTTCCCAAAATCTATTGAGGTTTGACTGAACAAAAATTGGAAGCCTTTGATTAAGGTAAAAGTAATGCAATTTTTTTGTGGCAAAGGATTTTTTGTCTTCTTGTTTGAGCACAAAGTAGATAGAGACTTCATTTTTCGGAATGGACCTTACTTTATGGGTCCAAGAGGCATGTATTCGACCTAATAGAACACCTCCTTTGAACCTGAAAAATACATCCCTTTAGTGGTTCCATCCTAGGTCAAGCTCCACCATCTCCCTTTGCATTGCTGGGGAAATGATGATGTAAAGGCAATCAAGAATACCCTGGGAAAATATATAGATAGAGATGAGCCCAAACCCCCACTTTTCTCATGTGCTAGGATTTGTGTTGAAGTGGATCTGGAAAAAAGTATGCCGAAATAAATAGACATGAAAATGGAGGGGTGGAACCACCTACAAAAGGTAGACTAAGAGCAAATTCCTTTCAAGTGCAAGATTTTCCATGAATATGGAAATTTTTCCAATGGATGTGCCAAAAGGAGGGTTCAAGATGAGGAAGGGGAAAAATATGGGGAATGGAGTGTGGTTTCCAAGAAGGGCCGAAACAATCCAATGAGGCAACTCATTACTAAACTTGGCAAGGAAAGCTTAACATAAAACAAGTTCCAAGCCTTGGCCAACAAAGTAGAGGAGTATGAGGAAGAAGGAGAGACCATGGAATAACATCAGTAGGAACCAACAACGGAACAACCAATGATTGCATAAATTATGCTCCGACTCTTAATGAGAAAGCCTATGTGGAAGTTCCCTCCGGATCCTATGGCTCTACATGATCCAAATATAGAGCTTTGTAGGAATAAATATCTGAATACAGGGATATCGGGAAATAACTCATGGAAAAGGAAGAAAGGCAAACAAAACCCATAAAGAGGAGTAAGTAGAAATAAAAAAAAGCGAAAGGGAAACAAACTAGCATTAATCAACACTTAAAAAGTCATCTCTGCATTTGGGAAACAACCCCAAGGGGTTAAAGAGAATTCTAAGATAAGACTTTCCTCACTCAACCCCAATAAATAATGAAAATTATCTCTTGGAATTGCAGGGGTTTAGGAGGGAAATCAAAGACTGAAGCAATTAAGTCTATGGTTAGAAAAGACAATATATCCCTACTCCTAATCTAAGAGACTAAAATGGGGGGAGAGGAAAGTAAAGAGGCAATGAAGAAAATTTGGAAACATTGAGGAGTATCAGTTGTCTCAAAAGGTCTCTTTTTGGGGGGACTTTGCACCTAGTGGGACAAGAGAAGGTTCTCCTTAGTGGATGTTTGGAGAAATCCCAATTGGTTAATGGTTGAGATGGCCAATTCGCAAGAGAACCAGTATTTTCGGATTTGCAATGTTTATTGGCCAGTGTTGCATCATAAAAAACAGGACTTATGGAGATCTCTGGGGAACTTTTGAGATAAGGATTTGCATTATAGATGTATAGTTGTTGGTGATTTCAATGTCATTGTATCTTCTATGTAAAGGCCCAAGGGTCAAAGGTCAGGGATACATTTGGAGAGCAGCTTGAAGAGAAACGGTATTTATGGGACCTTATTGACATCAAGCTGAGGAGAGGGACATTCAATTGGAGTAACAAAAGGATCGGGCCTGGGCACATTGCAACTCGCATGGACTGCCTTCTTGTAAATACTTTTTTCATGCAAAAAGTAGTATTCCTTTATCAAAGATTTTGTCCTCTTCCATATGTTAAAGAAATGTAACCACAAAAGATATTATATTTTGTATTATTATTATTATTCCTTTCTTTGAAGATGTTTTTCCTCTGATTAGGGATGTCATCGATGTAATTGGTCATGTAAAGTCTTGAGGTAAAACCTTCGTTGTAAGTTGGGTTAATAAATACCCATAAAATTATTATTAAAATGTATTTTTGAGTCTCCCAAGGAAAGTCAGCCCTAATTGGGAGGAAAAGTTGTCCATGTTGCATTATTAGGCCTCTCCACTTATCAATATAAGTAGGAGAGGTGCCTCCCTCATTTGGACACACTCAAAACTCAAGCAAGTTCGTTAGAGAGGGAAGGAGAAGTCCATCTGGGAGAAAGGAAGCAATCAAGTCATATTCTTGGTGTATTACAAGTCTTATTCTTGGGGTATTACACTGTACTTTCTTGAATTCTATATTGAGGATGTTTTTTCGGATTTTCTCCCCTGTGAGGTTTTCCCAGGATAAATCTTCGAGTTCTTTTGTGTGGTTGTGCTTGTCTTTCTTTCAGTGAACCTTTTACATATGGTTATGATGTTATGATGATAAATGTTTTAAGATATTGTTTAAAATTTAAAATATTACCATGGTATCATATACACCCTGAAATAATTCTTTATCCAACCAAAATATTGTTACTACTGCAACTGTGAGAGCTTAGGGTTTCATGCTTGAAAACCCTAGAAGGAAAAATCTAGTCATATTGGCATTGTCGCTATAACTCAAGTTTTGAGAAGGTTCAGGAGCTAAAAATTTGATAGGGAGAAGATGAAATCTTGATGTACGTGGTGTACTAATTTCAACCTAAGATTCAATTTAATTTAGGAGATACAATCCCTCCAAATCATGGTTCCAACCTCTTCCAAAATCCAGTCTTAAACAAGTGACCTAGGGAAAATTGCTATATCTCGAGCTAGGAATATTGAAATCGAATTTAGTAAGAAGTTGAAGATAGGGATCAGTCTTTAGTTTATGTGGTGTGAGTTTCATACCACGAAGTTGAAACAGTAACACGTGGCAGTCTGTACAAGTTCTCTATACTAAACAAGTCCAAAAATAGGTCACCTTGGAAAACTTAACATAAGTTCCACTTGGTGAATTCAATATTTCTCTAACCTATGGGATTGGAAAGAATCCAGATTAAGATATCTCATAAGTAAGATTCAAACCTTTAAGAATAGGAATTTCAGAGATACATCAGAATCAAGATCTTGCAATTCTACAAAATAAATTGAAGAAACTAGGGCTTCTTGTTTCGAGCACTTCCCTCCACAGATCAATTGAAAAAGGACAACAATACAACTCTCCCTAGTAGGGAGCATATTTCTATGGAGAGAGTTTATAATTCTGTGGATTTTCTATCTTTTACCTAACATTACTACCAGGAAAACTAGGGCATCAGATATTTTCCAATTCTATACAAAGTACTCCTTCATATTGTTAGTTTTTCTTAGATCTTATTAGCTTAGTTAGGATCTTTATTTGAAAGAATAACAAGTACAACAATATGCATACTATAGAACAGATACACAAGATACACAAATTTTCATTGGGGAAACCATAAAGGAGAAAACCCTGCAAAATTACTCATAATAGTACAGTAATAAAGACTATGTCATAAGATGATCAAACCCAGTAATAAGAAGTATCTGAAAACTATCTATCTCTCCTCCTTTATCTCTCTCTCTCTCTCTCTCATGCGAACTTGAGTGAGTGTGAGGTATGTATAAACGAGGGAGCACACCTCCATGTTTATACTAATCAAGTGACTGACCTATTACATGACTGGGGCCGACCTCTTACCCTAACAAGGCATGCTTCTCCTAGAGAGACTCCAAATACACATTACATGATGTTACACTGGGGAATATTGCATCGACTTACAACAGAGGTTGTACCTCAAAGTATAGACATAATAATGAAATCCCAAAAGGAGGAAAACACATCTTCGATGGGGGTAAAATAACATACAATGATAAGATACATCAGAATATCTTTCAAAGTTACAAATAAATCAACACTCCCTCTTAACTAGGAAGGTATTCTCTCTCTTCCACGGTCATCAACACATCTAGTCCAGTCATTATCATAATTGTTTCCATCATCTACTTTTCGATCATCGAAAGGTACTATCTGTGATCAAAAGTTTCTACAGAACCAACCCTTTTTCATGTTAGGTGTAGACTTAGTCCTCATGTACGTCTTCATCACATTTACAAGCAAGCCATCGCGTAGGAACAATTTAGGACCTTATTTACATTGCCACGACAATAACCTGCGTCTCCTACATTTGTCTCGTTGTATCCAGATAATCTCTTTTATACTACACAAAATAAAATAAAAACACATAGAGCACACAGAGCACATCCCAGATGCAGACACCCTGCGTTTTATCACCATTATAGTATGCTAGGATATTTCATGTCATTAAGACAACCTATAACATCTACTATGCAAGAATCTCCTAGGAGCACACTCAGTGCATTACGTCTCTCCACGATCAGCCTGCAATCTACTAGTAAAGGAGAACTGCCTAGGTGCACCTCAAGGGCTTCGTGACCTTATAATCTCCAACATGGAAACACACACCTATATAGATATATATAAGGATTGATTATGACCGAAAAAATTGCAACAACGGGGCTTTTACATTCTAGGTCAACCTCAAGGACTTATTACATCTGAACAATAGACTGCTTTGCTTGCCATCGGTAGTGCTCTGTAGTGCACTTGTGAAAGAATTGAGTGCCATATTTCACTTGGTTATATTGACTGATGAACCAATGCTTGTTCAGGTTGTCCTTTTATTTTGTACAATCCACCATTTTCTTGTCCAATCATTGTTGCATCATCTATTGTCTTTCCTTTAGGCCATATTAGCAGAGATGGAGAGAAGGTTCTTCTTCAATCCTGGAACATATAGAACATCCTTCATCTTTAAGGATTTCCTGGAGTCTATCTTGTATGAAGCTACTCCACTCCCTTTTACAGGGTATTGATAATCATCCCCAAGTTTCACCTTGTGAGGTGACTCATGCTCATAATTATTAACGAATGATTCTTTGTATCATGTCATGTGTTTGGATGCCCCACTATCCACAAATCAATCATTTCTTCCACGTGAGATAGTGCCCATAAATGTTAATATTAGCACATACTCTTCATTTGAATCATCCTTCTCTCTTCTAAATATTTTGTTTGTTGGTCCATCATCTTCAGCAACATGAGCATGGTGTCTCTTGTTCTTGATGGAACGGTTTCTTGCAAAGTGTCCCTTTTCATCACAAGTATAGCATCGAACATTGGAAGGATATGTCTTGATATTCTTTTGTTTCTTGTCCTTCTTATTGCTATGATAGTTCTCCTTCTTCTCCTTCTTCTTGTAGTTCTTCATGGTGTGAACTATGAGAGTTTTATCTTTAGTTGCTCCCATCTTCTCTTCTCTTGTTACGAGTCGAGCTACTTCTTGTGTCCATTTTTCTCAGAGTCGGCTAAAAGAGATCAAATTCCTTCTTAAACATATTCCTTGAATGAATGAGTCCCATGATCTAGGGAGACCATTCAAGGTAGCCATCACAATTTCTCCTTCTTCAACATTCTCTTCAACTGCTTCAATGTCTCTGATTTCTGTATCTTCAAATTCTTCAACTGGTTCCTCAAAGTCATCTTTTGGTTGATGTTCTTTCCCTCAAACATATTTGTCAAAGCATCATATACTTCCTTCAGTGTCTTGAAGGAAGACACATGGGGGATGAGGTGATCCTTAATAGAATTTGCAATGATTCTCTTGTCCTTAGCCAAGTTATTCTTATGAGTAGCCTTAGCCTCATCTCCCTCTGGTTCTAGAACTTCTCCACTAATGGACTGATCCAAATCATTTTCTTCAAGGATTAGGGAGATGATGTACTTCCATGCTCGGAAGTTATTAAACCCTCCAAGATTGTCCTCAAGCTGAGTATGGTAAGTCATCTTTTCAAAATGAGAACATCAAATGGAAATAACAAAGATTTAGATCTTACCAATTTGAGGTGTTCGACCTGGTTCCGGAGCAGGTTGACCTAGGGTTTACCAGATAAACCCAAGTTTCCCAAACATGGAGTTTGGGAATTATGTTTGGAAAGAAAGATGTGCCTCCTCGAGGCTAGTTGCTTAGCAGGGTCCTTTCCTGGAGACTGAGGTGGGAAGCCTTTGAAAATTGATGCCCTAGTTTCTACCAACACTAGTGACAAGGTCAAAATTAAAACTTCTTCAAATCAGAAACTGCTTCCACCAAAAGATGTGCCCTCCTGAGTCGAGTTAGACTAGCCCTCTTTTCTTGATGATCTGTGGAGAGAATAACTTGAACTAGGAATCCCTAGTTTCCGCTGCTGCATAGTGCCTTCTTTCAGAGAGGCTATGATACCATGTTATTTTTTCTTATATCTTATTAGCTTCATTAGGATCTTTATCTGAAAGAATAACAAGTACAACAATATGCATAAATAAAACATATACACAAGACACAAATATGTTCACCATGGAAACCATAAAGGTGAAAACCACACAAAATTCCTTAGAATAGTAGAGTCACAAAGACTATTTCATAAGATGATCAAACCTAGTAATAAGAAGTCTTCGACAACTATCTATCTATCCTCCTTTCTCTCTCTCTCTCTCTCTCATATGAACTTGAGTGAGTGCGAGGTATGTATAAATGAGGGATGGTGCCCCCCTATTTATACTAATCAAGTGGCCGACCTATTACATGACCAGGGACGACCTCTTACCCTAACGGGGCCGACTTCTCCTAGAGAAATTCCAAATACACATTACATAGTGTTACACTGGGGAATATTGCCCCGAATTCCAGTGGAGGTTGTACCTCAAAGTATAGACACAATAATGACATCTTTAGAGGAGGAGAACGCATATCTGATGGGGGTACAACAACATACAATGATAATATACATCATAATATCTTCTGAAGTTACAAATACATCAGCAAGAAGGAAGTTCATTGTTGTTCTCGAAAGCTTAAGCCACCTTAGGAGTTTTATTAAAGGGACTTGTGGGTGGTGGACAATCTGTCTTGTATGGATTTACTCCTCCTTGGCATCCCATACACCTTCCTCCTTTGAATTGATGAAACCTGTAAGGACCCATGTGATGGAAATTAATGCAGGTTGCAGTCCTGAAAGATTTGATGAATTGAGTCTTATCATTTTATGAAGGATAGAGAAGATGGCTTATTATTTTCAAAATGAAAATTTGATTCTGAGGGTGGTTACAAAAGGCTGCCATGAAAAGATTGAAGCAAAGATTGTAGTGTCAAGGATTTTCTTCTATAGTTTCAGAAGAGATGCGGAGTTGGGATGTGATATTGGCAGAATGGAGGTAATCCTAGTCGATTCCTCGGGTTTTAAGATGTCTCCTGGTGTGTACAAAGAGGTCAAGGGTTATATGATCGAGTTCAAGAAGAAGCTCTTCTGTGAACATGAGGTGGTATCTCCAATCTACGACAAGAAATGCCATACCGAGATTGAGATATTGCATTTTGATACCATGCTAGAGGATGTCGAAAGTAGTTCCAAGGTCCAGGTGTGTGATATAGAATAAATAAAGAGGTTTTTGCAAAGAATGGAGAAATCACAGGCTAATAATTTTGAGAAGACTGGAATTTTCTCGTGGGCTTGAAGAGTATGCTTTAGGAGAATATCATGACTAGTAATGAGCGATCTAAGAAACACTTTGTCCAGCTAAAGGAGGCTATTGAGGAAGTTCAAGCGGACTTAAACGGTATTTAGACAGACATAAATGGAATTTCAAGGAACCTAGACATTCCTAAGCATTAGGACCATAACTCTCCAATGGAAGAAATATCTTCAGTCCTCTACGATGCGGTGAACCTTTAGGATGTAGTGAATATGCCAAACCAGGAATGAAGAACCAATACTTCTTTTTGTCTTTTTTAATGTTTTTTTGTCTTTTGTTTTGTAAAAAATATATCAGATTTTACTCCAACAAAGGGAGAAATATAGGAAATTCTCAGTTCAATGGTTATGTTTTTGATATAGAACAGTATAGTGTTAGGTTATCAGAGAACTACACAATCTTAGATTTTGAGAAGATGAAAGCTTTGTTTTATCTTTGTATCTGATATTTTTTATTCTTACAAATCCCTTTCATGTTTTGGTTAAAAAAAGGGATTGGAGTTGTAATCTAATCTAAGTTAAAGTATTGTGGATGGCGAAGAAAATATATTGAGAAAGAGAGAAGTGTGGCTATGTTAGGATTATTAATCCTCCCTTGGTCGAATGTCTATTAGATTATTTTAGCCTAACTTAGGAGTCATAATTAATTATTTGGGTCCACTAGTACAATTGGGTCAACTTGGCCTAATGGGGCCACATGTACTAGTCACTAGAGTGTGGGGAACACTGCTAGAGGTTAACTGCCACTTACTGCATGTACATGCATTAGTTTGGGCCCCTCCTAGACGAATCCCTACATTTTAGGATCCACTGGGAGTCCCGGCACCAACCTACATCAGTTACTTGGAGTTAGTCTTAGTTAGCTTCCAGTTACTTTCACTTAGTTCATAATCAGTTAGCTAGCGCTAGCTATGCATGGCTGCATGTGGAGAAGGCGCCTTTTCCCACCTACCACATTCAGTTGCACTGAGTTAACTAGTTATTACTGGTTGTATGAGTTGGTTGGACATCTGGAGTTGATCTATTGGAATCCGATATTGATTGATATACCATGAGTTAGATGGTCATTTAGATACAGTCACATCCAGTGGGGAGTTTCGAATCTCTCCATAATTGATTTGAATTCTTTTCCTGTGTAAACTATTGTAACACCAGATTTAATTAATGACAATGATACTGTTAATTCCTGAGCAATACTCATCCCTTTCCTATGTAGTTTGTTTTGTTCAGTTTGTATTTTCATTTTCCATTTACTGCAATCATAATTTAGAATTATCTTCTTGAATATCTAAATGGAATTCAAATTCTAATATGGTATCAAAGCCTTCTCAAGCAGGTTTCATGTTTGTTTCTCTCCATTGAACATCAAAAGTAGTTGGGTTTCCACATAAGTCCCAAAAAAGGTACCTTGCTTCCTTGGGATTTATTCAGAGTGGTGGTGCGAGCGTGACAGACCCTGAAAAAATGTTCATGTCGAGAGGAAAAGCATGATTCTAACAGTTCAAATGTTTTAGTGTGTTTTGCAGTGAAAATCTACAGGTGCTACGTAGCTTGTGTGAAGTTTTGTGATATCTCAGCCGAAAGAATTATGGATTCTCAATCTCCTACTCCTCGGATCCTCACAATTCCAATTATATCGATTGGAGGATTGATATGTAGTTGTCCTTGTGCACGCATGGCTACCATAGGATAATACTTGGAAGGGAGGTCGAGCCTCATCAGCCTGTTGAAAGAAACAACTTTTTGAACCGCTTAGATGAAGCATTCGATTATCTATGCACTCATATTTCTAACAATCTCCTTTCCCACCTTGAAGGTTTGAGGACACCCAGAGATGCTTAGGATAAGCTTGAGAATTTGTTTGGAAAACAAGATGAGCTTTGGGGACACCTCCTGGAAAATGAGATGGTAGCATTACATCCCAGCAATTTCGAAACAATAGAGCAATTCTTTACTAAATTCAATCCTCTGGCACTCCAATCCAGACATTACGGAATAGAATGAAAGGATGAGCAGAATGTCATTTCCATACTCAACAAATTTGGTTCTAAGTATTCTGTATTTGTTTATATATTTCATTCCAAGCAGGAGAGCTTCCTCGATTGGAAAATTCCTTCATTAGATTCTTTTTCCAAGTCCTTAATCAAGGAGCAAGAAAAATTGATTCGAATGGGAGTCATCAAGATCTCCAAAGATCAAGATCTCCTAGTTACTGACTCTTCCAAAGCGCGTGCAAAGGGGAAATCAAAGAAGAAGGAGCCAAAAGCAGCTGATTCGAAGCCTAAACAAAATAAACAAACTTCTGAAGGAGCCTCTGGCTCTAAGAAAAAGAAGAAGTTCAAAAATAAGTTATGTCCTTATTGTCAAAAGGGTTACCATCTTGAAGATTATTGTATGAGGAAGCGACTTGATGAAATTTCAGCTCTTCTCAAGCATCATAACATTGCTCCCCCATAAAGAGAAAAGAAGCCTGATGAAGAACCACATATAGAAGATGACGAAAGCTGCCATGCTTTGAAAGCTAGTCTTACACAGGATACAACATACATAATTGATTTTGGAGCTTCCAATCACGTGGTTGCTTCCAAAGAATCCTTCTCGGCCCTCACACTGTCAAAAGGGGATAACATTCACATGGGAGATTATTCCCATATTCCAGCAGAAGGAAGGGGCTTAGTTAGAGCGAAGCATGGTGAGTTCAAGAATGTCCTTTATGTGCCCTCCCTTGCTGCTAACCTATTATCTGTTTATCAAATGACTCATACAGGCTCTCCCAAGAGAGTTACATTCGATTTAGATACAGTTGAGATTACAGAAAAAGCCATTGGATAGCTTATCGCAAAAGGTAATGCAAATCACTCTTCCAAAGCTTATGAGTTCTCACATTTCTTACATGTCTCTCCTCCTACAGCTTTATTGTCTCATGCTAACAACACCAGCAAGATTTGGCATGAGAGATTTGGCCATCTCAATTTCAAATATCTGCAGCAGCTCCACAATGATAAAATGGTTGAAGGTTTTCCCTCCATCCAAACGTCCAATGGAGTATGTGCTGGTGGCTTGGTAGGTAAGCATCCAGAAAAGAAGTATGATGTTGGGAAGGCACATAGAGCTGCCTCTATACTTGATTTGATACATAGTGATGTAGCTGGACATATGCCCACAAACTCCATTAATGGTTGCATGTGCTTCCTCACCTTTATTGATGATTGTTCTAGGTACTGCTAGATCTACTTCATGAAACAAAAATCAGAAGTTTTTGAGACTTTTAAAGTTTTTAAGGCTATGGTTGAGAAAAATTTCGATAAGAAGATCAAGTCAATAAGATCTGATAAAGGAGGAGAGTACATTAAAGGAGATTTCCAGAGTTTCTGTGAATCCGAAGGGATTCAAATGGAACACTTAGTTCCATACACACCACAACAAAATGGTGTGGCCAAAAGGAAGAATAGATCATTGAAAGAGATGGCAACACGCCTTCTCCATGCTAAACATCTACCTCCTTCTCTTTGGTCTGAAGTAGTAAATTGTGTTTCGTATTTACAGAATAAGGTGCCCCACAAGTCAGTGGTTGGGGTCACTCCATTCGAAGCACTGCATGGGAATAAGCCCAAAGTCTCTCATCTAAGAGTTTTTGGTTCCAAAGCTTGGGCCAGAATACCACTTGACAAGAGGAAGGCCTTCCAAGCCCAAAGTAGCGAATGCAATCTGTTGGGATATGAAGAAGATGCAAAAGCTTACAAACTGATGGAGGTTGCAACCAAAAGATGCTTCATTGAAAGGAGTGTCCAATTCGAAGAAGATCAATTGTATGACACACCTCCAGCAGCACAGGAAGTGTAATACTCCAAAAATTCGTAAAAATTTAAAATTTTTCTTATAACAATAAATGTTTACAATTGTCACATAAGAGGGACATTTAACTATTAACAACTAACATATTAAAACTAACTAATTCCTTATTAAAGTCTGTATCTGCATACTTAATTATTTGCTTTTATAAATCAGTATTAAAAGTTGATTTAGCAGGTGATGATCTGAAGTAGCATGAGCTGAAACATCTATTTGCTTACTATGTACTAAAGTTTGTTTTACTGTTTGTAAACATGAAGGAACTTCAGATCATGTCCGAGGCTTACTTAGCTTTTAGCTAATGCAGTGAAGTGATGCTTCTTTTACAGGTAAAACATTTTGTAACTAGTTTTTGGATCGAGATTAATTTTCTCAACTAGCATAAATAAAAATGCTAGTATATTTGTTTAGTTTACAGCTTTGATCAAATAAAGGAGGTATCGTCGAAACTGTATAATTAATTTTTATTTAATTTTTTGTAAGCATAAGTATTTGGAAAATCTAAACATAAGTCCAGATGTTCTTCTACCTAGCTTCGACTATAACTTGTTCATCATACTTTCATTTATTTATTATCATATTAGGTCCTATATACAATTCTAGAGAAAGATAAATTTGTATACTAGGCCATTTGATACCTTATTACATGTTACCATGGTAATTCATATGTATTTGTCTCAATCATGCATTCCCTTGTTATAAAAACCAGTAAAACATAAGTCTAGAGAAATGCCATGTAAAACAAAGAAACCAACGAGTTTCAAATAGAGTAAAATTTTCTTTCTGCCTACGCAATTTCCAAATGAGTAAACAAGAAGAAAAACCTTACCTCGTTATATAAGTAGTATCACTGCTTTGGTTTTAGAGGTTGAAGAGTTCATTACTTAATGAACCTAACTAACCTAGGCTTTGCATGACTTACATCTCACAAGGAGATTTTTTATTTTATTTTTTCAAATGGAAAGATCCACGGGAAACCCAGCAATACTTCCCCACATTCGTGGATGGTAGAGGCGGTAAACTGTCGGCCATCCTAGTAGAAGGCCTAACCCCAGAGGACTCAAGGCTCGAACCCGTGACCTCCCCCCGAACCGAGAGAGTGTATGCACGTCTTACCAATTGAGCTAACCCTTGGGGCTATCACAAGGAGATGTTATGTAATAATTATTACCCTATATAAACAAAACTAAGCTATAGTACTCTTACCAAGAATTATGCTAGGTATTTCTATACTTGCAATCTTTTACTTATAAGCATTTTTAACCAATGTAATAACATAGGATTTCAGAATAGCCTTTTTGCATGTCCTAAAACTTATCATAAGGGTATTGGTATCAATGTTAACCAGGCTAAAATCTTTTACACCTATAACTACCAAATACATGACCTTCATTCTATATCTACAAGTCCTATCTAAGCGAAGGTTATAACTATCATATTTTTTATTTATTTATATTATGCATCTTATGATATAAATATATCAATTGATTTTTTAATGGGTTTATAACCAAGGTTTTATGTAATACCTTCTTATTTGCACGCTGCTTCCATGGCTTTCAAACTATAGAGCAAAACCCATATTTCAAATACAATTTGATCTTCCATGTGGTCGATGGTTATAGGATAGGGTTTTGACTTTTGGAACCTCACTATAAACATCCCCAAAACCCTAAATTATCGCATTTACCCTAACTTTTGTTTTGGAGAGCTGTTGTAGGCTCATGGCCATTGATGCCATTCCTTTATCTCTGCATGTGAAGTCTTCGTTGCCATTTTTTACCTCTGCGTGTGAGGTCTTCATTGCCATTGGTTACCTCTACGTGTGATGTCTTCGTTGCCATTGCTTTACTCTGTGTGTGAGGGCCTTTGTCACCATTGCTTTACTTTGTGCGTTGTCCAATTGTAACTATGTCTAGAACACAGTGTGGTCTCGGTTTGGTTCCAACGTGGTTTTGGTTGATGGCTTAAACTATCTCGTCGAGGTTTCTGACAGTGGTTCTGCTAGTTTGCTTGGGCATACTCTTTTCTTGTGGCTAGGTTTTCTGTTCATGCGCCACCATATATGCGGCCGAGGTCAAGACTCTCCAGGTAAGATTTTTTTTTTTTAAATTTAAACCCTTCTGCACTGTTCAAAGATTTAATGTGTTCATTATTTTAGTAAAGAATGAGCTTAATACCCATTTGGTTTAACTTGTGCAGGCTTCCGGATTGGCTGCTGTGAACTAGAATACACTGTAAATCTCCACGAAAGGACTCCACGCTTCGTTTTCAACCTGGTAAGCCTCGGTCTCATGCCTAAGGTTCCTCCTGCGATGGTGTGTGGGTTTAAGGGTGATACTGTTTCACTTGGTTTGAATACTGCTTGGTCGTGGCTACAATGTACTCTGTTTGGTTGGGAAGGTCATGTGGCTGTGACTTGAATGTTTCGATGAAATTTTTGTGAAGCCTTTTTGGCCGTAACTTGATTTACAGTAATTTAATTTCGGACAGGCTTTAAAGCCGTGACTATTATGGGTTTTTTTTAAATATGTTTTGAATAGGGTTTAAAAGATATTTACAATCTGATTAAGCTCTAAAGGCTTATTGTGTTGGATATCATGTGCTTGTCATCGAAACTGTGGTTTTTAAGAAGCCGATGGCAGACTGTGGGGTTTTCCTGTATTGGATAAATTTCATTTTTGTTTAAATTTAAATTAATAGAAATATTTTACTATTAAAATACTTGTGTAGATGAATGGATGGTTAAAGAATTTAGAAGAGGTTTTATTACTGTTTAAGTCCATAATTTTCGATTTTATTTAGAAAGAGGAAAAATGTTCAGGATATTTGTTTTAAAAAGAAGTGTGAGTTATTCTCTATCAATAAAAGATTTGTTTAAGAAAATAAATAAAAGAGCAAGGTTTGTTAGTACAACCCGAATTTTACTGTGTAACTGGACTGGGAAATTTTGAAATGTCTTTTCTTATATTGCTCTAGTTTATACTTGATAAATAGTTTTAATACTATTTCTGTATAATCTTTATTTTAAGTTTGTACATTTATATTATGGATATTATAAAGGGTTTGATTTAAGAAAAAGAGGGTAAACTGTAAAAGCCCTAATGTGGAAAGAAAAAGTAAAAGAAAACTAGTTGAAAGTTTTCCCCAAATTTAGGGTTTGTAATTTCATTTTAATTTTAAACCCTGCATTATTATTGTTTAAATATAAAGTGTTTATTATTTGATGTTTATTTATAGTATCAATCAAAATTGCTTAGATAATAAAGCCAACCCTAAGTGATTACTATACTTTATTTTTACTATTTATTAGCTATTCTTGCTTATGTTATTTTTTTGTTCCTATACTATTTAATAACTATATATATTTATGATGTATTAAACTTATAAATTAATAATTATTACTGTGCTAAAAGAGCACCATTACACATACTATGTACTGTATTTTTTAAGAATATTTCTTTTATATGGTTTTGTTTATGTTTAAAATAATGTATTCTAACCAAGGAAACTATTAAAATATAAAATCTTTCTTCTGATTAATCCTATAAAGAATCTGTAGAAAGTAAATAAACATAATCCTACATTCATCATTTGATTTATCCATCAGAATTTAATCTAACCTACTGTACTAGAGTACTACCTTCTTGAAGGTGTGGAAAAATACAGTTAGGTATCTTATCCTTCAGTAAATTTGAAATTACTTTAATCATTTATTCTAATCTACATCTAATCCTGAATAAATCTACCTTTTCATAGTAAAAGATTTCCTCCAAATAATTCTAATAACAGATGAAGCAGACACATAACCATATTATTTCCTAAATTCATTCCTTATTGTTCCTAAGCTTGCATAGAGAAATTAGAAAGAACATGTAGAACCTGGAAATGTCGCAGAGGAAACAACAACTTAAGGAGCCTGTTCCTCCCAACCAACTCCTGAAGATAGCTGAATTGCAAATCTTAGGACCCCCGAGCCTGTCTACTGGTCCACCTGGATTGAAAGCACTAGGTGAGAGAACTGGTTTAGAATCCTCTGTAACTCCACTGAGTAATCAGTAGTAATCTTTCTACTTGTAGCAGTATGAACTCAACTTAAATCAGCTGCACTAGTTCAGAACTTCAACACTTTTCACTCAAAACTTCTGCTAGTCCCCTCCATCGAATTTCTTGTGCACTAATTTCACTCGAAAATTTCACAAGTAAAGAATGAGCAGTCTCAGCTGAATTCAATGAGAAGTTTTATTAGCATGCCTAGGTATTTTGGGTCAGTTTTCACTTAATGAGCCACCTGCTCTTGTTCCACTTTCTTGGGGAAAATGACCACAAAATAGGGTAGTTGCCTCCTGCAACAACTAGAATTATTTTGAGGATGTTGCCAAGTGTCAATCTGCTCTCAACACAGTCTATTCCTCCAAGTGGCCAGTAAAACACTCATTTAAAAGCCTCCTTAAGTTGTTGTCTCATCTTTCATTTATTTAATAATAAAATATTCAGCAATTAAATGCAATTATTCTTGACCCCATTTGGTCATTAATTACAAACTTTATAATAAAATTAAAACATAATGTCTCCTAAAACATTTTTTTTTTTGCAATTTGGGGTATGTGACATACACACCCCCTTAAATATAACATCGTCCTCGATGTTATTTTATTCATCATCCTCAGAGTTTCCCTGGAATAGAATTGAATATGCTGCCCGCATATGACTCTCCAATTCCCAGGTGGCTTCTTTTGGACTAAGGTGCTTCCATTGCACCTTCACCTGCCCAATGGCGCAATTCTGAAGCAAGATCTCCCTCCTTTCGAGGATACAATCCGATTCCACCAGAAAATCTCCTTTGGGTTCCATCTTCACATCATTCTAATTTATAACATGAGTAGCGTCATGTACATATTTTTTTAATATAGAGATATGAAAAACCTTATGAACCTTCAAATTTGGTGGTAAAGCCAGTTGATATGCCACCTGTCCCATTCTGGACAGTATCTCAAAAGGCCCACGATATCGAGGTGCCAAATTAGCACAACTTACTAACTTCAAAGAACTCTTTTTAGGCCTTACCTTTATAAAGACATGTTCACCCACCTGGAACTCTTTCTGAGTTCGTTTAATATATGCTTGACTTTTCTGTCTGTCTTGCGCAAGTTTTAAGTTACCTTGCACCTGTTTTACAATTAACTCCATCTCCTTTAGTAGTTCAGGTCCTTGTACTAACCTGTCAATTGGGTTACTCCATGAGATGGGGGTATTGCACTTTCTTCCATACAAAATTTCAAATGGGATGTATCTTGCTGAAGCTTGGTAGTGATTGTTGTAAGCAAACTCTACCAGGTGTAAGCAATCTTCCCATTTACCTGGTTGTTCCTTAACATACATTCTGAGCATAGCTTCCAACACTTGATTTACCCTTTCAGTTTGTCCATCTGTCTAGGGACGAAAAGAGGTACTGAAATTTAAAGCAGTATTTAGGCCTTTAAATAAAGACTTCCAGAAATTACCAGTAAACTTAGGGTCTCTGTTTGAAATTATAACTTTCGATATACCATGTAAACGCAATATTTGTTTCATGAATATATGAGCAATATTAGCAACCTTGTAAGTGGTCTTTACAGGTATAAAATGAGTTGCTTTACTAAGTTTATCAACGACTACCATTATCAAATCATTCAGATTTTGATTTCTAGGTATACCCGTAATAAAATCAAGACTGATTATTTCCCATTTCCAGCTAGGGATGGGTAATGGTTATAGTAAACTGGTTGGATGCTAGTGTTCAGTCTTAACTTGTTGACATTGAAAACACTTGGCAATGTATTCTTCCAATTCATTCTTCATGTTTGGCCAAAAATAATCCTTTCGTAACATGGTTATAGTCTTCTGATAACCAGGATGTCCTAAGTAAGGAGTCTTATGAATTTCATTTAAAATCAGTAGCTTAATTTTAGGTACATTAGGTATATACAGCCTGTTTTTATATAGTATTAATCCTTTTTCATTTAGACTATACCCTGTACTTAAACTTTCAGTTAAATTTTTTGGTACTTTTGCTTGTAATTTCTGATAATTTTCATCCAATTTTACTCCCTCCTCTAACTGTTCTTCTAAATCTGTTTTATAAGTGCTGATTGTTGCTACAAAATTTAGTCTTGCATTTCTACTTAGAGGATCAACAACCTTATTTTCTTTTCCCTTAATATGTTGGATCTCGAAATCGTACTCGCTAAGGAAAGCTAGCCATCTAGCTTTCCTTGCGTTTAAGTTAGGTTGATCCAACAAATATTTTAATCCTTTATTATTTGTCATAACATAAATTTTCTTCTGATTAAATGATGGCGCCACATTTTCAAAGCATGTATAACGACAGCCAACTCTAAATCATAGGTTGCGTAGTTTTTCTCATGAATTTTAAGCTTCCTAGACTCGTATGCAAATACGTGTCCTTCTTGAGTTAAGACCCCACCTAGACCATCGTTGCATGCATCAGTGCATACTACAAAGTCCTTATTAGGATCAACAATTCTTAATATTGGTGCAGTAGTTAGTAATGTTTTTAACTTTTTTAAAACTTTCTTTACACTTTTGATTCCACTCGAATTTCTTCCCTTTCTTCTGTGAAGAAGTTATGGGATTTGCGATTCTTGAGAGCCCCTCAATGAATCTTCGATAGTAGCCTGTAATCGCCATGAATGACTGCACGTCAGTCACATCCTTTGGGACTGGCCATTCTTCAATCAGCTGAGATCCCTTCTTTAGTTACTACTTTAGTTACTGGATCCCTTATTTTCTGGATCAACTGAGATCCCTTCTTTAGTTACGACATGGCCCAAATACTGTATTTTATCCTTAAAGAAATCACACTTACTAAATTTAGCATAAAGTTGATGTTCTCTCAATTCTTGTAAAACAATTTTTAAGTGCTCCTTGTGTTCTTCTTTATACTTAGAATAAATTAGAATATCATCAATGAATACCATTATAAATTTATCAAGGTACTTATACAATACATTATTCATTAAGCACATGAAGACAGTCAGGGCATTAGTAAGCCCAAATGGCATAACAACAAACTCATAGTGACCATATCTGGGCCTAAAAGTTGTTTTAAAAATGTCTTCATCTTTGATTCAGACTTGGTGATAACCAAATCGTAAGTCAATCTTTGAAAATAGAGTTGTTATGCGTAGCTGATCAAATAGATCATCTATGCGGGGCAACATGTATCTATTCTTAATGGTCATTTTATTTAGTTGACAGTAGTCAATGCATAAGTGTAGAGTACCGTCCTTCTTTTTAACGAAAATAATAGGTGCTCCCTAAGGGGACACGTTGGGTCTTATATATTTTTATCAATAAGTTCCTTCAACTGTGATTTGAATTCATTTAGTTTCAATATATTCATCTGATAAGGGGCCTTTGAGCTGGGCACTGCACCAAGTACCAACTCAATAGTGAAGTCTAACTCCCTTTTCAGAGGCAGTCCCAAAATTTCTTCCAGAAATACATCCGAATACTCCCTCAGGATTTGAATATCTTCCAGTTTTAGTTTATCTTCATTATTAGTATGTTCTTCATTAATTACAGTTACAACAAAGGCTTTACAACCCTTCCGAACAACTCTCTTTAATTGCAAAGCAGAGATTTGTCTGATAGTTGTTTTCCTAGGAATTCTTGTTACTGTTACTGTTTCTACTTCATTATTTATGCAAGTAAAAGTTTTATCGAAACAGTTCAGAACTACTCTGTGTTGTTCTAATAAGTCCATACCAATTAACATGTCATAATATCCTAAAGGAAGTACATTAAGCTTCACAGAGGTTTCAAACCGATCTATACTTACAGTACAATCTTTTACAAAACTAATCACTTTTCTTTTTGCTCCAGTAGCTAGTTGAACTAACCCTTACTTTGCAAACTTTTCTATTGATAAATTGCATTTTTCTACTAAATCAGGAGAAATATAACTCAGCCTAGCCCCTGGGTCAATTAAGATAGAAATGGGTGTTTGATTTAGGTTACCTTCTACTTCCACCATGGAAATTTGATAATCCACCTACCTGTTTTCCAGTGCCGCGTTGATCTTGGGCATCGCCCTTGCTAAGCCACCAACAATCATCTCCTCCTACACTGTATGAATGTTGCTGACAGTCTTTTTTCTGTTAGGGCAGCTTGATGCATAATGAGGTCCATTACACTCCCAACACTTTACTGATTCTTTACGTTCATTATTCCTAATGTAATTGTTGTGATTATTAGTAGGTTCTTTATTTCTAGGGCCATTAGGGTTTAACTGTGAATTACCTTTATTTCCTTGGAAATTCTTATTAGGAAAATTGCATGTGTTATTATTCCTAAAATTGCGGTTAGGTATGAAACCTTTCTTCTTTTGTTCAAAATTATTAGACCTCTTAGCCTTCCAGTTTGACATGCTTTCCTTTTTGCAATTCTGCTCATAGCAAAAATTTGCCTTTCACATAGCCTCCTCAAGGGTTTTTGGATTATCGTATTCACAGAGTCATCAGTTCAAAAGTACATTGAGAGGTTCACATGCACAACTTCATGGTATGTTGATGCACTGATGGACCATGCTGCTGCATAGAGCTGCAATTTTGCAGCAGAGTTTATTCAAGTTATTCTTCTAAGGAGGAAGCTTCTTTCCTCTAAAGTTATTTTTTGCTTATTTTGATGGGGGGTTTTCCCATGAGGTTTTCCCCTATTACCTCGGTTGTATTAAGCAACATTTTATCTTTTAGATTGTACATTGGTGACTTATGTCCTTGTTTCCAAGGCCTACAGTTGTCCGAGTTAGGATTCAAAGGGGGTGTTAGGATTATTAATCCTCCCTTGGTCAAATGTATATTAGATTATTTTAGCCTAACTTAGGAGTCCTAATTAATTAATTGGGTCCACTAGTACAATTGGGTCCACTTGGCCTAATGGGGCCACATGTACCATTCACTAGAGTGTGGGGAACAATGCTAGAGGTTAACTGCCACTTACTGCATGTGCATGCATCACTTTGGGAGCCTCCTAAACCAATCCCTAGATTTTAGGAGCCACTGGGAGTCCCAACACCAACTACATAAGTTATTTGGAGTTAGTACTAGTTAGTCTTAGTTAGCTTCTAGTTACTTTTAGTTAGTTCACAATCAGTTAGCTAGCGCTAGCTATGCATGTCTTCATGTGGAGAAGGCGCCTTTTCCCACCTACCACACTCAGTTGCACTGAGTTAACTAGTTATTATTGATTGTATGAGTTGGTTGGACATCTGGAGTTGATCTGTTGGACTCCGATATTGATTGAGACACCATGATTTAGATGGTTAGTTATATACAGTCGCATTCAGTGGGGAGATTTGATTCTATCCCTAATTGATTCAAATTCTTTTCCTATGTAAACTATTGTAACACCAGATTTAATTAATGACAATGATACTGTAAATTCCTGAGCAATACTCATTTATTTCCTGTGTGGTTTGTTTTGTTCAATTTGTATTTTCATTCTCCATTTACTGCAATCATAATTCAAAACTATCTGCTTGAAGATCTAAATGGAATTCAAATTCTAATAGGCTCTAAGTTTTGTTGGTTTACCCAATTAAGAGTTTACAAGGTAAATCTCCATGTACTATGTGTGTGTGTCCATGTTTAATTTATATTTTGCTTCATAATCTACATGTATTATTTCTCTTCACATGTTTAAAACTTACATTAGGTATCAAAGCTTGGTTATTGGCTATAGGGGGATTCCTTTGTTTATAAGTGTTTGACTCCTTTCTGATAGAGAAAGTTTATCTTGGGTCAATGATCAACCTGTGTTTAGTGGGAGTTTTGCGATGGTGATTTGTGTGATGAAAGAGAATGATGAGCAGTTATAGAATTGTGATTGAGAAATTTATTGGTGAGAGATTTATGTTGTGGAATATATTCTTATAGATCCAGAACAATGATTTGTTATGTATCCAAGCATACAACATATTTTTATGGCAAAGAAGATTGGGAGAAGATGTAAATAAAGTTGAGAAGATTTGACTTTTCATATTAGATTCGATGTTTTTGAATGTCTCTATAGAAGACAACACAAAGAAGTTGTGGGATTAAGTTAGGGAGTTTGTAAGTTGTTTCTTTGAAAGAAGTTATATAATCTTAGGATGGATGATGATGACTTGATGATGGATCATATAAATGTATTCAATATTGCAGTAAGTCAAATTTTCTATATTGATTAATATGGAGGAAGAAGATAAGTGTATTAACTTGTTATGTTATTGGCAAAACTCTTAGGATAATACGATTGTAGCAAATTGATAATGCTACTCAATCCACATTAAAATTTGAGGATATTGTAGCATCCTTGTTATTAGGGGAAATGGGGTGGAAAATCATATATAGTTAGATCAATCAAGCCTTATTCATGAGAGGATGTCGCTAACACATGAATAGTAATAAGTCTTTATGTAGGAGTGGCCCACGAGGGCAAAGATATAGGTTTAAAGGTAAATCTAAATATTTAGGAAAAGCTTTGAATAAATTTTGGAAATGTTGTGAAGTTAGGCATTATAAGAAGGATTGGTTATCTAAAAATGTCTATAAAGGGAAGCAATCTAATGACACCCCTTCCAAAAAGGTGAAAACCTCCATAGAAGGAGGGTATGTGACTTCTATAAGTACTCATTCAGATTGTGATGTATAGTTGATTGACTCAGGTGTTTCTTTTCATATAACTCCTCAAATGGAGCGGTTTTGTGAATATGAGAAGCATAATGGAGGTGATTCTTTCTTAAGAGATGACTCGACAACCAGAATCATAAGACTTGGAAGAGTCAACTGTTACTTAATGATTGAAGGACCAACACTCTCCTTAGGGATTGCATATTATAGAGATGGATATAAACTTGATATCCATAAGGAAGATGAGTGATGCAAGCATACAAACTATGTTTGGAAAAGAAACATGCAAAATGGATTGAGGAGCAATGGTCTTGACGAGGGAAATTTAAAATGGAACTTTATACTAGTTGTTGGGAAGTAATATCATATATGGGTGTACCAATTATGTTGTTCATGTGGGTGGAAAGAAAAAAGATAGAACCCCTATTGTCTACAATTATGTTGTTCGAGGTCAAATCCTCGGGAGGCTATACATCGCTATATAAAGGCCTCACATGATGTCCACATCGGGTTAGCTCTGTAATCATAGTGAATGGGCGACACCCCTTTGGATGGCCCCCCTATGTGTTTTTCCTGTGGACGTAACAAGCCCAGTTGGAGGGTAGGCGAATCACAATAAATAAATAAAATGATTGAGAATAAAAATATTAACTCTCATTATATTATATAAAATTAGATTGTCAACAAAGATATCCACATATTAATATTATAATAATTATTATAATTATATATATAACACTCATTAATATAAAATATGATTGTGAACAAATATTATTATTATATAGAATGTGATTGTGAACACACACACTTTAACAAACCATAATGATTAAAAATGTTTGTAATTAAAAAGAAAAACCAAAAATAATTATTTATGAAAAATAAAATAATGATAGAAGAATACTGTATAACTTTTTTTTTTGTTAGTAAGAGAGACAATCCTTCTATTGCATATTCAAAAAAGAGGTACATATTCGAGATCACTGCGGAAATAGGGAGTCAAGCCATGGCCATGAAACCACCTGAGAAAGGTATGAAAAATGGTCCATACTGAGCATCTAAACATAACTACTTCTGCCCAACCGTTGAAGGTTAACAACACAATACAACTTAAGAAGTTAACATAAGAGAAAGAGAGACTTGGGGGGAGCATGAAAAAGACAGAACAAAGCAGAGCTGCTAGAACCTCCTAGAGGATTCGACCTCATCCTCTAAAGCTTTGCTGGTGCTGACACCCTTATCATCCTTATTAGCTCTGCTGAAGGGGGGCTCAGAGAGTTGCATGAGGTTTTTAATGTGATTTAGCCCTTTTTCAACATTCTCTTTGAAGGTGTTGACCGTGAAGTTCACGATTATCTAAAATTTCCCATTCACTCATGGATGTGGCCAAGATGAACTTCAGCCTCTAGTAGTTGGAGATGGTGATACCATGCCCAAGTCTGAGCCTGAATTCACTGTAAATTTCTTCCTCCATCGCTGCAATTGAGAGATTCTTTTTGGAAGAGAGCCTCCCATTCTGCCTCCTCCTCCCGAAGTCATAGTTAAGGAGGGAACATGCTGAGGTGTGTTGGTCCTGGAGTCCGCGCACAAGGTCTGAAACTCCAAGAACTAAAATTCCAAGTCTGAGAATACAAGAACTGAAATCAATACTTCGAAGGTCTAAAACTCCAAGTTGTTTCCTTGCCTTATTGTTAGGATGAAGCTCTAGATGATCCATCTCATAGCTCGCTCTAGGGAGGCAACGGGGTATTCGACGACCCCCAGGCCAATTGCACTGGATCTCAGACAATCCCCATGCTGAATGTAATGAATCCCCCTTACGGCCTAATTATTGCAGGGCAGATTTGATCTTGGGCATGGCGCACAAGAAATTGAGCATGTTACACCTTGTGGTTATTGGGACAAAAATCACTCACTACAACAGGGGAAGGATCTCTTACTGCACTCCTAGGACGCACTGCGTATTTTACCAGACGGATTGGTTGGTTTAGGATCATATTGGTCATAATTATCGTTGAGACAGTGATGTATAACGACGTGTGAGCAGTCTGCCTGCACTGTGGAAGGACCCTGCAGCGAAGTTTAAGCATGGGGGAGGACCAAATGGTGCTTTCTACCTCAACACCTACCCACTCCTCCCGAGGCCTCCTTTCCTGGCTGCACCACCTGTCAACCATATTTTGAACACCCTCATCCCGGGGGGGGGATGATCTTATATCACGATCTAATCCCATTTTTCCTTCTCATCGGGTAATGCTGTCGTCCCAGCGAGAGCGGTGTATTGCAGGGTTCTGGGTGACTCCTTTGTTGGAAATGGAGTTTGTAAGCCTGTTGGATTTTCTTTTGACATGCGAGTAGATGATCGCAAGGTTGGCCCTGAGAATTATGTTAAGAGCTCCAAGCTTGCTTTCCAGTCTCCAGTTGTTGGCCACTTTACTACCTTTTGAACCTGCTTGAAGTCTAGCAGCCATATTGATAATGAGAAGGGAGTCCTCTTCCAGGATGAAGGGGGTCCAATTCATGTCAAGAGCCCAAGAGAGGCCAACCAACAGTCCTTCCAACTCAACGGCATTGTTTGTGGTTATGCCAAGAGAATCCTAAAAGACTCCCAGAATTTTTCCTTCATTGTTGCGGATGGCACCTCCAAAGCCTGCAAGGCCTGGATTGCATTTGAAGGCTCCGTCAAAGTTGAGCTTGTAACTTAAACAACAAAAAAATTACAATTTTATATTAAATTACAATTTTTTTATTAATAAAAATAACAAAACAAATATAATAAAATAAACACATATCTCAAATATCAACAATATGGAAATGCCAATAATGTATCTAAAAAATCATTGAGATATATATTGTAAAATTCCAAAATTATTAGTTTTAGACAAATGAATACAAGAAAAAAAATGTGTCATAAAAAAACATATTAAAGTAAAGTTTATTAAATATAAAATCAATAAAAAAAATTATTTATATTTAAAAGTAATCAAAATGAATTTAATAATCATTTTGAATTTTAAATTTAATATATTTAATATTTCCATTTTAATATTTATATATAAATGTTTTTTTAGACACAAACGATTATAATATATTAAGGTGGTATAACCACATAAACATGACTAGATTACAAAACTGCCCTTGTAGAAGCGGCAAAGCAAGTCATCAACGCTAGTCAACTTTAACAACGCCCTTAAGAAAGCAGAAAAGCAGGCCCAAAACACCCATTAGAGGGTCGCAGAAACATAGCGAGAAACAAAGTTTAACAGAAATTTAAACCTATCAATATGCAAACAGAGTCCACACAAACCTTAACATACTAACAGAAACTGAAAGGGAGGCAACAAATATGCTTCAGACAAGGCCAGAATGAAAAGATTCAGTCGCCTACAGGAGACAAATAGAGCGAAATCCACAAGCTATGCGGAATTCCCAAAGGAGCGGGAAGAAGAACCTGATTTGCTCGCATTTTCCAGTTTGACCACCTTGAGCTTGAGTTTTCCAACTTTCACCTCCAAGTTTGCTAAAAACCTGAGAATTGTTGTTTCAGACTTTCTGATTGTGCGCTTGAATTCCTTTCTCAGGAAAGCCAAATCTCCTTCCACATTATCCAATCTTTTGCCTCCTTCGAAGTCAATGACATCCACCATTTCTTTGAGCTTCTCCACCTCCTCCCAGACGTTGAATTCAACTAGAGCCAGCATGGAAGATCCCATCGACTCAGAATTAGCCATAACAACAACCACTCGCAGCTTCGTTCTATAACATACGCTAAACACAGTCTTGAATTGCATGCAGACCAGCCAGATAACAATGCCTCTCCCTTTCATTTTCCCGGTGATTATAACCCTGCTTCTCACTCTCAAAAGAGCCATAACACCAAGTATAATCATAGACTTCATTAATTCTCACATAACCTTCCCAATCTCCTGGAAGATCGACGAGACCTCTTACCTCCTATGCACCTGCACGAAGCGCCTCCTCGCACAAGCATTTAACTCTCCTTTGCATCCCCCTGGGCTCCCACGCAATGGCACATGACCCCCACGCGTCTGAACCATCCTGCAGGATTGTTACAATGACGCCCATCCTTCTCATGACAATCCCCCATGCATCAAGCTTTCCCACATCACCATGAACAAGCCCTGGTCCTATGGAAGAGGGCAAAAATCGAGGTTCTTGTTAATTTGGAGGGAGCCAGGGATTAGCATGGACCCAAGATTTGTTGCTAGATTCGCCTCCTTATTTTTCACTCTTAGCACATGAAAAAATTCGGATTTATGGAAAGAATGAGCTAATAAGTGAATCTTAGATAAAAGATGTCTGAGATATAAATTTTTAGTGAGATTTCCTTCTACCATTGCTTGGATCACAATCCTCGAATCTCCCAACACCGTGAGCCTTGTAATTCCCTTGTTCTTGGCAATCACCACTCCTTGCCAAAGGGCTAAGGCTTCGGCGATGTTGTTTGTCTCAGAACCAAAACCCCAAGAGAAGGTAGTTTCAGTAATGCCGTCTGGGGTGAAGAATATTTATATTTACATGTTATTATTATAACAAGTATTTGTTTTTATTTAATGTTAGAAATACATAGTAAATAAGCTACAATTTCTCCACAATCTTTTCTACATATATGTTTCATATTGAAATTATGCTATTTTTATGTTAAACGCAAGATATTATAAATCAGGACAAAACTTTTTTTTTTTCATAAGAAAAAAACCTGACCTTGATAGTCATTTAGAATCAAAGGGCATCTGACGTGCCATCCCAGTATATGGGTTACATACAAGTCATTGAGTCTGTGGATATAAACTTCAGAAGCAATCTGCAGGAGTTGCAATACAACAGAGCAGAGTGGGGGCTAGAACAAAAGCTGCATACAGTTCCCTTCAGTAAAAAAGATTTTGTCCCTTATAACCATATCCACCGTGAACCAAAAAGAGAAGCTCATCCATCTAAAAGAGTCCGCTCCATCACTATCACCAGTGTGCATTTAAAAAGTGTAGATCCAACATCGGGCTCAAAAGAGCATAAGACTATCTTGTGAGGTCAAATGACCATCATAAATATCAGAGTAAAATCTTGATCCCGGAGCCAAAGATAGGGCTTTTTTAGATAGGCAGTCAGCGGTCTGATTGTGTTCACGGTAGACATGGCAAAAAGACAACTCAAGGAAGCATGTACAGATCTTCCTAATGTCCCTACACCAATGGATAAGCTCAGGTGGTGTGAGGGAAGCAGTACCCTTTTCCCAATTGATGATGACTGTAGAGTCTCCAAAAATCTTGAGCTCGGGTAACCCCATCATTTGGGAAGTATGCAGTAGGGCCCAGAGCCCAATTAATTATTCCCTAGTGTTGGTGCTGAGTCCTACCCCAAATTCAAACTCGTAGGAATGTAACTCATTCAGGTACAAAATAAATCCAACCCCACCAGTGTTATTGGTAGAAGCTCCATAAAAAAAACCACAAGGGAATACAAGAATAGGTCCTAGTCCCTTAGGTCTAGGTTTAGTAACTCTAGTGATAGTAGGGCAATAGAGCTGCGAGGAGTAAGAAATATGATGGAGTAAACTGATAACAAGTACATTTTTCCCTTCAAAGATAGATACATTTCTTGCCTTCCATACAGTCCACATGGAAAGGAAAGGGAGATAGCAGTATCCAGAATGCTTAGAGAAAGAGACAGTCCACATGTCCAGGAAAGAAGAAAAACTATCAGACTGGAGAAGGGGGGACAAATGGTGATGTTCCAATAGGATAGAGAGTAATTTTTTCCATACAGGGCAATGATAAAAAAGGTGTTCAATACTTTCAGTATCCATTTTGCATAGTACACATATACCAAGCCCCATCCATCCACGTTTTTGAAGGTTGTCCCAAGTAAGCAATTTGTTCTTCAATGCCAGCCATATAAAACAACATATTTTCCAGGGAAGGACGTTGTTCCATACAAAAGAAATAAGTCTGCTACCAGTCGGAGGGGAAGATGCATTAATAATGCATTCATATATCAGTTTGGCCTAAACAGTTCCGTCTGACATTTTGTATAACCAAGTAAGAGCATCCAATTGATCAATAAGTCGTAAGCCACAAGTTTCCAGACCACTCATGAAAGAATTCCATGCTTCCTTCCAGACACCGCCAACACAGAGTTCCTCGGCAGAGTACCAGTATTTATGAGCATCGGGGAGGGTATTCCGAGCCTAAGCAAGGGTCACTATATCCAAATCTTCCAAGTACTCATGAAGCCCTTGAGGAATCATGAGTGAGTTGGATATACCAATAATCGGATCAATGCCGAGAAGAACGTTCTTTCCATTGCCAACCTGCCAAGCAAGATGCCTACCAAGCCACGAGAGGGTGAGCAGGAACCCTTTCCATATAGCTGATACACCATGTGACATGAATTTTTTTCCTCTGAGCCAAGACTCTACCGTGCACATCTTCAAGTATTTACTGGTAATAACACGGTGCCATAAACCATCATTCTAGAGTACTAGCCATAAATTCTTCAATATAAGTGCAATACTGAACCAATTGAAATGCTCAATACCCCATCCACCGTATTCTTTAGGCCATGAAGGCTCCCTCTAGTTGGTCAAGTGATATCGACGCTTGTTATTCGAGGAACCCCTTAGGAATGCAAAAGCAAGACTCCTGAGTTTGTTTATGACAGAAACATGAATGGGAGCTAGTCCCATCCAGTAGACAGGTATACTGGTCAACACAGCTTGCACAAGAGTCAAACGACCACCAAGGGAGAGAAGCTTGTGAGCCCAATGGGAGATTCGGTGTTCAAATTTCTTAATCAGCCAGTGCCAGTCATGAACCCTATAACCCAAAGGCTTGAGAAAATAGCTGAGATACATAAATCCTGTAGGGACAGGCTCCATCTTGTAGGGCAGAGCCTTTGAAATCTCAGTACAGATATCAACATCCACATTGTTATAAAGAAAACAGGATTTGTCAATACTAATACACATCCCTGAAGCCTTGCAAAATTTTCTAAGTATGACATCAAAGGCCATCCATTTAGATAAGGAACCAGAACCCAATAAGATCACATCATCAACAAATAGGAGATGAGTAAGAGCAAAGGTAGAAGAGATCTTGATACCTTTAATGAGTCCGTGATCTCTAGCATCTGCAATCAAAAGACTGAGCCCTTCTATCACAAGTATAAAGAGAAAGGGCAAGAGGGGACAACCCTGTCTGATACCTCTAGAGGCTGAAAAGAACTTAGAGGGAGTACCATTGATAAGCACTGCAAAATTTGCTAATATAATACAACCCATTATCCAGTTAACAACAAGGAGTGGAATCCCAATCTGAATCAGTATAAGCCTGATGAAGGACCAATTGACCCGATCAAAGGCCTTCACCAAATCCAATTTAAGGATAAGAGCACATGAATTCTTTGTCTTGACAGAGTGAAGGGCCTCTTGAACAATACCAATGGGTTCCACAATCTGGCGATTTAAAAAAAAAACGAATTGTTCAATAGATATATGAGAATCCAAGAAGGGCTTAAGTATCATAGCAATGACCTTGGATATCAATTTATAAAGCAGATTACACAATGAAATGGGCCTGAAATCAACAAAGGAAGAAGGCTTTTCCTTTTTGGGGATAAGTGTCAGAAAGGTGGAGTTAAGAGAGGGAGGGATACAGCCCGAAACCCTGGTAAAATCCACAACAGAGAGAGTTCTTCACCCAACAAATCAAAGAAGTGGAGATAGAATTCGACAGGTCAGCCATCTGGTCCGGGGCTCCTGTCTTTCTTGAATGAGTGAAGGGAAAAATCAACTTCAGATAATGTGACCGGATGTGTGAGACAAGGAGCATCAACAGTGGAGATCATAACAGGGTAAAGAGATACAACATTGATTTGATCTAGTAGACAGGTCTTATTATCATCTTTGAAGATATTCACAAAGTGTTCCTGACCCAATACCTTTAACTCAGATTCATCCTCAATACACCTACCCCCATCATCCAAAAGGGACCAAATAGAGTTTTGGTTCCTCCTACCAGAAGCGACAGCATGAAAGTACTTAGTGCTAGAGTCACCTTCAAGTGCCCATTTGGTACAGCTTTTGAGCTGCCAAGTCAATAGGTGGTGCTCCAAAATATTCTTCTTTTTTGTCCTGAGCTGAGACAGGGATAACTGCTCCTCCTGAGAGAGGATACCAAAAGAGGAGTTGGAGAGTAAAGCGCTGATATCCATATCCAGTCTCATCGAATCATCAACCAAGAGAGAACTTTTATCTTTTATCTAGGCCTTAACATCCCTCTTGAGAGTGCGGAGCTTGAAGGAGAGGTGATCCATCACTTATCCAGGCATAGAGGGAGAAAGTCTGGGCCATTTATCAGTGAGCCAAGTAGAGAAATCTTGATCCGTGAGCCATGATCTATTGAATTTAAAGGGGTAGTTACAGGATCCACGAGATTTATTCCACTCAAAACAGACAGGGAAATGATCGGAAATATCAGAGTGGTGAGTCGACACACTATGAACTAAGAGGGAAGGGATCAGTGAGGAGGCAATTAAGAAGCAGTCGAGTCTTTTGCTGATTCCATGATCCCCTACCCTACCATTCCTCTAGGTGGGACCAACAATAGGAGGGGATACATCAATAAGTCCCACAGAGTCAAAAAGGTTCTTAAAGAAGGAAGCAAGGGGATCGAGTATAGCCCTAGTCCCCCAGATCTCCGAAGCATTCATGGTCAAGTTAAGGTCTCCACCCAGAATCAAGTGAGGAGAATTGAGTAGTCCACCCTTGTGAACCCTATCCCAGAAATTATCCATGTCCTTATAGGGGCCATAGCAGTTGACGATGTCAAGGATGGCAGCCATGCCACGAAATTTAGCCTTGACAAGAATACTGGCGAGGGTCTCATAAGCACGACATTTGACCTTACTAGGGTTCCAAGCAGTAAGAAGCCCAGTCGAGAGACCGGACGCACCAATGGCACAAAATTCCCAGTTTGGAAGGAGCTTAGAGAAAGCATGCAAAGCTGGGTAAGTACTACACATGGTCTCTTGGAGGAGGATCATATACGGGCGAATAGAATGAAAGAGAGAGCAAAGGCTGTTCTGTTTGGTCTTGCCCCCCAGACCACTGACATTGGGAGAAATGATCGGCATTAAGGAACAATGGGGCGGGGAGGAGATGCTCTAAGTCCCCAAGAAATTTGTCCTCTTGCAGCATCCTTGATGCATACAGAGAGAGGGATGTATGGAGGAGAGGCTGAGGAAAGGTAATCAGAAAATCCCTTTTTTTTCCTTCTTCTTGTTTCTTATGGTCACATTTTCGAATCGAATCGAGTTGAGGTGGAAGGTATTAGGGGAAGACGGTGTAACAGCTGAGAAAATCGGCAGCAACTTATGAAGTGCAGGATTCGAGAAGGAAGGGGATGAGATAGGACTACAGGGTGGGGGGGGGTAGGGGGAGAGGTGGGAGCAGTGGGAAGTGGAGGAAAATCAACTAATGAGGAGAGCACGGGGACCACAGGAGACAATGATACATTCGAAGGAGTAACAAGTAATGAATCAATAAGGTCGATAGAAGCTGGTGCCACTACCAGAGTCAAAGGAGTGGGCTCATCCAATGCCCTATCGACAGAGTCAGCTGAGGGAACCAAAGGATAAAAGGGAGAAGAAAGAGGGGAGTCTCGAGAACTGACAACCAAGGGATTAATAGGAGAAACCACAGAGAAGGATTCATCTAGTACAAGGCCAGGCTCACTAACAGTGGCAGGATCCCCCACCAATACATCAATATCATCAATCATAGCATTTGAGACATCCCCGAAGAGGGAAAGAGACTGTGAATACATACCTTTTTTTGCATCCTTTGCCCGAGAGGAGTCGACTGTAGGACAGATCGGAGGGGGAACATTCAGACCAGAATCGGGAGGAGAATTCCTGAGTGAGGGGCAGCTTCTCCGAAGGTGGCCCATATCTCTGTAGTTACTGCACTGGAATGGGACGTGTAAATAGTCCAACTTTTGAATAAAGAGGCAGTCCTTACAGAGAATTTCGACTACAGCAGGAAGACCCAAGGAGATATCCATCTCGACTAAGACTCGAGCCACTCTTTTGTCAAAAGATAGGTGGAAGTCTTTGTCGACTGCCACGAATCTACCAATAGTGTTTGCAATACCCTCAAGAATATGCAGACTCCAGAGAGGAAAGGGTAGGTGCGACAACAATACCCAGAGCAGGCATTTCGTCACCCTCTCTCGGAGAGGATTGGAGTTTGTATGCCAATGACCCAGGACTAAAGACCCTGAATCAATACGCCAGATCTTCTCGAAAATGAGAGGGGCATGTTCAGCTTCCAAGAAGACGAAAACGATCCATCCGTTGGATAGGAGGCTAATAGTCGGAGTGTAAGTCAGTAAGGGCTTCCAGAAATTCGTAGCCTAGTCTATCCACGCCCGCTTGCCCAATCTGCAATATTCAAGTCGTCTGATAAGCGCCCGAGAGCACAGAGATGAAACTCTGTCCATGAAGATATTGTGTCCCAGGATGAAGCAGAACTTTCCCTCGTGAGTTTTGATGTTTTTCGCATGTCTTCTACGACGGGCATAGGACAAGGAGCCACCATCGTCCATGTTGGGTCAACGCCCAAGAGACTACAGGCGAATGGGGAGTACCAGTGAACAAATACCAACCACCGAAAAAGGGGAAGAATGGGGTCAAAAAACCCTAACCCTAAACCAGAGCAGAAACAACCCAGAAGAGAATATCAAAACCAGCACACAAAACCCCAATGTCCGAAAACAACCCGAAAGACGACCATCCAAGAAAAACAGTCACATTGGGATAACCAGAGTGTGCAAAAGCCTCAATAAAACCTGCAAGTGAAACAACCGGGTCAACCAACGATGCTGCCACGGGGATAGGCCACCAAGACAAACCACAAAAAACCCCGACAAGGAGTGATAGTCAGAAACCAACCAGAAAACCGGGAGCCCCGAGCCCAGAAACCACAAAGAAAACCGGGACAAAAACCACAAAGAATATCAGGACAAAACAAAACAAACTAACCCGTGGAGGAGACCGAGAAATGGGCGAAACCCACCAGTCGGGTCAAGGGTTTGAGCAAGGGTTATCAATAACCCAAAAGGAAACCCAACAGAGACCACATCAAAATAATCAGAAAACCGTGCCCAAAGGTCGGAACCGATAGTAACCTTAGTAAACCGGAGGAATCATGGATTCCCAGAAGTCAACCCCTCACATGCTGACGACAGGGAGAAATAGTAAACATGTAAACCCATGCAGGGTGATGGACCGAGGACACCAAAAACCCAAAACATAGACAAAAATGTCGAAATACCGAGACAGCTGAAAAAGGCGAGCTCCTTCCCACTTTTTTGAATTGGTTGGTACTAGTCCCCCTGGTAAGGGGAGGGACTCCAATAAGCCACCATCTGTAAGTTGTCAAGAACGAAGGAAAGCCCAAATACCCCCGGAGCACAGAAACAAAGGGATGGAGTAATAACAAAAAACCAGAGCCGGAGTCAAGTGTTCCGGCAAAGGAAACGCAAGTAGGGTCACAACCAGTCGGGGAAATAAAGAAGCATAAGAGAGATACCTCCAAAACCGTGACGACCAGAGATCCAGAACAGTAGAGAACCCGCCATTGCAAAGGAACCCAACCTTCCAAACACACTTCTAAGTTTGGAAGAACTTATCATAGAGGTTGGATCATATGTATACTTTTGAGTTTTTAGTCTACGTGTATACTTTTGAGCTTATATTCCACATGTTGAAAGTTTGAACGACCTTGAATGAAACATGTTTATCATAAATTAATTTTAGTCACAATTACAATTAACTCATGATTGGATTATCTACTTAATGTTAGTAAATTGCAGCAAACCATAATGCTAATCTATAAATGAGGTCAAATCTTATGCAGCATATGCTACACCATGTATACTTTTGAGCTCTTATTCCACATGTTGAAAGTTTGAACCGCCTTAGATGAAAGATGTTTATCATAAACTATATTAGTCTCCATTACAATTAACTCGTGATTGGATTAACCACTTTGTGTCAGCAAATTTCGACAAAAGCATGATGATTCAATCACAATTACAATTAACCCGTGATTTGATTAACTACTTCGTGTTAGCGAATTGCAACAAACCATGATGATATCCTCTTTTATTAAAAAAATTACGCAAAAGACAAGGTATTATTGAGGTCAAATCCTATGGAGCATATGCTTAGCCATGTATACTTTACAGCTTTTGTTCCGCATGTTGAAAGTTTGAACTTAATTGTATTCCTTCCTTTCAAAATGAAAAGGATGGACCAAAAAAGAATCATAAAAAAGTGATTAGAGAAAAGATGAACCATGATTCAACTAACTCAATAAAAGCACATATGCCAAAATTCTAAGGTTCTTGATTTTAAAAATTTCAAGAAAGGTTCTTATTTTAAGAATTTCAACAAAGGTTCTTGATTTTAAAATTTTTAACATTATCGGCCAAACAAAACACATATGTCAAACTTAAAAGACTATCAACTTCAAAAAAAATTCAAAAATATCCCAAAATTCCAAATTCAAAAATATCCCAAAATTCCAAGATAGAGAATGATAGGGATTTCAAAAATGATTGGACACACATATGTCAAAAGTCTATGTTTATTGGCTTTAAAAACTTCAAAAGTTTAAGGAATTGTAGTTAGATATTGAGGTCGTTGTTTTTTTTCTTCTTCTTCTCGATACCATGGTTTCAATGAGCACCCTAATCACCACGAAGAAGGCTTTTTCAATATTTCAATGAATTATGCAAGTAGGTGGGCTTACTGTACAACTCAAGAGAATACTATAGAGCTATTATCGAAGAGTGTTTGGCCTAATATTATTAATAACTCCAACATTATTATTAATAGCTCCATAGTAGCAAGGGAAATCCAAGGTTATGACTTAAGGGGAACAAAGTTGTGAATAACTAAAAGATGCATACGAAGAGGACAATAATTGCTCAAATGAGCCTTTATTGCAAACACATTTTTTGTGAAGAGCCTATTTGTTGGTGAAAAAAGGTTTTTATCACCCATACCTCAACTCCAATGCAGATCGAACAATGAGAATTGTAAGTTGATGACTTGGCCCTCTATTGATGGTGGGAACTAGAAGGTTGAGACAAGTTGATTGAGCAAGTAGTTAACAAAATTAATAGCAACACAAAGTGCCCTTTACTACTCTTAAAACATGGCAAAGGTTTCTCTCATCAATGTCCCACCTTAGTTTTTAGTACTGTTTAAAATTTGATCGTGGTAGTTTTGAACTACTCTAGTGCAAGGCAAAGAAGTACGTCGAGGAATAAAAACCAGTGCTAAGGTGAATAACACCATTGGTCACAAGAGAGAGCTTAATCAATAGGAACATGCATGATTTATATTTTGAATTAGGGTTAGGGTGGGTAGAAAGGAGTGATCAATGTAAGTTTTACTGTGTGTGTATGGGAGGTTTAAGAAGTCATAAAAGAGGTATAAAAGATTATGTGAAAATGAATCAAGTGGTTGTATTGGCAAATAGGTGTTTGTTGGAAGGTTCAGTTGGGTATGTGTTATATTATTTCCATGTTGATTGCACCTAATGTGTAATTTAATATTTGTCAAGAGATTGGAGCTGCAGCACTTTATATAATACATCATTGGAAGTGCCATAACATAGATTAACTATTCCATTTTTTCGCTCTCGATGTGCAACTAGGGTTTCTCCTCTTTCGCTCTCAGATTTCAACCTCTCATGGCCTCCCCTTCAGACCAAGGGTCGAGGGGCAACTCTCCCTCGATGCGCACCTCAAAAAGGCTACCTAAATGACGGATGATGCAACCTTGAATTCTGGATTGGAGACTGACTCATGTTTTTTTAAACTAGTGGCGACTCCTAAGGTAAAATTATCCTTAACTTCCTAAAAAAAAAGATTATCGCATTAACTGAGAAAGATTTAGTGGGTCACTTCTCATGGCTATGTCCCTTCCTAAAATCTATTGAGGTTTGACTGAACAAAAATTGGAAGCCTTTGATTAAGATAAAAGTAATGCAAAAATTGTGCGGCAAAGGATTTTTTTTGTCTTTTTGTTTGAGCACAAAGAGGATAGAGACTTCATTTTTTGGAATGGACCTTACTTTCTGGGTCTAGGAGGCATGTATTTGACCAAATGGAATGCCTCCTTCAATCCTAAAAAATACATCCCCTTAGTGGTTCCAACCTAGGTTAAGCTCCACCATCTTCGTTTGCATTGTTGTGGAAATGATGATTTAAAGGCAATCAGAATACCCTAGGAAAATATATAGATATAGATGAACCCAAACCCCTAGTTTTCTCATGTGTTAGGATTTGTGTTGAAGTAGATTTGGAAAAAAGTATGCCAAAATAAATAAACTTGAAAATGGATGCGTGGAACCATCTACAAAAGGTAGACTAAGAGCAAATTCCTTTCAAGTGCAAGATTTGCCATGAATATGGACATTTTTCCAAGGGATGTGCCAAAAGGAGGGCTTAGGACGAGGAAGTGGAAAAAGACGGGGAATGGAGTGTGGTTTCCAAGAAGGGTCAAAACAGTCCAATGAGGCAACTCGTTACTGAACCTGGCAAGGAAAGCTTGACAAAAAACAGGTTCCAAGCCTTAGTCGGCCAAATAGAGGAGTATGAGGAAGGAGGAGAGATCAAGGAAGAACCTCGGTAGGAACCAACAATGGAACAACCAATGATTGCATAAATTGCAAAGGAAGAACATTATGCTCCAGCTCTTCTTGAGAAACCATATGTGGAAGTTCCCTCTAGGGACTCTGCCTCTACACAATCCAACTATAGAGTTTTACAGGAAGAAACCTCTAAATACATGGATGTTGGGAAAGAACTGTTAGGAAAGAAAGAAAGAAAGCCAAACAAAATGAGAAAGCGAAAGGGAAACAAACCATCATGGATCAACACTTAAAGGTCATCTTTGTGTCTGGGAAATATACCCAAGGGGTTCAAGATAATTATAAGACAAGACTTTCCTCACTAAAACCCAAGAAAGAATGAAAATTATATCTTAGGATTGCAAGGGTTTAGGAGGGAAATCAAGGACTGAAGCAATTAAGTCTATGGTTAGAAAAGACAAGATATCCCTACTCCTAATCCAAGAGACTAAAATGGGGGAAGAGGAGATTAAAGAGGTAATGAAGAAAATTTGGAAACATGGAGGAGTATCAGTCATCTCAAAGGGTCTTTTCAGGGGGACTTTGCACCTATTGGGACAAGAGAAGGTTCTCCTTAGTGGAGGTTTGGAGAAATTCCAATTGGTTAATGGTCAAGATGTTTGATTTGGAATGTCACATCCCCGACCCTCCAACCGGCGAAGAGGACGCGACCCAAGCTTTGACCACTCGGGCTAAGAGTCCCATGAACATGTACAGGCATAAAATTGCTGAAACATAATGCTGAAAGAGAATGCATTGCAGTATAACATGCACAAATGCAATTGTTTATCATACACAGCTATAATTATTCATCTTGCATAGCGGAATCAACATGCATTCACACAATCATTCATTTTAACATGTTCATCATATCATTAATAGAAATCATGGTTGCAGAAGTAAAAATGGACAAGATTACTTATCTTATGATGAATTTGTTCCGCAGCCAGCTATGTCGCTGCAACGTTCCACCCAACCATAGGCCAGCGTGCTCCTTAATCTCTCAGCAGCACTGCCACCCCCGAGCTGGGCATGACTTTCCAAGGAATAAGGGAACTAGCAGGCTTACACAAAGCCAAGGTTATACAAATCACGCAGCCAAGCCAACAAAGTTGGGTTTATCAGGCCATTAAGGAGTTGGGAAAGGCTCAATGCTAAGCCGGTGAGCTCATTACAGAGCCAAGAACACCTACACCAGAACTAGCCTAACCTCTAAGACACCCACACACACCCAACACAAGGAATCAATCCCTTCTCTGCTACACAGTCCCTCAGGCCCTGCATTCCCTTCCAGTGCTATTCAAGCGTTGTGGAGAAGAAAGCCAGCCCTCTAGCTCTATCTGTGTGGTTTCCAGCCACCAGGTTTATCCAACAAAACAAACCCCCATCCCTGCTCCCAATGCAGTTCGAAGACCAACCATTTCACTTAGGAAATTGATTTAGCTGTCATAGCTTAAACACGAAAAACGATTCCCAAGCGAATTATATAGTCCCAAACGTATTAGTGGACATGGGGGAAGAACAACAGTCCCGAAATGTAATCAACATGCATTACCAACATACATGGGGAAAACAATAGTCCGTTTTACACAATCGAAGCCGCTGGGGAAAAACGTACGCAGACCACATTGGGGACGAATTTATAGTCTCCCGATCGGTGCGTGAACAACCACAATTCAGAACCCACAATTCAGCCCATAAGTAAAGGACGGAGCCACACCATTTTCAAATCCGCAGAGGAAAAAAAACTGCGTGGGTAAAACCCAGGAAAATCTTGTGCGTGAGAGAATAACGAATGGGCAATGGTTCATGCGCGAAGATGAACAGCCCCGGCTATGCGCGTGAGTGAGGATGAGCAACAATGGTGAGGACGCGAATTTGGAGGGCGTGGGTGTTCAGCACAGGCGTGGAGAGAAGAATGTCTGCGTGAGTGAAGAGTGCGTGTAGGTTTTCCCTTTTCCAACGTGAGGTTTCTTGCTGGTGGAGTGTGCGTGTGGGTGAGTACTGACAGTCGTGCCACCCCACTCCCAAAACCATTAACTGCATCAACCACCAGCAACAATTCTTCAATGGAGGTGGTTGGGTAAACAAAGAGAGGTGACACATGGATTTTTACCCCATTGGCCAAGGTTTGACAAATTCCCCCACATCCTTATCCTTGTGAAAATCATGCCCCTTTCTCATTTTAGTTGCCGTGATCGTAGCTGGTTGGGTTCATTTAATTAATTATAGATGCATATTTACATGATGACCAGCATAGTATATGCCGCATGCCCCGATATACCATCGGTGACAAATTTAAATCCAAAACATAGCATAATCGATCAATGGTGGGGCCTTGGCCTTTAGCTCCACACCATGATCATTTACAATATATACATCATATACATCTAATGCAACGGGGTCAAAACCGGGGTGTGACACGGAAGAGAACCAACCTTTTTAGATTTGTAACGTTTATTGGTCGATGAGATAAGAATTTGCATTATAGATGTATAGTTGCTGGCGATTTCAATGTCATTGTATATTTTATGGAAAGGCGCGGGGGTCGAATGTTAGGGATACATTTGGAGAGCAAATTGAAGAGAAACAATCTTTATGGGACCTTATTGACATTAAGCTGAGGAGAGGGACATTCACCTGGAGTACAAAAGGATCGGGCCTAGGCACATTGCAACTCACCTTGACCGCTTTCTTGTAAGTACTTTTTTCATGCATAAAAGTAGTATTCCTTTATCAAATATTTTTCCCTCTTCCATTTATTAAAGAAATGTAAATGTGGAAGATATTATATTTTGTATTATTATTATTATTCCTCTCTTTGGAGATGTTGTTCCTCCGATTAGGGATGTCATTGATGTAATTGGTCATGTAAAGCCTTGATGTAAAACCTCTATTGTAAGTCAGGTCAGTAATACCCATAAAAGTTTTATTAAGATGTATTTGTGAGTCTCCCAATGCAATTCAGCCTTGATTGGGAGAAAAGTCGACCCTGTTGGGTTATTATGCCTCTCCACTTATCAATATAAATAGGGGAGGCACCTTCCTCATTTGGACACACTCATAACTCAAGCAAGTTCGTTAGAGAGCAAAGGAGATGTCCATCTAGGAGAGAGGAAGTAATCAAGTATTATTCTTGGTGTATTACAAGTCTTATTCTTGCGGTATTACATTGTACTTGGTTGAATTCAGGTTTTCTCCCCCATGAGGGTTTCCCAGAATAAATCTACGAGTTGTTTTGTGTGGTTGTGCTTGTCTTTCTTTCAGTGATCCTTTTGCATATGGTTATGATGTTATGATGTTAAATGTTTTAAGATATTATATAGCCATTAAAATATTAGCATGGTATCAGATTCACCATGAAAACAAGTCTTTATGCAGCTGAAATACTGCCACTACTCAATTGTCAGAGCTTAGGGTTTCATGCTTGAAAACCCTACAAGGAAAAATCTAGCCATATTGGAATTTTTGTTATAACTCGAGTTTGGAGAAGGATCAAGAGATCAAAATTGGATAGGGAAAAGATGAAATATTGTTGTACCTTGTATACTAATTTCAGCCTAAGATTCGATTTACTTTAGGATATATGATCCCTCCAAATCAGGGTTCCAACCTCTTCCAAAATTCAGTCTTAAGCAGGTGACCTAGGGAGAATTGCTATATCTCTAGCTATGAATATCCAAATCGAATTTAGTAAGATGTTGAAGATATGGATAAGACTGTAGTTTCTGTGGTGTGAGTTTTAGACCACAAAGTTGAAACAATAACACATGGCAGTATGTACAAGTTCTCTATACTGAACAAGTCCACAAACATGTCACCTTGGGAAACTTAACATAAGTTCCACTTGGTGAATCCAATATTTCTCTAACCTATGGGGTTGTAAATAAGACAAATCAAGATATCTTAGAACTAAGTTTCAAACCTTTAGGAGAAGGAATTTCAGAGATACATCAAAATCAAGATCAAGCAATTTCGTAGAAACAAATTGAAGAATCTAGGGCTTCCTGTTCCAAGAACTTCCCTCCATAAGTTAATTGAAAAAGGAGGAAAGTTCAACTATCCCTAGGAGGGAGCATATTTCTATGGAGAAGGTTTCTAATTCAGTGTATTTTTAATTTCCTAACATTACTGTCGGGAAAACTAGGGCATAAGATATTTTCCAATTTTGTCCACGGTTTTGGGAAAGTGAGTATGCTACTAGCTTGCCTCGAGGAGGCACATATTTATATCCATTCAGATATGAAAGTCACCTAATTTGAAAAATAAGGGTTTATCTATCAAACCCTAGCTCCACTAGAAGTAGTCTTCCAGAAAAGCATTGAAGCAATTTCATTGGTAAGTTATATTCTCTCTATTTCCATTTGAATTTCTCATTTTTACCATGATTACAAACGATACCAAGATTGAGGACAAGCTTGAAGAAGTTGAGAAATTTCGGGCATGGAAGTATAGAGTGATCCTCATACTTGAAGAGTATGACTTGGAAGACTATTTCAAAGAAGAAGCTGCAAATCCAGAGGGAGATGAGGACAAAGCAAGCATAAGAAGAACTTGGTCAAAGCCAATAGCACTATTTGCGTCTCCATCAAAGACCATTTGATCTCACATATATCCTCTTTGAATACTCCCAAGGAGATGTTTGATGTCTTAACCAACTTATATGAATAAAAGAATATCAACATGAAGATGACCTTGAGGATTATCTCAAAAAGTGTGATGATACAAATGTCTGAAAACATTCAATATTACTTCACAAGGGTCTCTAGGTTCAAGAAACAACTAGAAGCTATTGGTGACAATTATGAACAAAAGAAAGTGGAGATGACTATATTGAATGGTCTCCCAATATATTGGGTATCATTCATTCAAGGATTTTGTTTTAGGAATAAGATCACCTATGGAGGAATGCACACAAGAATAAGCTAAATTTATAGAAAAAGAAGAAGAGATGATGATGATGACAATCAACCCTAACAACTCATGCCATCGAAGATGATGAACCAAATGATAAGAGAACAAGCGAGGATTCCTCATGTGATGAGGAATGTGTACTTTGATCCAGAAGGATTCAAACCATAATGAAGAAGAACCTCTTATCCAACTCACCATTGGATAAGAAGGGATGTAGTTGTGATTTATGAAGAAGAAGGGACTTGCTCATCATTGTCGATCATGAGCAAGACAATCATAGGTCCTTAGAATTAAATGATGAAGAAAAACACACTGGAAAATACTCCAGCTATTCTTGCAATATCAAGAGAGAGTCTACCAAACAAACAAAGATAAGTATTTGAATTGTCATTTCCTTTATACCTAGTCCCTTAAATGATATTGTCCAGTTGTGTATGTTCATAGATTTAGGAAATGTATTATTCATTTTAGAGTGTTTGCATTCATTATCAATATACTATTAACATGCATGCAATAGGTAAGTAGCTTTTGGTGCTATACAACATTCCATTGCGACTTATCTAGAATGAAATGTCTTTGTTGAAATATTGGGAGTAGTGCACACTCTTAATAATGTTTTGATAGAGATGGAACGCATCTAGAAATTTATTGTATGGATGAATGTTGTATTGGCTAAATGGTTGCATGCTTGTGTGGCATATGTCTTTATGCATTAGATTTTGTCGCTATTAATATGTTTTGGAAATTATGAAATGTTTCTAATCATGCAACCGAATTTGACTTGTAGGAAAGATTGTGTGCAAGAGAAGAATGACGAGTCTTGTTCTGAAGAACAAGTGATGACGATTCATCCATAACACTCTAAACAAATTTACTTAGATAAAAAACATGAAGAAGAACTTAAAGCTCCCATATCCAAAGGCACATTTATAGAAGAAAGGACTTCAGAAGAACATGATACAAGAGGAGATCATAAAAGCAATCCAATATGTAGAGAGATCCTTCCATCTATAAAGAAGCAGCCTAGAAGAAAGATTGGAAGGATGATGTAATCAAGCATGGAGAGATACAAAGAAAGGTTTGTGGTTTCTCTAAAAAAGAGGGATTTAATTATGGTGAGACATTTGCTCCATGGACCACAATCACTTCTTCATTGAAGTAGAAGTGCATATCAAACAACTTCCAGGAGTAGGGACTCTCTAGAGAGAACCACATGTGCACAAATTGAAGAAGTCTTTGTATGAGCTCAGAAGGCACCCATGGGACAACACATACAGTTACATGACAAGCTTAAGCAGCACCTAGAGTGATGGATATCTCAACCTTTTCTACAAGGTTTAAGATGGAATCCTATAGAGGGCGAGAAGCTCATATATGGGTGCAAGAGGAACTTTCAATAAAGTTCGAGATGGAGGATCTTGGTAGCCAGTGACATCGAGAGATGACATAGATGGATACACATAATATTAATAGTAGAGGAGGCTACCTATCACTCTAGTACAGAATGTCTCGATGCATAGAGTGAAAGATGCAGAGGGAGGATGGTGCTCCACTTTAGAGGGAGTGACTATCGCAGATCTCAGAGTTAGAGAATCTTGACATGATTCTCAAGATTAGGAGTGTGGAAGAATCCAGAGGAGATTTTCCTTAGCGAAGAAAAAATTACGGTCGAGATTCTAAATAGGTTCAAAATGTTGGAATGTAGCTACATCAATAGCATTGAACTTAAAGTTGTTATGTGATCCTACTTCAAAGACAATTGATAGCATAATATATAGGAAGATGATCAATTTGTTGATATACTTAATGAACACGAAGGCAGATATATGCGTTGCAGAGAACACTTTGTGCCAGTACATGGTGGAGCCGAGACATGTTCACATGGTTGCAGCAAAGCAAATGTTGAGGTACCTGAAGGGTACAATTGAGTATTGCCTAAGATATGCGATAGATTAGAGGATCTGCCTGTAGGGATATGGTGCGAAGAGGAGCAATGAAGGTCAAATATATTGCGAGAGACGAGTAGATAACCAATGTATTAACCAAGCCTCTGGTGAGAGTGAAGTTGGAGTAATTCAGGGACAAGATTGGATTTGTGCATATAGATGTCCATCGCAAGAGGGATTGATGATTCCTAGTGGTCCTCACATTCAACATGAAAAAGGGTTGGCTTTGTGGAATACATATGAAGTGTGCGCCCAGTATGAAAAAAGACTAGACACCACACGAATGCACTTGGTATGAAAAAAGATTGGTCATTGTACAAAGAGCTTGGTAGTATATTTGTGGGTAGATCCAAACATGGTTGGTGACATCACTGAGGGTGGATCCCAATACGACTAGCTGTATTGCTAAGGGTATATCCCAAAATGGTTGGTGGCATCCCTAGAATGAAGATCTCAGGAAGGTTGGACGTATCTTCAATATAGTAAGATACCGATGACATGTGGTCTGATATTCATTTACAAACGAGTGTATCGTAGCATTCACATGATGAGGATGGTCCTGTAGACAAGAACACTCTCTTGTTGAGAGTGGTCCTAGCACTTATCTGCTGAGGATGGTCCTACGGATGATAGTACTCCCTTAATGAGAGTGGGCATGCATTCATTTGGGGATGAGATCTTACATTCATTGCGGACGATCGTATCCTAGTTGAGGATGGTCCTGCAGACAATAGTACTCTCTGGATGAGAGTGGTTGGATGACAATATCCTAGTTGAGGATGGTCATGCAGACGAGAATACTCTGTGAATGAGAATGGTCCTGCATTCATTTTCAGACGACAGTATACGAGTTGAGGATGGTCTTGCGGACTATAGTCATATTTGGATGAGAGTGGTCCTGCATTCATTTATGGACAAGATACTGCATTCATTTACAGATGACAGAATCATAGTTGAGGATGGTCATGTGGACAATAGTACTTTTGGATGAGATTGGTCAGCATTCATTTGTGGACAAGATCCTACATTCAATTGCAGATGACAATATTCTAGTTGAGGATGGTCTCGTGGATAAGAACACTCTCTTGTTGAGAGTGGTCCTAGCACTTGTAGGATGAGGATGGTCTTGTGTATGATAGTACTCTCTTGGTGAGAGTGGTCCTACTTTCATTTGCAGATGAGATCCTACATTTAGTTGTGGATGATGATGTTTTAGCATTGTTTATGTTGTGGGTGATTCAACTCGGTATTTGCATATTGATGATATTGTAGGTGATGCTAGAGATGATGATGCTTGAGATGATGATGTTATAAATGTTGATGATTGCTCGAGATGACGATGTTAGAGATGATGATGCTTGCTGGAGATGATGATTCTCGCTCGAGATGATGATGCTTGCTTGAGATGATGATGCTCGCTCGAGATGATGATATTAGAGATGATGATGCTCGCCCGAGATGATGATGCTATAGATCATTATGCTTGAGATGTGATGCTTGTGATGATGTGTCAATATGTGATGCTCGTGATGATGTGTTGAGATGTGATGCTTGTGATATGATGCTCGAGATGTGATTATCCTTGATGATGATGTTCCATAGATGATTATGATGTTGATATAGTTGTGAAAACTTCCTATGACATATAGACTTACTAGTCAATTATACAGATGTGTTGTTGCGTTATATAAAACCTTCCTTGTTAAGAGGGAGTGTTAAAGAAATGTAATTGTGAAATATATTCTATTTTGTATTATTATTATTCCTCTCTTACGAGATGTTGTTCCTTCGATTAGGGATGTCATTGATGTAATTGTTCATGTAAAGTCTTGAGGTAAAACCTCCGTTGCAAGCCGGGTCAGTAGTACCCACAAAAGTATTATTAAAATGTACTTTTCAGTCTCCTAATGAAAGTCAACCCCAATTTAGAGGAGAAGTCAATCTTGTTGAGTTATTAGGCCTCTCCATTGATCAGTATAAATAGGGGAGGTGCCTCCTTCATTTGGACACACTCAGAACTCAAGCAAGTTCGCCAGAGAGAGATGGAGCAGTCCATCTGGGAGAGAGGAAACAATCGAGTCTTATTCTTGGTGTCTAACAAGTCTTATACTCAGGGTATTACATTGTACTTGGTTGAAGTCTATATCGAGGAAGGTTTGCTGCATTTTATCCCCCATGAGGGTTTACCAGGATAAATATCTATGTTCTTTTGTGTAGTTGTGCTTGTCTTTCTTTCAATGATCCTTTTGCATATGGTTAAGATGTTATGATGCTATTTTTTTTAGATCTTGTATAACCATTAAAATTTTAACACCATCTTAGATAACAAAACCTATTCTCTTGGAATTCATAACCCTTGAAAATATGGGCCCTCTCCCCTTCAAATTTCTCTCGTCTTAGACTAGAGATGAAGAGGTCTCCAACAAGAGTGGAGAGTTTTTGTCAAAGGATCTCCAAGTTACATTTGGGAGGCTAAGTTAGGAGCTACTTAAAATTCCCTCAAGCTATGGGCCAAATACCAACGAGATACAAGGCAAGAGAGAAGAAGGTATCAATAAGATTTAAAAGATTTCCAAGAGAATATGGAAGGCAGTGAAATCACAACAGAAACCCTAAAGAGAGAAAATGAGTTGGAAGAACATATCCAAAAATTAGAGAGAAAGGAGGAAGAAGAGTGGAGAATCAGGTTAAGAATCCTATGGATTGGAAAAAGGGATAAAAAAACCAAATATTTTCATAGCCAACACAAAGAAAGGATAAGGAGAAATACTATTCTAGATATTGAAAATGGAAACATCATTCATCTAAGCTCAGTTCAACAAATAATGGAAGAAGACTTTAAGCATTTACAGGCTTTGTATTAAGAATAATGCGAAGAAGAATATGTGGGCAATGTTGTCTCTTTGTGCCACTGCATTCCTCCTTTAATATATGATGAAGAAAATGATCATATGCTTAAATGGATCTCTGAAGAAGAGGTCAAGGAAGCAATATGATCCCTCCATCCAGACAAGGTTCCTGGGCTTGATGGTTTTCGCATTTCCTTTTACATGCGTTATTAGAACTTAATTAAGGATGATATGTGTCATATGACAAAATTTTCTTTGGGAAGAGATAGGATTGGGGGTGTTATTAAATATTCCTTCATTGCACTAATCCCTAAGGAGAAAAACCCACTTCATTAAAAAGGTTATATCCATATCTCTCTGCAATTCCTCTTATAATATTTTAAAAAAAATTGTTGCCTTCCATCTCAAAAAGTTCCTTCCGAGATTAATATTTGAAAATCAAGGTGGGTTTTAGGTGGTAGACAAATCACCAAGAATATGATTATAGTCCAGGAAGCAATTCATTCGAGCTATGAAAGGAAGGAAAAAGGCATGGCCACAAACTAGATCTTGCAAATGTTTTTGATAGAGTTAGACATAGCTTCCTCTTCATAATTGTGAAAATATTTGGATTCATTGATGGGATTATCCAATGGATCATATCTTGCATTGGAATTCCATGGATTCCCCCCTTGATCAATCAGAGACCAACTAATTTCTTCAAAGTCGCTAGGGGTCTGCATCATGGATTCCCTCTTTCTCCCTTTCTATACATCCCAGTGGCTGGATCCTTAAGAAGGAAGCTTAACAAGCAAAAAAATTGGCGGATCCTTGCTAGATGTTTGGATTTCTAGAGGAGTTAGAGCTGCAAACCATGCTTAGTTTTTCAATGATGCTATTCTTTTGGGAAGCGCCTCTAAAATCATAGCAACAAATTTTAAAAGTTCCTTCTTTGCATTCCTTAAAGCTTAAGGAGGGAAAACCAATGACAGGAAATGATATATTTACACCTAGAATTGTCCACCTCCTTTAAATTCTGCACTCTTAAGGATTATAGGCTTCAAGGTATGGGGAAGTGGACCTCTTTTAAGTATTTAGGGGACCCTCTATCTCTAAAAAATTGCACCAGTGCTTTAGATTGGGAAGAGGTGGTGCAAAACTTTTAAGCGAAAGATACATTCTGGGGAGTGAATTGGATGAATCTAGCAGGGAAGATAACTTTAATCAAATCCATTCTTAACTCGATTCCCATATACCTATGCTCCACTCTTTTTTCCCATCTAGGGTAAATAAATCATAATATTTCTCTGGCAAGGTGGTAAAGGAGGGGGGGTTTCATTTGGTCAGCTGGGAAGAAATCCGAAATGAAAAAGGTAAGGAATGGCTAGACATCAAGGAGACAAAACTCATGCATATTGCTATGAGAGATAAAATTATATGGTGATATATTTATGGAGGAATGGAGTGGTGGAAAGAAGTTACAAACAAGAAATATATGAAAATAAACAGGCTTTGAAGTCTTGACTTCAACTTCTCTGGACAAGGGTCCAAGTTTTGGCATCTTTGCAAAGATGCCTCAAATCTTATAAAAGGAGGCTTGCATTAGATCCCTGGGAACATAAAGAGAATTGATATTTTCGAGGATAATATTTTGCATAATCCCCCCTTGAAAGAGAATGATGGATTACAAGGGATAAAGAAGTGGCTTAGGAGTGAAGTAATTTTTAAGCTTTATTATCTTTCTTCTCGGTCTGAGAATGGAGAATGGAGAAGTAGGAAAGCCCTTAATGTTCATGCTCTTTTGCATGACGAATTTGTTGGTCTTCTTCTTGAACTCAATGGTAAAGCTATGGAAAACAAAAAAGTTAAGAATTATAGAGGCTAAGGGATGAAAGGAAGGTACACTATGAAAGAAGGTTATGGTCAGTTTCTCCTTGAGCTTCCTCAGCCTCCTCATTCAAATATTTGGAAGCAAGTCCAGAAGCCCGATTGCCACGCAAAAATAAACACCTTCTCTTGGATTTGGATAAAAAAAATATACTTACAACAAAAAATATTAGAAAGATAGGTATAAAAGGGTCGAATTGCTGTGTCTTGTGAGAAAATGAAGAAGAGACAATCGAGCACCATTTTTTACAATGCCCTTCTACTACTCTAGTTTGGAGTAATTATGTTAAATCCCTTGGGGTATCACCTATCCTACCTAGTTTGATATTTAGTTTGTTTAAGGGTTGGAAACAATATTATTATGGAACTCTTATAAATATATGGAACATGCTCCCCAAGTATATTAATTAGCAAATTTGGCTTTCTTGGAACAAAGAAATCTTTGAAGGCATTTAGGCCACCCCTATCAGAATCGATACCAAGGTCATTATGTAGATGAAGGAATTTCTAACATGTCATGGTTGGTCTTCTAGGAATTATCCTTGTATCCTTCATAATTCAGTTGGGTTTCTGAGTTCTACAGGTTCAACTCCATTTAGTCCAAAGGTTCAGATAGTGCTCAGGAATGGGCTTTGGATTAATCTCTGGAATCTTTTATCTCATGGAGGAGAAACCAAAAGCAATTGGATTTTTTCTTAGAAGTAGCTTTGAAAGGGAACCTAGGGGCGACAGGTGTTGGAGCGGTTCTTTTTTACCTAGGAGGAAATAAGATCTTATCTTTCTCTTGGGGCCTAGGAAAGAGAACAAATAATCAAGCCGAATCATGGGAAGCCTTAATGCAATGAATAAAATCTTTGAAAGAGTTAAAGGTAGAATCCTTTCAAGTCTTTGGGGACTCATGGATTGTCATTCAAAGGACGAGAAAGCTCCAGATGAATACATAAGAAGTAGCAAGAAGGGTGCATAAGAGGATTCTGGATCACATACAAGATCTTTCCAAAATTAATTTATTCCATATAAAGTGCCATAATAATCTAGAAGAAGATCATCTAGCTAATATTGGCACTAGGCTCACAAAAAGAGAATTAGTTGTTGACAATTCCACCAAAAACATTAAATGGATCCCTTGCCTTTTGAATTAGCTAAGTCATGTTATTTTATAAAAGGTAAGAAGGAGTGTCCTTTCCCCTTCTAATGAAGAACCTAGGTTTTTGCTCGAAATTTTAAGCCACCTTAGGAGTTTTATTAAAGTGACAGGTGGGTGGCGGACAATATGTCTTGCATGGATTTACTCCTCCTTGGAGTCCCATATACCTTCCTCCTTTGCATTGATGAAACCTGTAAGGACCCATGTGATGACGATTAATGTGGGTTGCAATCTTAAAAGGGAAGGATAGAGAAGATGGGTGGTTTCCAGAGGTTTCCATGAAAAAATTGAAGCAGAGATTGTAGTGTTAAGGTTTTTCTTCTTCAATTCCAGAAGAGTTGCGAAGTTGGGTTGCGATATTAGAAGAATGGAGGGAATCCTAGTCGATTCCTCAAGTTTGAAGATGTCTCCTGGTGCGTAAAAAGATGTCAAAGGTTATATGGTCGAGTTCAAGAAGATGCTCTCCTGTGAACATGAGGTGGTCTCTACAATCTATAGCGGGCATTGCCATATTGAGCTTGATATCTCACATTTTTATACCATGCTATAGGATGTCGAAAGTAGTCCCAAGGTCAAAGTGTGTGATATAGAAGAAATAAAGAGGATTTTGCAGAGAATGGAGAAACCACAAGCTAATAATTTTGGGAAGATTAGAATTTTCTCGTGGGCTTGAAGAGTATGCGTCAGGAGAATATCATGACTAGTAATGAGAATTTGAGCAACACTTTTTCTAGCTAAAGGAGGTTATTGAGGAAGTTCAAGTGGACTTAAACGATTCTCAGATTGAAATAAATGGAATTTTGAGGAACCTGGACATTCCTGAGTAGTAGGACCATGGATCTCTAATGGAAGAAATATCTTTGGTTCGCCAAGATGCAGGAAACCTTTAGGACGCAGTGAATCTGCCAAACCAGGAATGAAGAACCAATACTTTACTTTTGACTTTTTGAATTGTTTTTGTCTATTGTTCTATACAAAATATATCATATTTTACTCTAACAGAGGGAGCGATATAGGAAATTATTAGTTCAACGATTATGTTTTTGACATAGAACATTATAGTGTTAGGTTATCAGAGAACTAATCAATCTTAGATTTTGAGAAGATGAAAGCTTTGTTTTATCTTTGTATATGCTACTTTTTATTAATACAAATCCCTTTCATGTTTGGTTTAAAAAAAGGGATTGGAGCTGTAATCTAATCCCAGTTAAAGTATTATGGATGGCTAAGAAAATACAATGAGAAAGAGAGAGGTGTGACCTTAAGTTTTGTTGGTTTTTCAGATTAAGCATTCATAGGGTAAATCTCCATGTATTGTGTGTGTGTCAATGTTTAATTTATATTTTGCATCATAATCTACATGTATTATTTCACTTCAAAGTTTTAAAACTTACGTTAGGTATCAAAGCGTGGTTATTGGATATATGTGGATGCCTTTGTTTCTAAGTGTTGGACTCATTTTTGATAGAGCAAGTTTATCTTGGGTCCATGATAAACCTGTGTTTAGTGGGAGGTATGCGATGGGGATTTCTGTGATGAAAGAGAATGATGAGCAGTTCTATAATTGTCATTGAGAAATTTAATGGTGAGTGTTTTATGTTGTGGAAGATATTCTCATAAATTGAGAACAATGATTTGTTATGGATACAAGTATACAACCTACTTTTATGGTTTCACTTTTCCTATTAGATTTGATGTTTTTTAATGTCTCTATAGAAGACAACGCAAAGAAGTTGTGGGATTAAGTTAGGGAGTTTGTAAGTTGTTTCTTTGAAAGAAGTTGAATCATCATAGGATGGATGATGGCAAATTGATGATGAATCATATAAATGTATTTAATATTGTACTAAGTTTTATTGTCTATATTGATTGATATGGAGGAAGAAGATAAATGTATTACTTTGTTATGTTCTTAGCCAAACTCTTAGGATAATACGACTGTAGCAAATTGGTAGTGCTACTCAATCCACATTAAAATTTGAGGATATTGTGGAATCCTTGTTATTAGAGGAAATGAGGTGGAAAAACATATATAGTTAGAGCATGGATTCCTTATTTGTGAGAGGTATTCCCCAAGACACGAATAACAATAAGTCTTTCGGTAGAAGTGGGTGTTATCAACCCATATGGCACTTCTCCATCCAAGTGCCGACATTCTTTATGTTGGTACACAAAAGGACAAATTAGGATTGAAGTTTACCAAAGCACTATAGATGGGCATGACTTGGGATGCATTTACCCTTAAACCAGCTTGCTATATATATTTTTTATAACTGTTGAGTTGCGTACACGACTATCTTCATTGCAACTTGCGTACTGTACGTGACCATTTGCATTGCAACCCGCATACACCAGCGTACGCAGGTTTCCTTCGAGCAACTCGCGTGTCATATGTGGGTTGCCTATATTAATAGTCGCGTACATCTTAGTTTGGATTTAAAAAATATAAAACACGGTTATATGAGATTAGTTGGTCCCTAATCCTTAACTATCCAAACTGTTTCAACCACCCCAGCCTTCGAAACCACTCTATTTACCAAAGTATAAATAGAGGCCTTGGGGTGGGTAATAAGGAATCAATGTTGGAGAGCAAAGTTATGCTGGTGGTATATCTTCAGAAATCTTGGAGCAGCAGAACTCAGAGTCCTTTGGTTTCAGAGGAGTCCTTGTCTCAGAAGCTGGGTTGTATTCTTATCTCATTCACTGATTGTTAATAAAGAGAGTTCTTCTTCCAATATTGTGTTGTGTCTATTTCATGTATTTTGGTTAATGAATGTATTTGATTATATGTTTGATATATTGTTTTATCTAACCTCTGATATATAGATGCATGACAGATATTACTTGAAGGATTTGTTCTTTGCAAGTGCAAGAGGTGCATCCCTGGAAACTTTGGAGAGAAGAGGAGCGGGAGAAGATCAATCTTGGATCAACAGTCGGTAATCAGGTAAGTCAAGACGTTATTCCTATTCCCTTTCCATTCTCTGGTAAAGCTGATTGTGTGCAAGTTAGTAGTAAGTTGGTAACCCCAGACCCTATGTTACAAGGGTGCTTAATCCTGAACAATAGAACTGGCGACTCCATTGGGGAGTCCAGCCTGCTGTGGGTCAGTCCTGTAGATACTTGCCCAGTCTTTGCTCTGATTCTGTGTGTGGTTGTCTATCTTTCCTTTGATTTGCAGTAGTGTGTCCAGAGACCTTTGTTATTTTTTATTTTTTATTTTGTTTGTTTGTTGTGTATGCGGGTTGCTATGCTACACAGATGTGTACAACAACTTGTATACGCGAGTTTCTCTACAAGACAGTCACGTACAGTACGTGAGTTTCCCTATAAGACAGTCGCTTACGTCCTGTAGCACCACAAAATTTTAGGGAGGGTTGCTTTTCCCTGTCTTGTTTGGATTTTTGTCTACTTGAAGGTCTTCTGTTGCTGGCATCTTTCTGTAAGTTTGAAAGTCCTGTACACCATGCTTTGTGCTTTTTATTAAGACTTTGGGTTTGTTTTGTTTGAGTCTTCTAGTGACTTGAAGTTGGCCCTCCTGCTTGGCCTATGAGTTCAGTGGTATGTATCTGAGTCAGTGATCAGGGTTTTCGATACCTTGTCCTTTGTACTACTTTGTGTAGTGTCATTTAGCCACTTGTTATTTAGTAAATCTAGTGGATTTTATTCATTAGTTTCCCAAGTCAGGTTTTTTACCAAGTTTCCTTCCTATTTGGTTGAAGTTTGGTTTTGTAGGTCTTCTATACTTCATTTTTTCTTTTGATATGTTGTGATCATTCAAACTTACTCAAAATTTTGCATTTAGATGCATTGTAGTTTTTGAAGAATTTGAAAAAGTGAAAGAAAAACATTTTATGCTTTTGCATATAGTTGCACTTAGTAGTTTTCTTTTAAGTATTTTCAAATAAAATTTCAAAAATTATAAAAAGTCTTAGTTTTTCGATGCTTAGTTTTAATTTTTCTAGCTTACATTTACAAAAAGGTAAAGAACATATAGTCGTTTAATGTGCTTGTATATTAGGGTTTTGTCTTTAATACACTGCATATCATTATTTTTGAAAAAATAAAAAGAAATTGTTCTTTTGCGGCTTTCAAGTTTCTATTTGAAAAAGAAAAAGAGAATAGTTTTTGCTTTTTGCATTTCATTTCTCTTTGCTTAGTCATTTTGTTTCAACTTTGAGTCAAAACACCACATAAGTTTCAAGCCATTTACCCTCTCACTAAAAACAGTCCTTAAAATAAATGATATAATTTAAAAATTATTAGTAAGTTTTATTTTATAGGGTCATACACCAACTAGCTCAGGTTAGACTTGTGGGATAGCGAGGTTAAACTCCCCACAAGTGTTTAAATTCAGACGTAGTTGGCCAATCACTAGGTAAATCCTCTTCTATGTTGATTGTATATGGGAAGCTCCTCTCAAACGGGAGTTAAGCACGAGGCCGCGTGGAGGCTTGGACAGAGGAGATAACCCTTCGATTCTTTGCCAAAGCATAGACCAAGGTTTTTGCGCATATGGGGATTCTGTCTTAGATAGGGTTTCGGGCTTTGCTACCCTGCCCATGCATACGAACCAGGCCTGCGACTATCCCCCCACACTATAAATATAGTTATGGTAGCCTTTAGTCTCTTTGACATCTAGGGTTCATACACAGGTACACGAAAAGGCTATTTCTGGTTGACCTTGGACGAGCTTGGAAGGTAACCCCGGTAGAAGGTGTGGGAGGGCGGTTGGGTGATTCCTCCGCTTGTGCCTAAGAACATCTACAAGGATGCTAAGTAACTGTCTATCAACTTTCTTCTGGAAAGCATATCTTATACCTGTTTGTCTATTTGGCTTTAGGAATTTTTAGTGAGTGTTGTGTGGTTTGTCTATACTTAGTTTGACTTCAAGTGTGTTATTTGTAATTTTGGTTTCCTGTCAACCTCAGACTTTGTCTTATTGTTTGAAACTATGGCTAACACCCCTTTGAACACCAACCAATAGATCCCCATGCTGGGAACTCCTTGTATTATTCCTCTCATAGGGAATGTTGGTGTTCCTTTGATGGCCACCTTGAATCTGCCTGGATTCACCCTAGGGCTACCGGTGTGGTTTTTTTCCACTCCAACTGTCCTGAATGCTCCTGGTGCTTCTCAAGTAAGCTCGTTATATCAAGGGAATCAAAACACTACTTCCCCTTCACCTGTAGTTGATTCTCCTACTCCTTCTACCTCATGCGGTGAAAGTACTGATACTAGTAACCGACAGTCTAAAAGGAGTAAAAGAAGGAGGAATAGGAAGAAGACACATAAGAAAGAGGGAACCTGTTCAACCTCTGCAAGTCAAGTTGAACCTCACCACCCAACCTCTGTAATTCACGCCGGGGGCACATATCCAACCTATGCAGGTCATGTTGGATCTAAGCGCTCAACCTCTGCAAGTCAAGTTGATCTTCACCATCCAGCCTCTATTGATCATGCTGGTGGGATCCTTCCAAAATTTCCAGGTCACATTGGATCCAATCACTCAGCCTCTAGATTTCATGCTGAGGGCACCCGTTCAACCTCTGATGTTCAAGTTGAACCTCCCCATCCAACCTCTGCAAGTCATGTTGGATCTGTCCACCCAACCTTTGGAGTTCATGTCGGGGGCACACACTCAACTTCTTCAAAGCATGTTGATGCTAACCATTCAGCCTCTCTTATTCATGTTGGTGGTGCCCATCCAACCTCTGCAGGTCATGCTGGAGCCAGTCTCTCAGCCTATGCAACTCATGCTGGGGGCAGTCTCTCAGCCTCTATGGTTCACGCTGGAGACAATTTTTCAGCCACTATGAGTCATGTTGGCACTGTTGAAAAGACTACCCATTCAAAACACAAGCCCAAGTTTCCTTGTAAGCTTTGTGAGGGATACCACCTTACTTATAAATGCCCTTCTATCGCGGAGGTGCAAAGAGTTTGGTTTCATGGTCATCCCATTTTTGAACATCCTGAAGATTTTCAACAACCAACCTCTCTTAGCTAGGTTGGACCTAGTCACCTAGCCTCTGGTGGTCATGTTGGGGGGAAATTCTCAGCCTCTGTAGGCCATGCTGAGAGAAAACAGTCAGCCACTACTAGTAATGTTGAAACCGTTGAGAAAATTGGTCATTCGAAGTGCAAGCTTAAGTTCCCTTGTAAGCTATGTGAGGGAGATCATCTTAGTCACCAATGCCCTGCTATCACAGAGGTGCAAAGAGTGTGGTCCGAGACTCAAGAATTTCCTTCTCCTGAACAACCTATAGTTTCTCAACAACCTACTCAACCTTTGGTTGATTAAGTGGTCGAACCAATCTCAGATTTGGTCGATCCCACTCTTCTTTCGGAGAGTGATCCTTATGTGATTGAACCAATGTCACCTTTGGTCAATCCCACTCTCCTTTCGGAGAGTGACTTTCATGAAGTGGTTGAATTGATTTCATTGTCGATCAATCCCACTCTTCCTTTGGAGAGTGAATTGTTTGCTAGTCACATTTTCTTCACTGGTAGTTCAGAACTTACTGAACAAGGGGGCACTGAACTCGCTTCGAATGAACCCCCACCAAGCTCTCGGATTACTTCCTTTGATTGGAATAGCCTAGTTGAGCTGCACCTTCCTTGTGATGCACCTTTCCAGATAAAGGTCAAAGTTGAACCATACACGATTGCTCGTTGTACTGTTGATGAAGGAGCCTCTGTTAGTATCTTGTCTGCTGATGCTTGGCGAGGAATGGGATCTCCCATCCTTGTGTCGACTGCTAGTCAGTTACTGGCATTTGATAGAAGAACTTGTATAGCCTTGGGAATTCTTTCTCAAACACCTGTTACTTTGGGTGTGAAGACCGTCTTAGTTGACTTCATGGTGATATAATACCCCTTGGAATTCAATATGCTCCTTGGACGTGGTTATGTCTATGCCATGCAAGTTGTGGTGTCAACATTCTTTCATGTGATGTACTTTAATCATGGCGAATAAATTTTCACTATCGATCAGTTGGATTTTCTTGATCCTTCTCCTGACCCAACAAGAGACCAGTTCTTTCCTTTATTGATTCCCAATGTCTCTATAGACACTACCCCGCCAAAGGTGATCTATGTGGCCTCATGTCCTTTACATTCAATTGCTACTGAGAAGAAGCCTCTATTTTCATGCTTACCTTCCTGGGACTTGGTCCCAACAGATTGTGGAGCCTGCTCTCCACTCTGTCGATCCATTGAAATTTTATACATGTGTCCTATCTTAGATGATCTCCTTCCTTTGGATGAAGTCTTCCCAGAGTCTTTGATGCAGTCTGATCTTATTTTGGATGTTGGTTCAGTTGTGACTAAGTCTAACCCTGATTTTCCTAGTAAGCTTGACCTTTCTTCTTATGTTTGTCTTATTGAGTCTTTTGACTCTTCCTTTGAATAGCAAGTCAGTGATCCTGATGAGTTTGATTTTTCTTATGAATTTTTCAACTCCCGTGATACTGAGTTTGTTCTTGCAGACTCTATCTCCCTTGTTGATTTTTGCTCTCCTTCTGAGGTTGATCTTACTGAATATAAACCCTCGAGCCTTGGTGCTATAGAATCTTCTTCAGTTGATTCTTCCTTGACTTTACCTTTTATAGAAGATAGCAAAGTCACATGTGTTTATGCCAAAGTGACCTGCATCGGATCTTTTCTTCTGAATATGATTCTGATGTTGTTGTTTCTTGGAGATAGGATTCTTAGTTGGATTCACAACTGTTTACTGGCCTTGTCTTGTTGTTCAAGCTGTAACTACATTTGCATGTGCCCTGCTCGCGCTTATGAGCCTAATGCTGGCTTCCACTCTTTTAGCTCATTGTATAAGCCCTCATCTTTGGTCTCATCATCGCTCAGCCTTGTATCATTTTTCCTTTGCAACTTGACACCTTTTACCTTGAGGAGACGTTTCCCGAGTGTCTTTACCTTGCTTATGTTCCTTGCATTATGCATAGGTTTGTTCCTTGCGCTTGGAACTAGTTTCGCTTGCCTCTGACACTCGTCTCCTCGCATTTAGAGCATTCTTTCTGCTCTCCTTTGAGCTCGTTAAAAACAGTAAGGAGGCCGCGAGTTGAATTTTTCGGACTTGTTAAAACTTCACGGGAAAGATATCGAGTTTCTTTAGGCCCAAGTTTGACTCCTCAAAATAGACTTTACTATCGAGTAAACTTGTCCATTCAGGCTCGTTAAGAATATGTGAATGGGCATGCACATTGGTGGTAGGTTATCACTTTCTCGGACCATGTGGAATAATACGATAAATGATCACTCTCTTTTCTACGGAATTGAGAAGATTACTCTCAGGAACAGGTTTATCACATTTTCGGACCTGAGGGACTAATTTTACGGTAAAGGAACAACTGGCATGAGCTCAGTTTTTTCTTTTTCGTGCTCTGGACCTAAACATGAAAAAGATTCTGAGTGTACTTTATGTCTTTGTCATGCTCATTAAATAACAAAAACAAAACATCGAGTTTACTATTGTAAGCCCCATTTCTCGTACTCACATGGATCTTTCTGAGTGATCTTGCTTTCCTTCACACTCATCAAACTCAAGCTATATGCTGCTTTCGAAGGAGCGTTGGGTAGGTGGTAATTTACCCTTTTTCGGACCTCCCTGACTAAGTATGAAAAAGGTTCACCTTTTCTTCTACGAAAGTTAAGAGAGTTCTTCTGTGGTATGTTTTATACTTTTCCATCCTCAGGAGACTAAATTGGACGAAAAAGACACCCCTAGAGTCTTCTTCGAAGTTCTTAGACTCTCTAAATATGAAAACACCAAGTGAGCATGTACAAGTTCGGGCTTATAAAATCCACGAATCAGTGACATTATCAAGCATTATTCCCTCTTCTCTTCAATATTGTCAAAAATGAAGAGAGACTTGAGTTGAATTTCCTGGACTCATTAAAATTTAACAGGAAAGATAAAGAAGAAGTTTTCTTTTGATTCTCAGTCGGTGGCATCATGTCATCCTTGAACATAGCACTCTCTGTACTTTCCGATCCTCGTGTCTTAGTGTTCACTTTCATTACATCTATCACTTTTGAGTTTCTTACTCCTCCACTTGTCTGTTATACCCGGGGAACTTGATGATGTCTCCTACATGACAAATAAGTCTAGTTGTATTATCTGCAAAGTTAAAATTTGCCTTGGGTCATCTCTGTGTCATGCTCATTGTTTAAGGATTTATCCCTGCATCTGATCTTTATCCTGATCCCATCATTCTCCTATCTGATATTACTTGTGTATCCCTTCCTTTATCTAGTTCCTAGTCACTCTTGTGATCCGTTAGAGGATCTATTTCCTTCCTCATCATAGTATGGTTTCTCATCAGCACTTCCTGACGACATAGACCTAGAGTTTTTGATGATAGTACCTCAGGATTCAATTTCATTATTGGTGAATTCCTTTGCTTCAGTTGTTAATTATCACCTATTTGGTTGACAATCTGTTGAATCCTATCCATGTTCAACTTCAACATATTTATTCACATGGCCTGGATTGTACCGGTTCTTTTGGATTTTTGACGAAGACCTTAGGTTCATATCTATGACCTAAGTTGCGCAAGATAATGTTGTGTTCACTTACACAGTTTCGAGATCTTTGAAGACTGATCATTATTGTATATTGTGGCTTTGATCCACCTTTGTAATATACATGGTCTTGAACCCATATCATATGATGTACTCAAATATTGTAAAGGAGCTAGTGTTCCAATATATTGAACATGGTATCCTCAGATATGACTTTATATATGACATTACTATGTATTTGTTTCAAGTACTTCCTCTGCTCCGTTGGACCTCTGAGTTTTCCAAGATAATGATTATAATGTATTTTGGCCATCACTTCATTTTGACCTCACACATTAGCGTGCATCTATTATCAACCCAAATGGCACTTCTCCATCCGAGTTCCGACATTCTTTTTGTTGGTACACAAAAGGACAAATTAGGATTGAAGTTTTCCAAAGCACTATAGATGGGCATGACTTGGGATGCATTTACCCTTAAACCAACTTGCTATATTTTTCTTAAGTGTTGATTTGCGCACGCGACTATCTTCATTGCAACTCGCGTAATGTAAGCGGCTATTTGCATTGCAACTTGCGTACACCAGCGTACGTAGGTTTCCTTCGAGCAAATCATGTGTCATACGCAGGTTGCCTATATTAATAGTCACGTACATCTTATTTTGGCTTTAAAAAATATAAAACATGATTATATGAGATTAGTTGGGCCCTAATCCTTAACTATCCCAACTGTTTCAACCACCCCAGCCTTCGAAACCACTCTATTTCCCAAAGTATAAATAGAGGCCTTGGGGTGGGTAATAAGGAATCAATATTGGAGAGCAAAGTTATGCTGGTGGTATATCTTCAGAAATCTTGGAGCAGCAGAACTCAGAGTCCTTGTCTCAGAAGCTGGGTTGTACTCTTATCTCATTCACTCATTGTTAATACAGAGAATTCTTCTTCCAATATTGTGTTGAGTCTATTTCATGTATTTTGGTTAATGAATGCATTTGATTATATGTTTGATATATTGTTTATCTAACCTATGATATATATGTATATATATATACATATATATGTAACCTATGATATATATGTATATATTTGATTATATGTTTGATATATTGTTTATCTAACCTATGATATATATATATATATATATATATATATATATATATGTATA